>QXTE01000065.1:2075699-2382955 GCA_003942145.1 Platysternon megacephalum | reverse complement strand
GAAGCCCCCCACACACCCAGCCCTCTGCCCTGACCCCCCCACACGTCCAGCCTTCTGCCCTGCACCCCCTCCCCCCAGGTCTGGGGTCCCAGCTGCCAGCCCCATGCCAGCCGGCATCCCGGCCGCAGGCCGCGCTCAACCCGCTGCAGGCCTAGGTGAACAGAACCCCAGGCTGGCAGCTTAAGATCAGCATTTTAATTTAATTTTAAATGAAGCTTCTTAAACATTTTGAAAACCTTGTTTACTTTACATACAACAATAGTTAAGTTATATAATATAGACTTCTAGAGAGAGACCTTCTAAAAAACGTTAAAATGTATTACTGGCACGCGAAACCTTAAATTAAAGTGAATAAATGAAGACTCGGCACAGCACTTCTGAAACGTTGCCTACCCCTGGACTAGAGCCATATAATAACATAGCTAGAGCTGACTGTACTGTTGTCAAATGATGCGAAGCCATGGAAGTTGATCTGTTTTAGGACAGCACGTGTTCTGGATGGTGCTTTCTATCCAAAGCATGTTTAAAGGCATCTGAGCATGATACACTTTTTGCCATATTTATTTAGGGTGAGATTTTCAGAAGTCCCTAAGGAGTTTAGGCTTCTAACTCCCATGGACTTTTAATGGGAGTGCAGCCCCTAACTCTGATAGGGGCTCTTGTAACTGCCTCTCTTAAATTTAAAAATATACTCCACTCAAATAGCCCCCTTTCCCGAGCTCTAGGAGCCCTGGACAGGAGAGTAAACACACAATTCAAAAATAGTTAAAAGCAGCAACAGCAGTGGGCAGAGCCAATATGGATCAGAAGCTCCCATCCCCCACAACACATTTTCCCCTGAACAAAAATCACACCTGCAGCTGCTTCAGCCCTCCTCCGATTCCTGCTCAGACAGATGTGCTCTGCAACATGTAACGGGAAGCCCGCCCCCCAGCTGAGAATGCTCTGTTGGCAGTCCTGTCTTGTATCCTGGGGGGGAAGTCTGGTTGAAGCATCACCCCCGATGTCTGACATGGCAGCATGTAGGTTCACTGTATAAGATGAGAAGTGAGAACTACAGCATTGCTTTTTTGGAAGGCTATCGCAAAAGGTACCTTGAACGAAACCTCTGTTAGCTGGCGCTTCCACTCAATGCTCTGTGGGTTTACAGGCCTAAGCATCCATCCAGGCTTCATCCTGTAAAAGGTTGAGTGACTTGTCAGTGCTCAGCACCTCACAGGATCATAGCTTTTAAGGCCAGATGGGATATTTGTGATCATCTAGCCNAGGCTTCATCCTGTAAAAGGTTGAGTGACTTGTCAGTGCTCAGCACCTCACAGGATCATAGATTTTAAGGCCAGATGGGATATTTGTGATCATCTAGCCTGACCTCTGGCCTGTATTACGCAGGAGAATTTCACCAAGATGTCAAAAGAAAGGAACGGCCAACCAGCTAGGAGGAGATCCATGAACAAGGAAAATTGTGAAGTGAGCCATAAAAAGTTCTGTTTGTTGTAAAGCTCTGCGGATACCTGCAAGCTCGATGCAATAGGAATGTGTGCCCTAGGTAAATACAAGCTAATTAGAGCGGGAAAACTTCTTTTAAATTTAAAAACAGTTTAGATGGAAAATTGTCAACCAGCTCTAACCCAGAAACATTTTTACATAATTAATACCATTAATGCATAATAAGAATTGGTGGTTGATAAATACCTCATGACTATTATGGAATTTAATTTTTTTTTTTAAACTTCTGTGTAGATTATATTTTTTAAAACTACTGTACTGAATTTCTATATATAACTAGTAAACTGTTTTTCTGAGACTTATTGTACTGAAAACTCCCACGTAACAAACCCAGACAGCAGAATTATTGAGGCCTTTTCAATAAGACAAGACTGGCATGAACAATTTCCCCTTCAGTATTCTAGTAACTGCAGTATACTGGATTAGGTCTGACCTGCAGTCAACTCAATCCCGGGAGCCTCTCTGTTGGAGTGAAATTGTTCCTCTATTTTCCTAGAAAAGTCATGTGAGGAATTGCCTCAGAAGTACAGTATGTGGTATTGCAGTTCTTAAAGATATCAGGTGAGAGCCAGATCTTCAGCTGGTGTAAACTGACCAAGCTCCACTGACTTCAATAAAGTGATGCCAGTTTATACCAGTTGAAAGGCTGACCCGCTGTTTGCGGGAGGAGGCAGCTCTTGGTCATGCTGTTGAATGATGTGTACACATGAAGAAAGTTTTGCCTATCAAAAATCGTGAGTTTCATCAATGGTAAAGGAAAATGCAAAACGATAAACTTCCGAGATTTTACTCCTGTCTGTAGCTGGCTGGATTATTTTCACTGTGAACGAATTATCCAAAAGATTGAGCCTTCTTTCTGTCCATGAACAACTCATCCTGACAGGTGTGACTGCATTTGGTGTTCAGAAATATTCAGAGAATAGTTTGGCCAAATAATTTAAAAGCTAGGAGCTGTTTGAAGTCTCTTCATTTCGATGATTTGATAGTCCGTGTGTGAAACTGACCACCTAGGTCACATGGTATTGTTCCTGATCCCTGATTGGATGGATTAAATTCTTTACACAGAAGAATTCATAAATAAATAATAGTGATTAACAAATTGTAAATAATGAATTAGCAAGCACACTTGTTCCTGCACAAATATCATGCCCTTCTTCACAAGCACGCGTCTATTCAAATGGGAACAAATTCTCCCCTGTACAGAGAGCCTAGACAAGACATCTGCACCACCAACCACTTCATCCCTAAAGACATGCTAACACAGGGGTCGGCAACCTTTCAGAAGTGGTGTGCCGAGTCTTCATTTATTCACTCTGATTTAAGGTTTTGCGTGCCAGTAATACATGTTAACGTTTTAGAAGGTCTCTTTCTATAAGTCTATAATATATAACTAAACTATTGTTGTATGTAAAATAAATAAGGTTTTTAAAATGTTTAAGAAGCTTCATTTAAAATTAAATTAAAATGCAGAGCTCCCCCGGACCGGTGGCCAGGACCCAGGCAGTGTGAGTGCCACTGAAAATCAGCTCGTGTGCCACGTTCGGCACGCGTGCCGCAGGTTGCCTACCCTTGTGCTAACAGATCATATGGCCCAGAGAGTTTTGGTTTTGCAACCAAAAGGTCCTTCTCTATTAATAGTGCAGTATTATCTCTAAAAGTCCAAACACCGCCAGCCATCTTAGAAATGGACGGAAATGTACTTAAATGGCATAATCAAATTAATTGAGATGTAGTTAATGTAGAGCTAACACTGGGTTCAGGGACTATACCTGCCCCTTTGCCTCACTCCCAATACTTATGGTTTTGCATTTACATTTGAAATAAAGTTTCTCTTTGTTGTGGCTGTGTGAAAGATTCACACAAAGAACTGGGGGAACTGACTGACTATTGAGTGATAAGAGTGAAACTGACTATTACAATGGATCGAAAATTGGAAAATTTCCATCTCAATTTCAATTTTGCAAAACCACATTTTCTGTCAAAAAACAACAACCCCTGCCCGGCTCTACTGACTATAAGCAGAGTGCTGCTTTAATGCACAACGCAAATACAACGCAAATACACTAAAAAACAGAGAAACATTCCTCCCCCCCCCTCAACCCAGTTTCATTCAGAAACAAGAGATGTCAGGTAATACTTATAACAATAGTGGGTAAAAAAAAGGCTGCAGACAGAAATCTGACTTTTAAATTGATAGAGTCCCTTTCAAAAGCTACAATGATAGTAATAGAAAGTAAAGCCACATAAAGTTAGGATGATGAAGTGACACAGCTCAGATCACAATATACAAAAGTAGGGAAATTCTGGGTTAAGGCTGTAAACCAGTTCTTAACTCACACCCCTTTCTATCCACCGGGCTATGCTCTAAATAAAATGCGTCAGAGGGTTCACTTTCTAGTTACACTTCTCTCTTTTAGCCTTCTCCGAGGCAGCTCCTCTGGAATTTGTATTCGTGAGCTGTAACACCGGAGAGCAGTGCATGTCTAGTTGCATCAGTCAATGTTGAGCTACATGATATAAAATAATACAACATGACTGACATCACAGCCAAGAGGTGGGAGAGGCGGGGAGGGGGGCGGGGGGGAGATACTTTAAGTCAAAGCTCAGTTTTTCTGAGAAAGAAAAGGAGCAAAGTATCAAATGTGCTTGGGCAGAATAATCTGGGGTAAGGGGGAAATCTTCCCATTAACTCCAGGTGGTATGCACAGTGGGCTACATGCATGTCTGGTGTAATAATAATAAATCCTAACTAATACTTTGCTGAAAAGCACAATACCGTATATCTCAAAGCACATGACAGCTGAAGGTAAGTATTATTGACCCTATGTAAGTAAGATGGTGGATGGATACACCAGCCAGGGAAAGCTAAACTACAGGTTAGCCCAAAGTCCTGTCCTAAGGGCAACCTCATTGCCACAAAAGGATTCAAAACAAGAGCAATGCGGCTCCTATCATTTGCTATCAGCCACCACAGGCCTTTACAGCTTTCAACAAACTAGGAGTGAAGAGAATACGCTCTTCCTCGGGTACCTTTCCTAGGCCTCTTGCCAAGTCCCCCTAGAAGCACTTTCCACAAGGCCTTATTTCTACTCCCCACTCACTTTCTGAGGGTGAGCCAGGACAACTCCTTTTATTGTCTCCAGCAGGGGATCACAGGATGACCAGCTGATTCCTCACCATCATGTGCCCTGTCTGGAGACTGCAATGCCCAGTAACTCCTGGACTTAAAGGGGAAATGTTGCCATAACAGACATACCGGCTGTGCCTGTGCTTAGAGATCAGTGCTTTGTTACATCCTCAAAATCAACCAGGAGTCCGGTGGCACCTTAAAGACTAACACATTTATTTGGGCATAAGCTTTCGTGGGTAAAAAACCCACTTCTTCAGATGCATGGAGTAAAAATTACAGATGCAGGCATTATTATACTGACACATGAAGAGAAGGGAGGGACCGGGCTGCAGCGACCTGAGTAGGGTACCTGAGTGGAGCAGGGCTAGGGAAAGGCCAAGGGAGCCGGGGAGCTCCGGCCTAGGAAAGCCCCAGGCTGCAGGCCTGGTAAGGCCTATTAGGTACTGGGTTGCAGGGGGCAGCCCACGGGTAGGCAGAGGCAGCAGGTCCCTTTGCCTGTGATGAGTGGCTGATACTGCAGTCTGCCCCAGTGAACGGGGCTAGATGGAGACTGAGCAGTAGCCAAGACTGGGGCGAAGTGGGGGTAGTGGGTGGGGGTTCCCCTGGGAGGGGGAGACCCAGAACTGTGGGGGTACTGCCAGGGGGCAGCACCCAGAGAAAGGGGCACCGGGGTCCTGGGAGGGACACGGGGCCAGTGGCAAGGTGGATCACCGGCCTGCAGAAGGTGCTCCAAGGCTGGGAGAGCTAATTCCCTGGATGGTCAGCAGGAGGCACCGCAGGGGTGAGTCCGCACTGGGGCCAATTCAATCAGGGTAGATGTGGTCCACTCCCAATAACTGATGAGGAGGTGCCACTGGACTCCTTGTTGATTTTGTGGATACAGACTAACACGGCTGCCCCTCTGATACTTGTTACATCCTGTTTCACAGACAGAAAAACAGAAATACAAAGAGCTTCAATGACATCGCCAGTCAATGGGTACGTCGACACAGCAGCAGGAAGATGCGATTCCCAGCTAGAGTAGACATACATGCTAGCCCCTCTTCAGCTAGCATGCTAAAAATACTAGTGTGGCCGCAGTGACACGGACTAACCACCCAAATACATACCCAGGGTGTCAGGTGGGATTGTCCTTGGGTGGCTAGCCCAAGCCATGGCCCGTCCTGCCATGGTCACACTGCTATATTTAGTGCACTAGTTTGAGCAGAACTACCTCATATATGTCTGCCTGCACTGGGAATTACACCTCCCAGCTGCTGTGTAGACGTACCCAAGAGGACTCCGCTGCTGACTCCCATTCCTATGCTTTGTGGAGTTTCAGCCATTTAAACCAGGACTGAATTTGTCTCAGTATGTTGTGTAGAGATGGCTTATATATCGTTACATGGGGAAAAGCAACTTCTTAACTNATTTCCAATGTTGCATAAAATACATTGTGAAAAAATAAATACAAATCGTGAGCTGTCCATTATACTCTAATGTGGCCCAGTCCAGAGAACTGATGTCAAATTGCTGATAGAAGATCAAACGGATCTTATGACTTCATCCAACAATATTATCAAATATTTAACTTAGGCCTAGAGAAAGTCAGAAAATTTCCACTCGAATAAAATTTCATCCAAATAGAAATGGCATTTTTCAAAAATCATCAGGGTTTTTTCCCCGTAACCCTCCTAGTTAAAGCAGCAAAGAATCCTGTGGCACCTTATAGACTAACAGACGTTTTGCAGCATGAGCTTTCGTGGGTGAATACCCACTTCTTCGGATGCAAGACTTGCATCCGAAGAAGTGGGTATTCACCCACGAAAGCTCATGCTGCAAAACGTCTGTTAGTCTATAAGGTGCCACAGGATTCTTTGCTGCTTTAACTAGGAGGGTTACGGGGAAAAAACCCTGATGATTTTTGAAAAATGCCATTTCTATTTGGATGAAATTTTATTCGAGTGGAAATTTTCTGACTTTCTCTAGGCCTAAGTTAAATATTTGATAATATTGTTGGATGAAGTCATAAGATCCGTTTGATCTTCTATCAGCAATTTGACATCAGTTCTCTGGACTGGGCCACATTAGAGTATAATGGACAGCTCACGATTTGTATTTATTTTTTCACAATGTATTTTATGCAACATTGGAAATATTTTGAATAAGCTGGTTGAAGCTTTTTGAATTTAAAAAATTTTCATGCAAATTATTTGAAGATTTTCATAATTTTTTTATTTCCCTTTTTGGCTACAGCTCGTAATAGTAAAGATTTGAAATGTTGATGAAATATTTTCATTAAAAGTTTCTACATTTTCTTGCAATACCTTTTCATCATCTTTTAGTCAGCTCTAATATGAAGTATGTAATGCTAGAACTTTTGGAGAATCGGGATTCCAGCTTGGATCCATGTCTAATTGTGTGTCAGAACGGTTAAGTGTTATATGGCTCAGATTTGCCTCATTTTTTGTCTAAATGCAGCTGCTACTTGCAATATTTATTTTTAAACAGAGTATATGTCACCTTTATTTGTGTGCAGAGCAACACTCTGAAATAACAGGAAAATTAATTTTACAAGTTAACACAGCTCATCTCATGTCAATTTGACAGGCATGTATGGGCTGATGAAGAAGCCTTCGGTCCTGATGTGGGAAGAACAGGAGCCAGACACAAACAGATTCTCTGAGGGAAAAACTTCTTATAAATGGAAGGATGTTTGCATAACTCCGGGTAGGATAAACTTTAGCTCGTCGAGCACATCTGAATATGTTGCTCCTCTTTGTCCCTCTCTAGACTTGGGGGGGAAAAGTATTGAAAAAAAAATGTGTACCCCTATTTGTTTTAATGAAGATGGTTTTTAAACATCACTTGGCACCTCCGATGACAGGGCTCAGTATCTTTAAAAATGTGGTAGCTGCTCCTGGTCAGCTTTAGACACCACCCCTCACTATGGTTGACCAGAACTAGATTTAAAAACATATTTAAAATCACTCATTTGAAAACACACACGTTCTTTTCTAATCTAGGCAGAGCCTTACTGTAATTAGAATTTGGCAAATAATTGATTTTGCTGTTCAATGGCCAAACTGGGGAAGAGGGGGGAAAAATTGATTCAGCTGGAATGAAATGTTTTATTTAATTCTTGGGTGTCCCCCCCCCCCCCTTTTAAGTTAATTCTTGCTAAATTTTGAAACAAAAAGTGGTAACATTTTGTTTTGAAAATATTTTTTTAAATCACTTTTTTGGCTATTTTTTTTACCCTGGTGGGTTTTTTTCCCCCTCCAGTCAAAACTCTTCTCTGAGTTTGACCCAAATTTATGAACAAGTTTGGTCAACCTGATGCTTTGTTTTTCAGCAAATAAACTATTCGCTGAAAAAATTTCACCCAGTTGACATTTAACCCAATGGGGGTGAAGCACAAGGCACAGAAATTCTCGACAGTCTCAGTACCTTAAAGGATCTGGCCTTTATCTGGGGAAGAGTTTTCCTCGTGTTTTGTTTTTCATACAGTGGACTAAATAAAAAAATGGTAACACTGTAAGGACTTATCTAGATTAATACTTAGTTTGCAGCAAGCTGAGGTGCAGAACTACCCTGCACTAGTCTGCCGTGCACTAAGGGTATGTCCACATTTGAACTGGGAGGTGGGATTCCAAGCTCACATCGATGTACCTCTGCTAAGTCTGCTTGAGCTAGTGTCTAAAAATAGCAGCATGTCCGCAGTTGCATTCTTCTCTTTGCAGCCTTCCTCATGGCACTTCTCTTTCTCCCTGTGAACTATGCGGTGACTTTTGCAAAGAAGAAAAGCCAGCAGTTACTTACTAGCCTGCTGAAAATCCAAAAACTGACAGGTGAGACAATATCTTCATCTTAGATACATTCAGCCTGGCAGAGCTACCTAGGCTCCACTCATGTTACACTCCTGAGCAGATGCTGCCCCAAACTCCAAAAATCAGGGGAGTCATCCCAAAATCTGGGGAGTTCAGACCCGAGGCTATTTTCAACCCTTTTAAAACAGGGGCTGTTTGCAAAATTCAGACCTGGATTTGGTTTTTGATGTCCAGTGCCCCCAAGATCTGATGGTGTTCAGACTCAGGGTTTTGGTTTGGGCTAATCTCTAATATGGGGACATGAGACTGCAAAGTATGCTTGAAATTCTTCCTATCCTGTCCTGTCTGGTATCTGTCCTTGCTTTGGAAATTCCCTCCTGAAAATTCACTGGGTCTGATTCTGATCTCTCTTACAACAATATGAATGAGAAGAAACTTCCCTGGCTTCACTAGATGTACATTTACAATGTTGTTTTAACCTTGTTGGTCCTAGGCTATTAGAGAGACAAGGTGGGTGAGGTAATATCTTCTATTAGACCAATTTATTTGGTGAAAGAAACAAGCTTTTGAGGACTGAAAACTGTTCACCCATCCATGATATGGTGTTTTTGTCTTTTATCATTTTCTGTGTGAGTTCATTCGAGCGCATAATGATTATTTTGTTTTACCCACGTAGTTGTTACTGGAGCATTTAGTGCGCTGGACAAGGTACACCGCATTTTGTGATAGGCATGTGTAAGACCCAGGGATCTTGAAAGATGTGTTGTGGTGGTGGGGTATTGATCATCATAGAGGGGACGTATGTCTCAGTCCTCATCCTCAAAGGAAACCCGCAGAACACCTTCAAAAGATGATAACTTTGCTAGACACTAAAAATCATGGACATAGAAGAGACACTGGATTTATGGCTCATTAAAACAATCTGTAACCCACTAACCCTTCTTTGTCCTATGACTGCAGAGATGTTAACTGCCCGGTTCACCTTGAATGGTCTCTTGCAACATGCGTTAACTCCTTACGCTAAACAATCTGTTCCACCTTGTATTTAGCTGTCACGCTCAGTACATTTCCCAGACCCAAAGAAGAGCTCTGGGTAAGGGCAAAATCTTGTCTCTCTCACCAACAGAATTTGGTCCAATGAAAGATATTACCTCACCCGTCTCACTAGATGTATGCCAATATTAACCTTTTCCTGCAAAGCCCATGTGCTTTAACCTATGTCACATCACATGATGTCACCTACTCTTATGCTACCAAAAAAACCTCCAAAAAACCTTCCTCTGAGTCTCCCATTGGGTTCTGGGTTGCCTGCTTATTCAAGGCTCAATTCTGCTCCTGCAAGCACTTCCACTGAAATCAGTGGGACAACTTAGGAGGGAAGAAACCAGTCAGCACTGGTGGCAGAGTCAGGGCTTTAGACTGTAAACTACGTGGGGTGAGAACAATGGGCCAGATCCTGTGGAATTCTTCAGTCAATGGAGTTACTGTGGATTTGGATTGGCATCAGAGCAGAATTTGTCCAGGCCAATCTCTAATATCGAGACATAATGATGCGCAACACGCCTCAAACTCGGGACCTGAACTAGCCACCTGTTGGTTTCCACAGTGAATGTAAGGTGCTTGTTCTGAACTATAAACCCCTAAATGGCCTGTGACCTGTCTGCATGATGGGCCATCTCTCCCCCATTGCAATGCTAGCACAGCTGCAGGCAGTGGAAGCCCTCAAGACGGAACGGATAGGAAAGAGAGCTACTGGTAAGGTGCGCTCCATGAGGGTCCCTCAACTTTGGAATTCATGCCCCTGCTTCGTCCAAGGTAGCTAGAGAGCGTTGACCTTCAGGGTATACTGCAAAGGCCCATTTACTTACCCATGCTTTTGGGGAAGGAGGAGTAGGGTAGAGACTGCCTTTGTACATGAGGTGGGTCATGTTTGGGTTTCTTCTCACTACTGATTGGCTTTTTTATTGGTTAAAAGTGATTGGGCAACAAATTGGCAAATGAAATTTAATGTGGATAAATGTAAAGTAATGCACATTGGAAAAAATAACCCCAACTATACATACAATATGATGGGGGCTAATTTAGCTACAATGAATCAGGAAAAAGATCTTGGAGTCATCGTGGATAGTTCTCTGAAGATGTCCACGCAGTGTGCAGAGGTGGTCAAAAAAGCAAACAGGATGTTAGGAATCATTAAAAAGGGGATAGAGAATAAGACTGAGAATATATTATTGCTCTTATATAAATCGATGGTACACCCACATCTCGAATACTGTGTACAGATGTGGTCTCCTCATTTCAAAAAAGATATACTGGCACTAGAAAAGGTTCAGAAAAGGGCAACTAAAATTATTAGGGGTTTGGAATGGGTCCCATATGAGGAGAGATTAAAGAGGCTAGGACTCTTCAGCTTGGAAAAGAGGAGATTAAGGGGGGATATGATAGAGGTATATAAAATCATGAGTGATGTGGAGAAAGTGGATAAGGAAAAGTTACTTATTCCCATAATACAAGAACTAGGGGTCACCAAATGAAATTAATAGGCAGCAGGTTTAAAACAAATAAAAGGAAGTTCTTCTTCACGCAGTGCACAGTCAACTTGTGGAACTCCTTACCTGAGGAGGTTGTGAAGGCTAGGACTATAACAGTGTTTAAAAGAGAACTGGATACATTCATGGTGGTTAAATCCATTAATGGCTATTAGCCAGGATGGGTAAGGAATGGTGTCCCTAGCCTCTGTTTGTCAGAGGGTGGAGATGGATGGCAGGAAAGAGATCACTTGATCATTGCCTGGTAGGTTCACTCCCTCTGGGGCACCTGGCATTGGCCACTGTCGGTAGACAGGATACTGGGCTAGATGGACCTTTGGTCTGACCCGGTATGGCCGTTCTTATGTTCTTATGTAAAGGTGAGGAGAGGCTCCTGGTTCTGTATGAATGAACATACTTCTTGTGGGTAGTACAAGCACCGCAGAAGTATTCAGGTAATCCCATTGATTTCAGTGGGAGTTAGGCACCTAAATACCTTTGAGGCTCTGGGCCCTAGAGCCTGATCAAAAGCCCAGTAAAGTTTTTGTATTGACTTCAGTGGATTAGACCTCAGAGCTTGGCACAGATGCTTTTTGAAAGCAATATTAGAAATGGAAATAAATCAATATTGAGTTCTCTCTCATTTGGTTTGCACATGCTCACCAGTGGCTGTGCAATAGTAGTGATGATGTGATATGGGCGGGAAAACAGTTCAGTCGGAATGGAATAATTTGCATGAAATCAGAGTGAATGGAATTGTTCAGTGCTGAAGAAAGAGATTAACCCCCCCCCAAATACATTTATTTCAGCATGGAAGGAAACTTGTGGAATGACTCAACGGGTTAATAATACCACAGTGAAAAGGAGCTGCAGGGAGGAGTAGCTTGGAACAGGACTGACTGATTCCTGACTTGCAAGAATCAAGTGCTGAATGGTGTCTTCAAACTTAGTCATAAGACAATGAGAAAACATTGTGAATTAGATCTGGATAGAAGACTATTCCCCTAATTGTATTGCGGGTCTGCATTCAAATCACATTTGTAACCAAGAATATGGTGAATGTTGAAATTTTACTGGGATAAATGATCTAAGATGGAAGGAAATAATGAAAAACTTTCCTGAAAGACTGCTGAACCTTAAGCTTTCGACATACGCTGTGCTATGACTTGGCTTAATTGATGGACAAACTGTTGGTCTTTCATCTTTCAAATTGCAACTCAGAATTATCATTACACATGTGAAATGTAGTCCAGACCTGGCCCACAGAAAAGAACTGCAGTTAAATGTCAAATGGAGCCCAAACTAACCATTTGAATTCAACCATGTCAAAAAGTTTTGTTTTGATGAAAGCTGTCGAAATGAAATGTTTTAACATTTCTGAATTGAAAGTTTTGGTTTCTAGCCAAAAATGTTTGGTCTTCAGTTTTTCACCAAGAAGTCAAAATTTTCTGCAGTAAGCAGACACTATTTAAAAAAAAATTCATTTAGTCAAGCACCCAATTTGCAGTTGAAAAACAGTTTCAATGGAACATTTTTAATCAGCTCTGGTGAGCAATAACATTTTGTCCAGGAATTCCTTGTGCAGTTTCAGATGGATAATGTTTTCTTTATTTTCTCCGCTAAACTGTTGTGTATCATTGATGTGGGCTTTTAAATAGCTGCTGTTTCACGGATGGTTAAGTGATACCTATTTGTATTCACAGTGGTATGTATAGCCTGATTGTACAGTCCTTATTTGGACAAAACACCTGTTGGCTTCAATGGAAATTTTGTTTGCTTACAGATATGATGATAGGCTATAATTTGTTTATAATGTGTGGAGGAAATAACACCCCCCCCCTTCTATGTCCCCTCCAAGTTGCTCTCTCCTCCTGTTTCTATCCCCCTCCCTGGCCTAGGTCAAAACTGTTTCTCCCTCCCTACTCTCCCTCCCCAGCCCCTGTCAGTTAGGGCCTGCTCAATATCCACCATTAACAAGGCCTGAACCACTCTACCTTACCCGAAGGGAGGGGGGGGGGGGGGGACTGGGAGAAAGAGGAACTGGAATATTTGTAAGAATGTCCTTGGCAGCACTCCAGCCTAAACTGCCTGCATAACTTCTGCTTTTGTAACAGCTTCTGCTTTAAATGCCAAGCTATACAGTCTATCTATAATCAATACTGTATACTGATGTATGGGTAATAAGCATCTCTTAATAACCTGTAACAATTAGCATAGCAATAGGCCTAGTGATTATATCAAGGGGTGGGCACAACATCCCTCCCTTGTTCCACTATGTAACCCCCGTCCCCAATACCCTACTAATGCTTATAAGTTAGAAAAAATATATTAACATTAAAACTGTTATTCAGACTGTAACCCATATTGAAATGTACCCTGTATCTCGTGTAACCGAAATGTGTGCTCATGTTCTTGCCTTGGCACAAGCAATAACCACTATCTGCCCTTTGTGAACCCGTGCTTGCCTAAACCAGTGGTCACAGTAGGCCTAAAGGCCATAAGCCCCCAGTGATGGGATATGCTGAGCCTACGTGTCCCGCACATGTTGCAAGTTTCCATCGGAAAACACCGGTCACCCGACCCTGGTTGGCATGTCTCAAGGGGAGTTGTTTACAACTCAGGAAAGTCCCCCTCCCATAATGCGGTAGGGCTGTTTACAATTCAGGAAAGCACCCCCTCCTCTAAATGCTTGGCAATGACGCATGTGCGGTTGCGGTTTAAGACTATAAATTTGTGCGTGCCCTGATGATCGTGGTAGCTGGTTTCAATCGGCTGCCCCAACGCGTTGGTGTGTTTGTGTGAGCTCAATAAACGGGCCTCAGGCTTAAAACTATAATTCAAATTTTCTGCCTAAAAGTGTTTGTTCCTAACAGCACAAATGACTGCCTAGGGGGTATTCGTTCTTAACAAATGCTTTATGATCCTTTGGGATAAAAGGAACAATACATTTATAAAATTATGGCTTTAAAGCAATGCTGTCATGAAACCCAATTATGATGTACCTACCCTTAAAATATTTTAATACAAATTAGCTACATCAAAGTAATGCAGAAGTTATATGTTGATATTTTCAAAGCTGTCTAGGGGATTTGAACGCCAAACTCCCTTCAGTTTTAGTGGGATCAGCCACCTAAATCCTTTAAGCAGTCTTGAAAATCTCAGTCATAATGTATAACAACATTGACATAATTCACTGTTAAAGCTACCACCTTAGCACACTTATTATCGCCATATGTCCCCATTTAAAAGCCAAAGGGCAACCTAATTTTGCCAGACCAAAACAGATATACAAACATCAGAGCTGGTCAAAATTATTCATTCGTTTTTTTTAAAAAAGTTCTTTTTTCTGAAGCAAATGTTTTTCCTTTCCCCATCCCCACCAAAAAAAAATAAAAATAGAAAAATGGAAAAGGAGAGAAAAAGCCTAAAAAATGAAAAACAAAAACACAACTTCATTTTAGGTTTCAAAATTAATATATATATATTTTGGCAGAACACTGACAAAATTCAAGAGTTTTGAGAACATTTTCTGGAAAACAATTCCACACACACCCATTACCCCCAAACATACTCCCCATTTTCCAGCCAGCTCTAATGAAAATGCAGCTGGGCTACAAGTGTTCGGTCCCATGGCAACTAAACCCTCAAATTCAAGAAGTGACAATGGAAATGGCAGCTGAGCACTAAAGCCCTGAACCTTCTCCCATTGAACTCAATGGCAAAATGCCCATTAATTTCACACGTGCAGGACCAAGCTGTAAATACACCTGCCTTTCCTGGGTAACCCTCTCAGAACATTTCCCAGCCAAAAAGGTTTTTTTTACATTACATGAGCACTGACATTCTTCCATTTTCAAAAATATCATCATGGCAAATGTTAAAACCAATCACATTCTTTGCCAGCTGCCTTTATCAAAGCCACAGTCCCTATATGCCAACTCTAGCAATGCAGTCCAAAAACACAGTACAAGGCCAATATCAGTACAATTCCACTAGGATAGCTGCTCCTCGGAGTGGTAATTCTCCTGTTAGAATACCTTGCTGTATTTTCAGGCCTGGTGCTGCAGACTTCCCTTACACGACTAGTGTTTACTCACATGACATGAGTAATCATACTGAAGCCAAATCCAACTGAGTACGGGCTATGCACCTGCATAATGATCTGCGGGGCTGGAGTTTAAGATAAGAAGGTCTTTGGGGGCAGGAGTACCATTTTATCTGCTCGTATCACTGCTGAAAAGCACTGTAATGCAATGCAAATAATAAATAGCCATTATGGTGGTGTGATTTTATTTTATTGTTGCTAACTTGATCAATAAAAACATTGAATGTGCCCTCTTATCTGACCCACATGCTTGAGTTTCTTTTATATGCAACTTCAGAAAAATACAGAATGTATTCACATGTTTGAATGTCCTGGTAGTTCAGTTATTAGTATACTAACCTATGGGCCAGGAAAGTGTGGGTTCAATACAGCATAATAATAATTCCAGCTGTTAGAGGTACCATGCGTCATACTACATATTGAGCTGAGCTCCTCTTCAAGTTTGTCTTTTCCAAAGCTGGTATTCCTCCCTTTCCATTCAGAAGGGTTTGAACTGTATCTTTCGGGTCAGTCTGGTCCCAGCTGGGAGCATGGCCTTCTCAGAGTTAGGGGTAGAGTTCTACACATGAAATCCTAAGAGTGCCCATCTTGGATCAGCTACTATTCATAGAATGTCAGGGTGGGAAGGGACCTTAGGAGATCATCTAGTCCAACCCCCTGCTCAAAGCAGGACCAATCCCCAGACAGATTTTTTTTTACCCCAGTTCCCTAAATGGCCCCTTCAAGGATTGAACTCACAACCCTGGGTTTAGCAGGCCAATGCTCAATTTAACATCCCCTGTTTCTATCTGCCATGCTACATGAATAGAGTGGCAGTGTTTGACACAGGGAGAGCCTGCTGTTAGGCCGTCATGTCTGGTTAATGACCATTATCCCACTCATACCCTTGCTGAGTAGTACCTTACTACACAAGTAATCCTATTGGGTTAAGCAAGACTAGTTATAGAGTAAAGTGCCACTCCAGGAGAGTAATGATGTCAGAACCTGGCCTTAAATAATCAATTTGTTTTACATAACTCCATTTGGGAGCTGGGCACATAGATTCTTTAAATAAATAATTTAAAAAAATACATACTCCCCCCCACACACACACAAAATCCCTAGGGACCTCTGAGTTCTTCTTCAACAAAGCAGTTTCCTTGTCCCCTCATTCTCTGCCCCTTTCCCGACCTACTTACTTCATACTTACAATTTTCTCCTTTCCTCTAGCTGTGCTCTATAGACTTTGAAGCAGACCTGCATTTAGCATTGAATTGGGCTTCCAGGTAATGGATTAGACCAGGGGTAGGCAACCTATGGCACACGTGCCGAAGGCGGCACGCGAGCTGATTTTCAGCGGCACTCACACTGCCCGGGTCCTGGCCACCCGTCTGGGGGGCTCTGCGTTTTAATTTAATTTTAAATGAAGCTTTTTAAACATTTTAAAAACCTTATTTACTTTACATACAATAGTTTAGTTATGTTATAGACTTATAGAAAGAGACCTTCTAAAAACGTTAAAATGTATGACTGGCACGCGAAACCTTAAATTAGAGTGAATAAATGAAGACTCGGCACACCACTTCTGAAAGGTTGCCGACCCCTGGATTAGATTCTCAGCTGGAGTAAATGAGTGTAGCTTAGCTGACTTCAGTGGTTAGCTTTGCAGACTTTGCAGGATGCACAAAAAGGTGGCTAACCAGACAAAGGAAGGAGGACAGGATAACAATGGGGATAGGTGTGATTGCACAACTTAGTTGTCGCAGTGCTGACAGTAGTTATTTTTGACAGGGTAGGTCATGCTGGTGGGGGAGTGGCACTGTACGTGAAAGACAGCATAGGATCAAATATAGTAAAAATCTTGATTGACTCAAACGGTACCATAGAAATCTATGGATAGAAATTCCATGCTTAAATAATAAGAATATAGCACCATGTGACCAGGATGGTGATTGTAAAATGCTCCAGGAGATTAGAGAGGCTATAAAAATAGAAAACTCAATAATAATGGGGGCTTTCAACTCTCCCCATTTTGACTGGGTATATGTCACCTCAGGACGGGATGCAGAGATAAAATTTCTGGACACTATAAATGACTGGTTCTTGGTGCAGCTAGTCCTGGAACCCACAAGGGGTCAGGCAATTCTTGATCTAGTTCTCGGTGGAGCACAGGATCTGGGCCAAGGGGTGAATATAGCTGAACCGCTCAGTAATAGCGACCATAATATAATAAAATTTATCCTTGGGGGAGGGGGAATACCTAAGAAGCCCACCACCATAGCATTTAACTTCAGAAAGAGGAACACAAAAATGAGGAAGTGAATTAAATGGAAATTAAAAGGTACAGTCACAAAAGCTGCAAACTGCCTGGAAATTTTTTTAAACACACCAAATAGAGGCTCAACTTAAATGTATACCCCAAATTAAAAAACATAGTAAGAGGACCAAAAAAGTGCCACCCTGGCTAAACAACAAAGTAAAAGAGGCAGCTAGAGGCAAGAAGGCATCCTTTAAATATTGGAGGTTAAATCCTACTGAGGAAAACAGAAAGGCGCACAGGCGCCGACACTGCAGATGTTCCGGGGCTCAAGCATCCACAGAAAAAAATAGGGGGTGCTCAGCACCCATGAGCCATAGTGGTTCTGGGCTCCTGCTGAGTTTCATACCTGAGGTCTGCTCACAGCCCAGGTCCCAGAGGGAGTGTGGAATGTGAAAAGTTCTGTGCTGCTCCCAGCTTCTGCCCTTTTGGCAGGGAGTCTGTTTTTAAACAGAGGCCGGGTGATTAAGAGAACAAAAGGCTTGTCATTAAATTAAATTAAGGATCCTTAGATGGTCCTGAAAGCATTGCCAGGCACTCCAGTTAAAAGATAGGAAACAAAGGGTAGGAATAAATTGTGCAGTTTTCAGAATGGAGACAGGTAAATAGTGGGGTCCCCCAGGGGCCTCTGCTGGGATCAGCGCTGTTCAACATATTCATAAATGGTCTGAAAAAGAGGGTAAACAGTGAGGTGGCAAAATTTGCAGATGATACAAAATTACTCAAGACAGTTAAGTACAAAGCTGACTGCAAAGAGTTACAAAGTGATCTCACAAAACTGGCAACAAAATGGCAGATGAAATTCAATGTTAAACGCAAAGTAATGCACATGGCAAAATATAATCCCAACTATAGATACAAAACGATGGGATCTAAATTAGCTGTTACCTGTCAAGAAAGTGATCTTGGGGTCATCTGCAGTACTCTGGAAGCATAGTTTTAAGAATCCTTTTGCCTGTATCATCCTGAACTGCGGAACACTCTCCAGCTTCAGAAGACTTAAAAATTATCTCCAGTCATCAATGGGACAGACGCAACTGAATAACATAGTTGTCCTTAACGTGCATCAAGACCATACCAGGGAACCAGATGTAAATAAGATTGCTGACAGCTTCATCCAGAAAGCTACAGTGAGACATAATGTCTTTAAACTGGGACCTTAGTGAAGACAGCTTGTAGGTGATTGCAATGATTTTCATATACTGTAATTCACGATAATGTAATTATGTAGTTCTTAAGCATTTAATCATTATTAAAATAGTGAAGCATAAACTCTGGCAAGACCAGTGTAAAAGTGTAATTAGGTAGACCAAGAAAGAATTTGAAGAGCAACTAGCCAAAGATTCAAAAACTAACAGCAAAATTTTTTTTTAAGTACATCAGAAGCAGAAAGCCTGCCAAACAATCAGTGGGGCCACTGGATGATCAAGATGCTAAAAGAGCACTCAAAGAAGATAAGGCCATTGCAGAGAAGCTAAATTAATTCTTTGCATCAGTATTCACTTGCAGAGGATGTGAGGGAGATACCCACACGTGAGCCATTTTTTTAGATGACAAATCTGCAGAACTGTCCCAGATTGAGATGTCACTAGAGGAGGTTTTTTGAACAAACTGATAAATTAAACAGTAATAAGTCACCAGGGCCAGATGATATTCACCCAACAGTTTCGAAGGAACTCAAAAATGAAATTGCAGAACTACTAAGTGTTGTATGTAACCTATCACTTAAATCAGCTTCCGTACCAGACGATTGGAGGATAGTTAACATGATGCCAATTTTTAAAAAGGCTCCATAGGCAATCTTAGCCATTACTGGCCAGTAGGCCTGACTTTGGTACCAGGCAAATTGGTTGAAATGATAGCAAAGAAGAGAATTATCACACACATAGATGAACACGATTTGTTGGGGAAGAGTCACAGCTTTTATAAAGGAAAATCATGCCTCACCAATCCATAAGAATTTGTTGAGGGGTCAGCAAACATGTAGACAAGGGTGATCCAGAGGATATAGTGTACTTGGACTTTCAGAAAGCCTTTGATAAGGTCCCTCACCAAAGGCTCTTAAGCACAATAAGCAGTCATGGGATAAGAGGGAAGGTCCCCTTATGGATCAGCAACTGGTTAAAAGGCAGGAAACAAAGGTTAGGAATAAATGGTCAGTTTTCAGAATGGAGAGAGGTGGTATCTCCCAGGGATCTATAAATGATCTGGAAAAGGGGTCAAACAGTGAGGTGGCAAAATTTGCAGATGATACAAAATTACTCAAGACAGGTATGTCCAAAGCAGAGTGCAAAGAGTTACAAAGGGATCTCACAAAACTAGGCAAGAAAATGGCAGATGAAATTCAATGCTGATAAATGCAAAGTAATGCACATTGGAAAACATAATCCCAACTATCCATACAAAATGATGGGATCTAAATTAGTTGTTACCACTCAAGAAAGAGACCTTGAAGTCATTGAGGATAATTC
This sequence comes from Platysternon megacephalum, assembly GCA_003942145.1. NCBI lineage: Eukaryota > Metazoa > Chordata > Testudines > Platysternidae > Platysternon > Platysternon megacephalum. The sequence goes on along the minus strand of QXTE01000065.1, from coordinate 2,363,110 downwards.
TTTGAAAACATCCATTCTATGTGCAGCAGCAGTCAAAACAGCTAACAGAACATAAGGAACAATTAGGAAAAGGATAGATAATAAGACAGAAAATATCATATTGCCTTTATATAAATCCATGGTACACCCACATCTTGAATACTGTGTGCAGTTCTGGTTGCCCTGTTTCAAAAAAGATATATTAGAAATGGAAAAGGTACAGATAAGGGCAACAAAAATGATTGGGGCACGGAACAGCTTCCATATGAGGCGAGATTAAAAAGACTTTTCAGCTTGGAAAAGAGATGACTAAGGGGGGATATGATAGAGGTCTATAAAATCATGAATGGTGTGGAGAAAGTAAATAAGGAAATGTTATTTATCCCTTCACATAGTATAAGAAACAGGGGTCTCCCAATGAAATTAATAAGCAGCAGGTTTCAAACAAACAAAAGGAAGTACTTCTTTATACAACGCATAGTCAACCTGTGGAATTCATTGCCAGGGGATGTTGTGAAGGCCACATCTCTAACGGGGTTCAAAAAAGAACTAGATAAGTTCATGGAGAATGGGTCCATCAATGGTTCTTAGCCAAGAGGGACAGGGATGCAACCCCATGGTCTGGGTGTTCCTACCCTCTGTCTGCCAGAACCTGGGAGTGGACAACAGGATGGATCACTTGATGACTGCCTGTTCGGTCCATACCCTCTGAAACACCTGGCATTGGCCACTGTTGGAAGACAGGATACTGGGCTAGAAAGACCATTGGTCTGATCCAATATAGTCATTTTTATGTTCTTGTGTTGAAACCTTGGCCAGATCTTGTATGTGCTAAGAATTAGTTGCATATGCAATTTATTTAACACAATATTATTTATGATTTATTGTCAAATATCCTTGTGGGGCATTTTGGTATTGGACAGTCACATGCCTTTTTTATGTTACTTATTGTTGATAAAATTTTGTTTGGGCAAGGAGAAAAAAAGTTGCCTTCAGCTGTTTTTTTTGAAATCCCCAAAAGGACTAATAAGGACTGTCAGGCAGCTTCATGACATGTAAAAATTAATTAATCTGGAGTAAGAGTTTAGGATAATGCTAATTACATTATAAAGGGCTAAAATTGTCTCTAAGCTGAGAGGAGAGAATTTCTCATGGTTGACTCCAAGAAATTAGCTCCAAGAAATTTAGGACCAGATTTTCAACAGTTGCAAAATGGCCTTCCTCCATGAAATCAATGAAGCTGAATAGAACTAGCTGATTTACACCGGCTGAGGATCTGTCCCCAGAGGCTCAAAGACTAGCTTAGGTTGTGCCATTTATAAATTTTAGTCTTTGAGCAGTTCCACATAATTGCAACAGTAAATGCTACAGTTCAATGAACCCTGTATGCGATGTTCCAAAACTGGGACACCAAAATATATGGTCATGAGATTGGTTTGATTTAACATCTCTGATTTACGATGGCATTCCCTGAAAAAAAAAGAAGAAAGAAACCAGCTGAAAACAACTCCAGGCAATGTTATTGTATCAGTTTAGAAAGTCTGAACAGGAAGCACTACAAGAGAGGCTATTGTTTTTGTTCTTGGTTTTGGCTGGGATTATATATATATTTTTCGTGGGCTTTTCCAGGAGCACAAAGTGAAATTGTAACATTGCATGATTTAAGCTACATACCCATTTTTTCACAGCCATGGCTGTACATCCACCAACCAGCTTCTCTGGGGAGCCCATTCAGATGTGCTTTTCACTGCATGGAATCATGGGACAAAATAAGGTAAAGGCTTGAGGCTGGTCTAACGTATGCCTGGGGCTGGGCTCAGAAAACAGTGTCCCATCCGAGATCCTCCCCACACCGCTGTGCACAAACGGAGGCAAATCCTGATAACTCACCACCACCAACTAATGTCATATGCATATACACAGTTTCTTGTACTTGAATAAGATTGTAATATCAAATCTAGAGCTGGGCTTGACTAGCAAAGTTCAGATTAGGTCTAGATTTGGAACTATTAACATTATAATTATTTTTTTGTATTGCAGTAGCATCTAGAAGCCCCAACTGAGGTCATGACCTTATGCCAAGATTTATGCACATGTTCAACTTTATATACTGTGACTAATTCCATTGACGTCTATGGAGCTAATCACAGTGCATAAAGTAAAGTACTTGCATAAGTCTTTGCAGTATTGGAGCAGAAAAGACAGTGACTGATCTGAAAAATCTTACAAAATTTTGTGAATCTAAATGACAGGACAGTAAAAAGGTAAGAAGAGAATAGCAGCCTGGAGAGGGGCAGTGACTTGCCCAGGGTTAGGAGGATGGTCAGTGGCAGAGTTGGGAATAGAATGTAGGTCTCCTGAATCCCATTCCTGTGTCTGTTCACTAGATAATGTTGACTCCCCGACTGAGATCTGGGTAACAGGTTTTAACCTTTATTACAAAACACCTTAATTCAAAAATCTGAATCCAGATCTAGGTGCAGACATTCCCTCTACCAAAAGTTCGGGGACATTTGGATTTAGGATACCAGTTTCAGCCCCACCAAATGTGGGTAATACCATTGACTAATCAGTCACCCAAATGAGAGTACTTGCATGAGTGACAAACACTGCAGGATTGGACCTGTAAAATGAGTGCACAACTTGATCAAACAGGTGATCGTCTGATGCCTTCTTTCTGTGTAATATACACACTGGATGCTATTCTTTTTCAGTGCAAGTTCTGTAATGGAAAGATAGAGAACACGTTTCTACATTTTGAAGATAAAAATGTATGCTGTGCTAAAGTTACTGAAATGTACCAGGGAATGGCAGAGTATATTAGACTTGCATTGTCCTAGATGATGAATTTGAAATATCTGCTTTGTAAAAATCATTCCTGATTCCCCCAGGTAATAGAGCCCTTCTGAAGAGAACATAATCAAACTACTGTAAAATCATATATTGAGAGAAACTTCAAAGACCCAACGTCTCACCCCACCCAGCATCTAATATCCGCACATAACCACTATAGCTGTAAGAACTTGGAGAAACCTGGCCCAGCTGTCAAGCTATTTCTTCACAGTAAAAATAAAGAGAGGAAGCTTGAAAGTCCAGAAATTAACAGGGGGAATGTGAGAGAGCAAAAGGAGTGAGAGGGCATGAGGGAGCTGCTCACAGGAGACTTGAAGCCTGGAGCAGGCTTACTAATTGAGTTATCCAGAGACCCGGGTTTCAGGAACGGAGCTTCAAGCAGCTGGTTCCTTATGAAAATGCTGAAGTGGTTCTTGAAGGGAGCAGACTCTTGGAAATCTGTCAGGGCATCAGCTCTGAGCAAGGCAGGTGCAAACTGAACCCCAGAGCAGGTCATCTCCTAAGAAATGATAAAAGGACCCTGTGAAGGAACCCAGGCTCTGAAGTAAGGGCCATGCCCTGGGATCGACTTTGGGTTTTACTTTGGAGTTAATTTTGTCTGAATAAACCCAGCCCCAGTAAAGGTGATGATTGGATGAGCAGGCATGTGGAGTCTGTGTAAAAGGGCCTGGAGAAGGGAGAATAAAGGGCAGGACACTGCAGAGGCACTCCAGGCACAAGGGGGCAACAGGGGGCCGCCAACTCAAGCCCAAGGGAAAAACAAGGACAGCAAAACATGAAAGAAAAAAAAACCTAGTCAAGGGAAATAGATAAACGGAAAGAAGAGCTGAAGCGCTAACCAAATGCTTTCTACCAGACAAATGGCTCAAACATACAAAAGTAATACCAGTGTTCACAGGAGCATTAGAGGTGGAAAAGGGCTGCCCAGTCATCTAGTCCTTTCATTCCCCTGCATTATAACAGGAATGTCCCTACGTACTCTTCATGAGTGCTTTAAGTAGCCTGCTCTGGATTATTTCTTGTGATTGGGCATCAGTACTAGCCTCTGAAAATGATTCCATACTCTGTCAGGACACTTAGGGCTTGATCCAAAGCCGATTTAAATCAATGTGCCTCTTACCATCAGGCCTTTATGACTACGGTGTCTAACCGTTCCTTTATGCACTCCCATTGAATAGCTCTGGATTACCCCTCCCTGCACCTCCCCAAACAGGGCCTCTCCTCTAGATACTTGTAGGTTCTTCTCATGCTGTCTTGAAGAGTCCCATTCTCCTCTCAGCTACTCCAGTATCAGTCTGGAGTTGCAGCAATGACATCAGCTGGGTTACTCTAGATTTACATAGGGGTAACTGAAATCAAAATCTNCCCCCCCCCCCCCCCCCCCCCCCCCCCCCGAGCTTTCTAGCTATCTGGCCTTCATCTTCTCCTCATACATTTTACTGGATAAATGTAGTGTAAATCGGTCTTTCCTCATAACAATTGTCCCAACACTCTCCTTATTACAGTAGTCTCATCCTAGAGCACATCCAGTTTGTCAGTAACATTTTTGGGTTCAAAAGTACACTCAGGTTCTGATCCAACAAAGCATTTACACACGTATGTGAATAGTCCTATGGAAGTCAAGGGGATGATTCGCCTGCTTGAAGTTAAATATGTGCTAACTGCTTCATTAGGTCCTCAATGCAGCTAGATCAATTACATGAAAATCCAAAACAATCCCACCTAGAGTGGTGTAACGCTTGCGATTATAAACACACAAAAGTCAGGAAATGTAAAGTGCTGGTCCCCATGGATAGTATGGACGAGTATATTCTTCGTTACCTTGCACTCGTCTACTCTATGTTGAATTCATTGGCTATTGGGCTGCTCAGTTATTTAGTTCTGTTAGATTCATTCAGAGATTCTAAAGCCAGAAGAGCCCATGATGATCATGTAGTCTGACCTCCTGTATAACACAGATCTTATTAAGTCTTTTTCTAATCCTCCTTGTCAATAACATTGTGACAGCAGCAAATTTTGCCACCTTGTTATTCATCTCTTCCTCCAGAGAGTTAATGAATCGATTGGACCCAATTTAAACTAGGACAGACCCATTATTGAGACATCCTTTGCATTTTAAGTGCCTTTAATGCTTCTGAAAGGTATTATACTGACAGCTCTGGAGACCTAGGGCCAATTTCTCTCCTGGTGCAAAATGACAGCTCCATTCAGATCACTGGGACCGTACGAGCTTACACCAACAGAACATTTGAGCTCTATTTCTCTCTACTTATCCCTGAGCTCTGGGGCCACCTGCTTCAGCTCCCTGTGAGGAAGCAGGATGCTGAAAGGTTGAGATGGGATGCAGCCGACAGAGGTGGGGCTGACATACAGCAGGGAGCAATCTAGCCCTTCCTAATGGATGGAGTAGATTGTGCTTCCTTGTGTTCATAGAGCTTCCCTGGAGAGACTGCGTCTCAGAGAATGGTCTCTCCACAGTTCCTCCAGGTGTGGTACAACTCTGCACCACCCCCTACTCAGGGCTTTGGCTTAAATGCAACCATCTCGTTGATGGTGGTGATAATGCCAGTGATCTCTTCTGCCCATAGTCTCATTGAATCAAATATCATTACTCACATGAATAAGGGCTCACCAGTGTGAGTAAAACTGGCACAATGAGGCCCTAAGTATGAAGCGTGGTTGTTTGTCACGCTTCACACTGCTAGTCATTCTCCTCTACTCCACTTGGCTGTAATTCAAATGACTGACTGACTGACTCAGGGCCCAACTCCCACTCAGACTAACCTTCTGTTTGGGGTGGACTTATTCTGTTTCTCTCCCTGCCTATTACTTGTTTCTCAGCGCAGGCTGGACTCCTGCTCTTAGGCCTTGCTGTCATTCCACACCTGTTCTAGAAAATCACTCCATTCCTTCCCCACAATGCATTTCCCCAAAGCAGCAAAAAACCTCAGGTTATATCAATTACTCCAGGCTAAAATTAACTTTACTCAGTCAGAACCAGGCATCTGTTCCTGCTATCACAGTTCTGATGCAAAATCATTATTCTTCAGAGAAGGTTTCAAAGAAACCCAGTACAGTTTCCAACTGCTAATTTTCTGCTCTATGCAAACTCCTTGTTATGTGCCGTCACTCTTCTTCTGTCTTACACTTTCTCTTGTCTCTTAGGTTGACTTGGAAAGAATAAAATAAATAAACAAACAAACTATGGTGGTCACGATAAAAATAGGTGTGTTCTATACAAACAAAGCCCGGAAATATATGTGGACTTTTGTTTAATATTCATCAGCTAGTATAGTGTATTAATGAAAACTGAATTTAACTGTAAGGTGGTTATGAAATTTCAAGCTAAGAAAAAAATCAAGTGGAGACAGTATTTCAATAACTCTGAAATAGAAGAATTTCTCATTTCTGGAAGTGTAGCACAACTCTACCAGAGAAAGTAATTTTACAGACTATATTGGTTGTTTACTAATGATTCTGCATTATATTTTTGTATATCAATTCATCTCTTTAAGACAAGGCACTGAGCTGGCAAGCACTGTATAATAGAGACTCCAAGGAGTAGGTTCACTATTCATCTTATTGCTAGCACACCACTTCATGGAGCAACAAAATAAAATGTGAACCAAGACTTGGAAAGTCTCTAAAAACGGTCTTGAGTGATCTCTATCTACTGTTCCTTAGTCCCCAGTCCAGCACGGCACTTAGGCAAACACTTAACTTTAAGAATTGAGGGGTCTTGTTGACTTCAGTGGCACTATTCCCATGCTCAAAGCCAAGCACTTGCTTAAGGCCTGATTCAGGAAAGCACATAAGCATGTGCTTAAATTCATCCCTATTCAGGACAACAGTTAAGCATCTGCTTAAAATTATGTCCCTGGGGCCTGGGAGATGTAGTCCAGCTGGGGGGTCCAGCTCATAAAAGAGAACTGAGGCATGAGGCACTTGAACTACAACTCCCATGAAGCACCAGAGAAGCTCAGTGGAATGCAGATTAATGTCAAAGCAAGCCAAAAGGAGAAGTTTCAATTTGGTTCTATCAAAAATGTCCAAGCAAAACCTTTTGACATGTCCAGGTAGAATTTTCCTGGAACTCTCCAGTTTGTCAAAGATTTTGACATTTTAACTTTTTGCCATAATTTAGTCAAAATAACTTTTGAGATGTCAGAATTTCCTGTGGGATGGAAATTTCGATTTCCAACCAGTTCTGCAGATAATTATTATAAACAAATCAAATAACTCATCGGGTTCAAGCTGTAGAGCTATGTGAAATTGTGGGCATTTTTCTTTTTGGTATGTGACATTGCAATACTGCTATGCTCCTGAAATCATGCTTGTTTCTGCCAGGGGCACAATGAGGGGCTGGCCCCAGGAAGCCCAGCCCCCCCTTGCCTTAACCCTTAACCCTGACCGGAGCTGGAAATTTGGCCCAGCTGCCCCAACCCCCAGTCATGAGGTTGGAATCCTGTATGCCTGCTTGGCTTCCCCACTTTTTCCAATCCTTCTGGTGCCCATGGGCACCAGGCACCCCGATCCCTTGGGGAGAAGTGGAGCAGAGGGCACCAGGACTCCTAGTGACCAGGAGGGTGGGAGGATTGGATGTGGGCTTTTGGTGCTTCCTGGGAATTGGAGACGCAGAAGGAGGATGGGGTCTGGGGCTCCCAGAGCTGCCTGGCCCCTGTGGGCAGGTCCCAGCCCACCAACGGGGGGACAGGGGAGGGCGCAAAGGGGTCAATTGCCCAGGGGCCTGGCAATTTAAAAGGGCCAGGGCAGATGGGATAGATACGTATTTTTTTTTAAATAAAAATTAAGATTAAAAAAAGTTAACTAGATCAAGCAAGGCCACAACTTATGCATAGTGGGTTCTAATGTGTTATCAATAGGATAAAAAGTAGTGTTGTAAACCTCAGCCATACCTTTCTATGGGGGCCATAGACCGTTCTGCCCTGAGGCCCTGAATTGCTGTTGGTGGGTCTGCCTGTGGGGAAGCTGCTCTTCAGCCTGACTGACTCTCTGGGTAAGAGCTCAGGCCTGGGTGTAGGGCAGGGAAACTGTGTTATGGTGGGGGGGAGAGCATGGGTCTGGGTGAGGGGCAGCAGAAGGGGGAGTGTACAGGGCTGGGTGTGGGGGACAGTGGAGTGGGGAGAGTTTGGGGTTGAATGCAGTCAGAGGAGGGAGAGATCTGGGCCCCTGCCTTAGGAAAATTCTGGGTGCATCCCAGCTTTCTGCTATGAAAAAAATTAATTGAAAAATGTCCCCATTTTTTGCTTCACTATGGCCCGATTTTAGGTCTCGATCCAGTGCCATTTGAAGTCAATGGGGGTCTTTTGATTGGCTTCAATGGCAGCTGGATCAGACAGCTGGTGTGATCATTCCACCAAAATGGGACCAATTTTGAATGTGGAGCAATTTGAATGTGAAAATTCGAAAAGTTTTGAGTTTCATGGTGAATATTTTTACGTCTGTGTGTGTGTATGGAGGGGGTGCATATCATGTAAATGGCCAATAAGAAATATAACTATCTCCTCAAATCCATCATCAGACAACGTTAAACCAAACCAAACCAAAAACTACACACCGGTTAATGGAAACTGCAGTACCCTATCTTGCAAAGATTTATGCAGGTGTTAAAATTTATGCATACAAGTTATCCCGTTGACCACAATAAAGTAAAGCTGGGGAAAGTTTTTCCGATCAACATTTTATTTGCCAAAAAATGCAGTTTCAAGTCAACCAAAACGATTCTTAAGTGTATATCAAATTCAACAAATAGTTTCAGCTATTTGTTGAATATTCAGCTGCCTTTTAAACAAATTTTTTGGAAGAGTCGAAACTTCCATTTTTGGTTTTGAAACAATGTTTTGCTTCAAAATTTGCCGATTTTTTTTTAAAGGCGGGGTAAAAAAATGAAATGTTTCATCTGGGTTCAAACAAAAATATTTCAGTTGACCTGAAATGATTTTTTTTTCCCTTTTGGCTCAGCCAGCAAACTGAAAACTTATTTATTTGCACAGCTCTAGTCATTAGATGGGATTCTCTGGTCTGGTAACTGACCGGAGATTCCCCCTAGAGAATTCCCCTATGTAGAGGGAAATCTCTGGCCTGTTTAAAGCGGGCAGAGTTGGCTCTCCAGGCTATCCCCCACCACTGCTGCCCTGCCCAGTAAGGAGGGGTAGAGGAGCGTCAGAAGAGGCGAGCCAAGGGCACTGGGTGTGGTTGAGAGACGCTCGACTATGCCTCAATCTTTGCTGGCAGAAGCTTTGCTCTTGCAGTGCAATTTAAAGCTGCTCCCCTTCCGTTTTAAATTACACTAGGGCTGAGCAAAGCAGAATTGAGGAGACATGATTAGGTCCCTGTCAGCTCCCAAGCCCTCTAGGTGCCCAAGTTTTGCTCAGGTTCAGTGGAGAATTGAGCCCATTGGGATCACTGACGGACACAGAGTTAAATCTGCGCAGGACTGGAGCCTAGATTCACAACTGAGATTGCATTTTCAACGCTTTAATCTGATTAAGAGATGTTGTCAACCTCCATCCATTTATTGTTAAACAACAATTCAGGAAGGGAACTGAAATGCTTTGAAACCTTGAACCTGACTAAAGGCCAGTTAACTCAATGGCAGTCTCTTTATTTCAATGGGCTTTAGCTAAGGCCCTTAATGTTAACACCGCTGGCACAGTCCTGTAGATTAACTGCTGAATACATGTTGTTGGCCTGACCTGGGAAAAAATAAATTCTTATCAAATCTATTTCACGGAGAAAAGGAAAAACCTATTAACAAATAGAAAAGCACCGGGAATACGTCTGAACACTGTCTAGCTGCTGCTGTTATTTAAAGAAGCTGGTGCCAGCAAGACAGCTCTTTTGTAATGTCAGCACTTAGCCACCTATTATGCCATTTATTATTTAACAACCTTTGCTTCGTATGTCGCTTTTAAAAAAGCAGACATGCTCCTGCCATCATGGCAAGAAGTTTCTAAACCCTGAACTGCTAACTGAACACAGCACCGAGGTTTGGATTCTCATTTACACGGAGGCCCCTTAGCACTGTTCTAGGAGCGTACATGGGTCCTAAAGTGTAATGTATGCCCTTTTTAAGGCCCCTTTCCACTCCCGGAGTGGTGTAGAAAGGGCCTTGGTGCCACTGAGAATCAGGGCCAGAGCTAGAAACAGAATTTAACTGGTGTGTATAACATTTGAATTCAGAAAAAGTAATTAACCCACTTACCGAGAGAACCACTAAAGATGGGCCAGAAGCACAAGCTCAAAGCCAGACACTGTAGGTGGGAAATGGTCAAAATCCAGACGTGAACATAGATCCAGAGTTTTCAGTTAGTGCCTTCAGCCGCAACTTCCAAACCTGGGTGCTCCAAGTATGGCTCTTAGATTCACATTTAGGCACCTAACCCAAAGGGGCCTGATTTTTTCAGAGGGTCTGAGACCCTGCAGTGCCCGTTCATTGGGCGTTGTGGGTGCTCAGCACCTCTCAGAAACAGCCCTCTTTCCTTTGGGCACCTCACTATAAATGTAGGACGCATCCAGGTATGGAAATGTTGGCCCAAACAACCTTTGGGGGGAGACCCCTGTAGGCTGCGCCTACTGTACTGAACAGTTCAGGAGGCACAGAACAGAACTGAGCCCTTTATTATTAATAATAGTCCCTAGTTCTTCTGTAGTATTTTTCATCAGTAGATCTCAAAGCACTTTACAAAGGAAGTCAGCATCATCATTCCAATGGATGGAGAAACTGAGGCAGGGGACGGTGAAGAGACTTGCCCAAGGTCCAGTGTCAGAGCCGTGAATAGAGACTCTCAGGTCTCCTGAATCCTAGTCCAGTGCACTATCCCTGTAGGCCACGCTGCCTTCCTACAGTTTCGATACTGTATAGACTACATGGTCCTAGGAACTTCATTACCTTAGCCTGGCATACTGTTCACATAATGAGGGGCCAGAATGTTATCCTGTGCAGTTGCTTAGACGTGTGTGTGTGTGTGTTTGCATACATTTGATAGCACTGCAGGCAGCTGGAAATTGAGACATATCATAGACTCCATGCATTATTTATTGATGGTACTTTCTAGGAGAAATCAAATATGTTGATTAGATTCCTTCTGAACAGCATCAGTAGGGTTTATGAATGCAAGGCAGGTGGCTGACTGGCAGCTGGCTAATGCCTGTAGCATCCCTTACAGGGATCTGATTGATTTCAATGTGCTTCGGATTACGCTATTAGCTCTTTCTTCTCTCAAGTATTTTATTTCCTGGCCCCTACACTGTCCGTAGTTAAGTCCCTCTTTTTAACATCCACCTCTGTGGCGCTGCCTCAAATGAAGTTGTCTTGTATATATATATATATAAAAAAATCCCTATTTGTTGTTCCCCTTCCCCAGCGGTAGCCTGTGACACTGTCTGTCTTTAGACTGTAAGCTCCTCCAGGCAGGAATTGTCCCTCCTGGAATGGTTGGACAGTACCTAGCACATAAATAATACCCGTACTAATACCAAGTGATGGATGCTAGACTAAAGAGATGATAATTTCTTGGATTGCTTAGCTCGTATTTAGAAGATATAAATTAGATTTGCTTTCCCCTTATATTTTTGTCCCTCCTTGGTTATTCATGATTTTTCAGAATTACTTACCGGATTGGTAAGGTAGGGCCTGATTTTTTAAAAAGAGATCCGCACCCAATAGCTCCCATTTAGGCACCGAAACAAGGCTGTGATTCAGCAAGGGACATAAGCATGAGTAGCCTCACTGAGGTCAACGAGGCTACCCATCTGATCAAAGATGAGCACGAGCTCAGGACCCTGGCTGAATCAGGGCTGCATACTCGTGCAGGAGTGTAAGGAACTGGTGAGTTATTTTTCATATAATACTTTGCCTCACATGTGGCTGGCCTTAAACATGCATGGGGTCAATGAGCCATCCCAATTCCTACCCGTCCCTCTGCAGGACCCAGCCAACATAGTCTTTGTGCTTCCTTGTGCTCCAAGCTAAAAGGGGTGGAGTTGAGAAATGTCCACACCCCCATCTATACCGCCCAATTGGAGTCAACTCAGCACAGGAGGAGGCCACCTTTTCAGAGGCTCACGCAGCTGTTGCTCTGGCATAAGCTTGCTCAGAGTCCCAGGAGGTTTTGGTTGGCTCCTTCACACAAGACTGGTCATCACTTAAAACAATAGCCTGGCCCTGTATGTGAATTTCTTTACCCCCAGCTGGTATGAGGTAGCCACCAGTGAGGAATAATACAGTGGCTCTTCAACAAGGCACAGTGGACCCACTACAGTTTAGCACAGTAAGCCAAGAATACTTTATTGAACTGAAAGTACAAGGCAAATTTTAGGCAGGTTGAATATAATTATCCGGTTTGCAATTTGACCAGGACATCAGCGCCATGGGTTGTCTAGTGACCACAATAGGTAGGACTTTGTGCGAAAGACAAATAAATGTAGTTAACTAGCGTATATGTTAAGTAGGGTGGGAATGGGCTGTGAAGAGCCTTGAAAGTGAAGACAAATGGTTTGTGTTTGGTGCGACGGAGAAGAAGGAGCCAGTGGAAGGATGCAAAGAGAGGGATGATATGGTCAAAGTGAAAAGCCAGGAACAGGAACTTTGCTGTAGAGATCTGAATGGACGTGAGCAAGGAAAGATTGCATTTGTCAAGGTGTCACGTGGTATGCACACCCCATCCTCCTTTGGGGGTGGAGTGGGGTTGTGATACCACCGTGGTTACAGTCTACCAGACTGTCCTTAGGCTGAAAGCAGCACGGCCCAGGGGCTGGAGTCAATATGGTGGCCCTTGGGTACAGGGCTGCACAGCTTAATGGCCAGAGTCAACAGAACTGTCCTTGGGGTCAGGGCAGCATGGCCAGTGTCTATGCAGCTACCATTGGAGTCAGGGCTGTGCAACCTAGTAGCTAGAGTTGATACAACTGCCCTTGGGGTCAGGGCTGTGTGGCCTAGTGGCCAGAGTCAGGGAAGTTGGCCACCACCTAAGGGTGGGTGGTGGCCAGGGTAGGGGGACCCAGCCCTCCCTCTCCACCGAGTCCCAGCCTAGGGCCCTGTCGGTGACGGGGGTGGCCATCACATAGTCAGCAGGGAATCTTACCGCAACATGCTGACCTGAGTGGGAGATACCATTCCCCCCACCTCCCTGGGCCACTTCCTACCATGTCTCCTGAGGTAGCAGTCCACACATCCTCGGGCTCCCTGGAAGTCTGACCCCTGGCGGTTGACTGAAGGTAGCAGGTCTCCAGTCTGGTCCCCGGGTTCCTCCAGTCAGTGGCTGTAGCAACTCCTGGCTTGGAGCCTCCACCAACTTTCCTCTCTCCTCAGTGGTCAGCCTAGAATGAGCTGGGCTGCTCCCTTTTATACTGAGGCAGCAGTTGGCGCATGCCCAGCACAGTCTGAGGGGCGGGACTTCCATAGTGTGGGGTTAACCCTTTCTTGCCCAGTGTGGGAGATGCACATCCCGTCACACAGAGAGAAGGATGTTGCAGTAATCCAAGATGTGATATGATGAGGGCCTGAATGAGAGCTTTAGCTGTGTGGATGAGTAGGAAAGGCTGTATCTTAGAGATGATATGCAGAAAGAATTTGGCAAGATTTAGATACAGCCTGGATGTGAGGACCCAGAGAGAGGTCAGAGTTGAAGATGACACACCTAAATTACAGGCGTGAGTGACAAGGAGGATGGTGGTGGCATACACTGTGACTGAGAAAGGAGGGAGAGTTTTAGGGGAAGGATTAAGAGCTCTGCTTTGACATTGCTGAGCTTCACCTGGCATTGGACATCCATGAGGAGATACCCGAGAGACAGGCTGAGATTTTAGTTTGGACAGAAGGAGACAGGTCCAGAGTGAAGTGGTAGATCTATGAGCCATCAGCATAGAGATGACAGTGGAATTTGTATACAGAGTTGAATTTGTGTCTGTGTGTATTACAGTGGTCCCTAGAGAGCCTGGGGGAAATCACTGTGCAAGACCCTACACAAACACATAGGGAAAGACAGTCCCTGCCCTGAGGATCTTACACATCAATTTCTTTCTGGCACTGAGATGCAGAGAACAGACTCTAATACCCCAGGTATCATTGCAACAGAACCACAGAGAGAACTATCACTTCTTTTCTCCGTCCTATGCCTCTGCATCTGCAGCCCCAGGTCACATTGACCACTTTAGTTCCATACAGCACTCCAACCTCATATGTAGTCACGAATCACCACCTCAAGGTCCCTGTAGACTTTCTCCCTCTCATATTATTCCCTCCTCCCCCAGATTTACTAGCTTGTATTTTGCCATGTTATTGCCCTACCTTATTTGCAAGGTCTTGAAGCCCCTTTGAATGGTTTTTCTGTTCTCAATGGTATTTGCAACACGTCTCAGTTTGTCACATGTGCTTAATACCTGCCAGATTTCTTGGTACGTAATTAGCAGTGGCATATCTGCATGGCATGAATTGGCTTTTTAAATTTTTGCCCACTTTTTTTGTGTGCAGGGTAGGCACTCGGCCTCCATCAGCTGTCCTTGTACGTGACTGCGGGGCAGCACGTCCATTTCAGTCTGCAAAACTATAGGTGACACGGTAATATGGTCTTGATTCACTTTCTTCATCTGTAATTATAGGTAGTCAGGTCGGTCATCAATTTTTTCACTGCACAGAATGCCATCTGGTGGGCAAAGTGTGGAACAAGCTTTTCTGAGACTATCAGCTTCTGTGTATGAGTAATAGGGCATTGCCAATATTCTGTCTGGTTGTTGGTACTAGGGTAACAGGAACCTCTGTACAGCTGACGTTGTACATTTAAAGATAAATGGAACCAATGAAGTTGTTCATCTTTTCCTTAAAAATACCTGTTTAAACTGGCAAGAAAATCTGTTAGGACAGACTAAAGGGACAAGGTGGGTGAGGCAGTGTCTGTTATTGGGCCCGCTTCTGTTGGTGAAAGAGACAAACTTTCGCAGTTCAGTCTGGGAAAGGAACTCAGGATATGTCTATGCTGACACTGCTACAGCTGCAGCGCTGTAGCTGTGCGTTATGGACTGGGACGTAGGCAGCGTGGCCTAGTAGTCAGAGCAGGAGTCAGGTCTAGTGGGTGGAGCAGGCACCCAGGTTGGGGACCAAAGCCAAGAGTCAGCACCTGAGTCAACTGCCAGTTACCAGAGCCAGGGGTCAAACCAGAGTCAGAACCAGGAATCGAAGCTGAGGGCCAGAGCCAAGGTCAGATACCAATGCCAGAGCCCAGAGTCAAGTAAGCATCAGGGTCAGAAGTCATAGGCCGGGGTAGGAGCCAGGACTGGTAACTGATAATTGGAGGTGAGGTGTAAGGGCAGAAACTGGAGGAGAGGCAAGGATCAAACCAACACNTGCAACACGTCTCAGTTTGTCACATGTGCTTAATACCTGCCAGATTTCTTGGTACATAATTAGCAGTGGCATATCTGCATGGCATGAATTGGCTTTTTAAATTTTTGCCCACTTTTTTTGTGTGCAGGGTAGGCACTCGGCCTCCATCAGCTGTCCTTGTACGTGACTGCGGGGCAGCACGTCCATTTCAGTCTGCAAAACTATAGGTGACACGGTAATATGGTCTTGATTCACTTTCTTCATCTGTAATTATAGGTAGTCAGGTCGGTCATCAATTTTTTCACTGCACAGAATGCCATCTGGTGGGCAAAGTGTGGAACAAGCTTTTCTGAGACTATCAGCTTCTGTGTATGAGTAATAGGGCATTGCCAATATTCTGTCTGGTTGTTGGTACTAGGGTAACAGGAACCTCTGTACAGCTGACGTTGTACATTTAAAGATAAATGGAACCAATGAAGTTGTTCATCTTTTCCTTAAAAATACCTGTTTAAACTGGCAAGAAAATCTGTTAGGACAGACTAAAGGGACAAGGTGGGTGAGGCAGTGTCTGTTATTGGGCCCGCTTCTGTTGGTGAAAGAGACAAACTTTCGCAGTTCAGTCTGGGAAAGGAACTCAGGATATGTCTATGCTGACACTGCTACAGCTGCAGCGCTGTAGCTGTGCGTTATGGACTGGGACGTAGGCAGCGTGGCCTAGTAGTCAGAGCAGGAGTCAGGTCTAGTGGGTGGAGCAGGCACCCAGGTTGGGGACCAAAGCCAAGAGTCAGCACCTGAGTCAACTGCCAGTTACCAGAGCCAGGGGTCAAACCAGAGTCAGAACCAGGAATCGAAGCTGAGGGCCAGAGCCAAGGTCAGATACCAATGCCAGAGCCCAGAGTCAAGTAAGCATCAGGGTCAGAAGTCATAGGCCGGGGTAGGAGCCAGGACTGGTAACTGATAATTGGAGGTGAGGTGTAAGGGCAGAAACTGGAGGAGAGGCAAGGATCAAACCAACACAGAGCAGGAGCACGCTGGGAACAGGAGATGAGTCAGGGGTGAGGTAGGAGCCAGGGGCAGAGCAGAAACTGGAACAGGGTTGGATGCAGGAGGCAGGTACAAGCGCTGGGGTCCAGTGCAGCCACAACAGGAAACCACCTTGCTCAGACAAACTTCCTGTGCCTCCTTCTGGCTTAAATAGCGTGGTTGGACCAATCAGTGGAACCGGACGATTCTCCAATGGGGGCTCCCATGGCAGAGAAGACATTTTGCATTACCTTCCTCAGTCAATATCAGATTACATAGGATGGGTCCTTGAGTAGGTCTATCTCATTCTGCATGTTCCCTGAAGATGTGCCTCTACATCTCTTTTATGCTGCTCAGTGTAATGCAGAAAACAATCATGTATGCTAACCTTTAAAGCTTGTATTAATGTACACTGACCATTTTTTAAATCAACCTCATTGCATACAAGTAACAGGATATCCCATATTATGAACTCTTGAGATTTTACTGCAAATCCTGACTTATTTGGTGGTTTTTCTCACAGCCCCAGCTCCCAGAGTCATGTGATTATGTGAGACTCTCAGCTTTCTTATAAAATAAGCTTCCATATTTCATGGTTGCAGAGGAGTGCTTGANTCTCTTTTATGCTGCTCAGTGTAATGCAGAAAACAATCATGTATGCTAACCTTTAAAGCTTATATTAATGTACACTGACCTTTTTTTAAATCAACCTCATTGCATACAAGTAACAGGATATCCCATATTATGAACTCTCGAGATTTTATTGCAAATCCTGACTTATTTGGTGGTTTTTCTCACAGCCCCAGCTCCCAGAGTCATGTGATTATGTGAGACTCAGCTTTCTTAAAAAATAAGCTTCCATATTTCATGGTTGCAGAGGAGTGCTTGTAAACAGAACCCCCTAAAGGCTCAGAACCAGAAGACAAATAAAAAGCACCCCAAATGTATTATTTTTTAAGGTTTTTAAGGCAATCTCAGGATTTGGGGGAGGCCTGAATCATGATTTTTGAAAATTAGGGGTTGGCAATACTAGTGTCCATTCACTTCATAGGCTATATTCCTTTCTCCCACCCTTTGTCTCGTCTGGTTCGATTTTACCCTCTTTGGAGCAGGAGCTATGTCTTATTACATGTTAGTACAGCTCCTAGCGCAATGAAGCCCTGATCTGGTTTGGGACCTGCAGGTTCTGCTGTATTATAAATAATAATGGTTATCTAAAGAAAAGACATATTGAACCCACCCTACCAGTCCATAGTAGCCATGTTAACTATAGCCAGTAGTTTCGGAGCTAGGAATATATTTTGCTAATGTTTAAAGACAAATTACTTACTTGTTCTGACTGCCAAATGGCTTAAATTTAATCCATCTTTATATGCAAGTATTTTAGTATCAGATAAACTAGCTTTCCATTGAGACAATTAGAAAGGGTGATTTATGTGGCGGTAGACAGACAAGGTATTCTGAGCCTGATCTCACAACAAAGCTTACAGCTTTCAGGGCTGGCAAGCTGCATGTCCAGGCTCCACCTCTACCCAACCTGTTCACAGCAAACACTGTCAGTGCACCCAGTAGCGGCGCCAGTTCTTCCGGCGCCCTAGGCGGCGGAAGGTCCCGCCCCCGAAATGCCACCCCCAACAGCGGCGGCGGAAGGTCCCGCCCCCAAAATTGAACGGCCGGACGGGGCGCCGGCGCCCCCAAAATAGCAGTACCCTAGGCGACCGCCTAGGTCGTCTAATGGGTTGCGCCGGCCCTGAGTGCACCTAGGAAGGAAGAAAAGGTTGCACCTGGGAAATGGTATGAGGAATATCAGGTCTTTGAAGACTAAGCAGGATGCATAGTCCTATCTAAGGTAATGCACTTCATTAAAATCTCACGCCACTTTTTAAATGTGTTGGACTTGTTCAATAAAATATACCACGGGTCCTGAAGGTATCACACAGTGTGATACGAAATGCGAGGTGTCTTACAACTTTTTTTTTTAGAGAGAAATCCAGGGATATTCTTGTGAAATTTTTGGAAAACACTGGTCATTTGGCACAATCTGATCCATTTCAGAGGCCAAATGCTTCCTTCTTCAGTAGTATTTTATTGACCCCCATCTCCAACAGGAATGAATTAGCCGCATCCAGAGAAGGAGGGATGTTGATGGAGATGTCAACCTAGCTGCGTCTACACCAGGGGCTGGTTGGCATAGCAATGACACTCCAGGGTGTGGATTTTTCACACTCCTGAGTGTCGTAGCTATGTTGACCTTAGTTTTAAGTGCAGACCAAGCCTAATAAAGTGGTCTGATTATCAAAAGTGCTGAGGACCCACCAACTCCCTCTGAAGTCAAAGGGACCTTCTCAGCGATCAGTGCTTCTGATCATCTAGTCGCATATTCGAGGATACGTGGAGTTAAGGTCTTAATTTTAGGCTCGCATATCTGAAAATATTGGCCTTGAGCTTTAATTACGGTCACCTGTTATTTCATAGATGCCTAATCAACATATGCTGGGATCTGGTGAATATTCCGTTTTGAAACATTTTATTTACTGTTTCACAGATTTGTGTCCCTAGAATTTGTCTTTTCTTTTTTTTGACAGAACCATAAGGAATGGGAGATAGCTGGTCATGTTAGTATATAACCAAACCTACTTAGACCACCATCAGTAATCCGGCCTGAATTTGTTTAGTGTTTTCCTCCAAATCTAGATTTTCCATCAAGCTTGCTGCAGGAAAATCACAACTGATTTGAGCTGCACAGCATGTAGAAATTATGAGATAGAGGGGGAAATGAAGAATAAAATGTGTTATGAAAACTACAATGCAAAGTCAGATATTGCACAAAGCACAGAGCCGGAAAGTCACAGTCTGAATTTATATTAAAAAAAGAAAAGTATGTGAATTGGAATAAAATAATACAGTACCAGAGGAGAGAGAAAACCATTAGAGCAAAAAAAAGAAGCTCTGCAACAAATATTAGTTTTGCTTATCATATATCTCGATGGTATTATTTATTGAGTTAGGGAGCATGAAGATATTTCTACTTGCACAGGATCATCTCTTACATTCTGATTCCATACCTTTCAGCCTAAGTGTTTCCGTTGCTATAACAACATAATGCTTTTGTTCTCTGATGGGATTTTTGATCACATAATTCACCGTGTTTTAATATCTTTAGAAGTTTGTTTGTGGCAGAGCTAGTGCAACGTTTCCATGTTTAGGTCACACTTTATTCTTGAGGGAAATGGCTTTTTGTCCCCTCCTGCGCTTGTCATTTCATTAATCAAGGGTCTGGGACATTTGCTGTCCTGTCCCTGAACTTGGGAGAGAGCAGAGACTACACCCGCCTTCCCCCATAGAAGCAGATCACCCACAAGGAGATGGGCGGGGGCCTGGAGGAGGTGGACCCATGGCACCTCCCCATCCCAACTTCCAACTGGGAGGAAGTAGATGGGGGGACGCAGTGTTGCCAGCTCTTGTGATTTTATCAAGACTTTTGCAATTTTTTTTTCTTTTGAAAGCTGTTGCTCCTGCAGTCATATGATAACATGAGAATCTCAGCTTTCTCTCACTGTGATCTGTGCATTGAAGGCAGACACTTGAAGACTTCTCTTGCATAGAAGGGAAGACATTTCTGCCTCTAACTGTGCCTCTCACAGAAGCATAGCCGGCTCCCTTGAGCTGCTTAGATTGTAAATATATATATATTTCTTTACAGATATAAATACAACATTAGTACTGAACAATGCAGGGAGACAACACCGATAACATCTAAAGCACAGTACATCTAGGCAGACTGGCAACAGGCAGACCTGACGGCACAGGAATTCACAGGGCCCTGGAAACAGCTTTTAAATATTATTATTCTGTCCCTGCTTTGGGCTCAGTTCATCATTGTCCTATGGCCTCATTGCACTAGCGAGACTGTTACACAGGGGCCCGGCCCCAAGGCAGGCAGACGACAACCCCGCACTACCCCTGGGGAATATTCCAGCACAGAGTGTCTCTACAACAGGTGCAGGGACCTGCTCCATTGGCTCTGAACCGCTTCTGCAGCAGCTCTGGGTACAGAGGCATTCTGAGGCAGGCCACAAAACAGGGGAAAAGGCAGACTTGGGGTTAATTTCTGCCCCCCGGCAAAGCTCCCAGAAAGCCATTGCAATAGGAGCACAAGTTAGGCAAGCGCTTGAGGTCCCTCACTGCCTCTAAACAGGCAAGGTACAGATTGCAATCTCTGTCCCTGAGTCTGCACCAATGGAGGGATGAATCTGCCCCTTTGCCTTTTCCATGGGTCAGTCTTAGTTCACAATTTCCCCACCCTAGCATCATGATGATCTTGCCACTTAATTGTAGTTAGATAGAATAGATATCAAATACGTTCCCCTCCACTAACACCTTGGGGAGCTACCCAGCTAGCAGAAAGGGAGGGGACATACAGCTGGACCCAATTCCTGCTCTCTTATTGCCACTAAAGAATCTCTGTTCAACAATGGATGAGTCCATCACCGTCTCCTAGGCAGACCTGAGATATTTTACCTTCCCAAGGAGGGTAGAATTGGGAGAATGCATCCCTGGGGAAATGGCCCAGGCCATAGACCTTGAGCTGGCCTTAGTAAAGCACATAAAGAAATTCTGGCTAATAATATAATATTGAAGACAGTTAAAATCTTGTTCTCGTGGATGTCGGAGTTTCCATATTGCTGCCATATCAGGCCCACTTCTCAAGTCTTTCCTAGCAATGGGGTGGAACTGTAAAATCAAGCCCAGTTTTTGGTGAAGGGCTTGGATTTGTATCCCTAGATCTGGGCCTGACCTTTGATTTTTGTTCTGGGACATATCTGAAAACCTGCGGAAGGGGACTAGCAGAAATCAACTGACAACGCAAGACAGCTGCTGTGTTGGACCCAAACCTCACAAGATTTTGGTACTCTACCTTGAACTGAATACACACTGAGAATTATCAAGGGCATGTTCCTTCACAAGTGTTACCCTCCTGTGAAATAGTTGATGTGTTTTGGTATTAAAATGTCTTTATAATTATTGTTTGCACTGATAGCATGCAGAGGCCCCAACTGAGATTAGGGCCCCATTGTGCTAGGCACTGTACATACACATAGTAAAGGAGAGGCCCTACCCTCCAGAGCTTACAGTTGAAATACAAGACAAAGTGTGGGATAAAGAAAGGAGCATTATCCCCATTTTAAAGATGGATAAGTGAGGCACAAAAATATTAAGCAATTTGACAAAGATAAGCATTGATCCCAGATCTCCTGAGTGCCTTCACCACAAGATCCTCCTTCTATGCAAGACCTGGCTTCCAATTGCTTACTCTTGGTATCTGCACCACATTCAACAAGGCCCTGTGTACTCTGCAACAAACTGGAATTAAATGGCTTTAAACTCCCTGTATCCTCTGGCAAGGCAGAGTGGAAATTCTGTGGTAGCATCATTTAAAACTACCAACTGAGGTTTTTAATTAATTAAATATGAAAATGAATAAAACAGTCAGCACAGCAGTGGCTGAGTTGTTAATTCTAATATTAAATCCAATTTATTTTATGCTGTCCTGATCTTTTCAGTTTTTGATATGCCATATTTTTGTCCTGCAATGTATAATTACTGTATAGAAAATATCAAGGGGCGAGGTAGAGGTTTTGGTGGGTGAATAGGGGACACAGGGAGCTTTTGTCACCTGTGGGGGGCAGCTTAGGTTTGTGGGATAAGCGTATTTGCTGGATATTTCTGCTAAAATAACCAGCAATTAAACAGTTAACAAAAACAACTTTTAAATTGTAATTGGTAAGTTTCAGCATCAACATAATATTAAGCTGAATAGTGGCACTTCAGCCATTTTAGAACTATTGTTTCAGTCTGTCTACAGACTCAGAAGGACAACTTTTAGTTCTTGTTTCCCTGGTTGTCTTTACAACCATGAGGACTAGAATCATATATATTTTTAAATGAAAGAGTAGATTTCAAAGTACAATTTGCCAACAAGCATTGGCAAAGGGAGAACCCTACAAAAAATTCTAGAGCAGAAGAATCACATAATGCCTGGGGCCATCTCTATAATAAATCTAATCTGGATTCCAACACCAGTTTCTCAGGGACTGTTGGCACAGCGACCTTACTAAAATCACAGACCATAATTAATACATTGTACAAGTAAGGGGCAAGAGTTGTTTTAAAATCATTTCAGTAAATCACACTGAGAACAATCAAGGACATATTCATTTACAAATGTCACTGTCCTTTGAAATATTGGATCTCTTTTGGTAATAAATCTGCCTTGAGGATCTGCTTTCATTACAATAAGGGTAGAGGGAAGGTTAGAGAAACCATCTTTCTGCTTATAAATGGAGCATATTTGATACAGAAATCATTGGGGCACAATAAATATGCCATTTTTACAATCAACTTTGGGAGTAGAGCAGCACTTCAACTTTTAATTATTAAAAAAAAGAGTTTCAAGTTCTTATGAGTATGAAACTGATTTTCCAAATGTGGACCAATGCCAGGTTGTCTGAAGAGAGATTGAAACAAGGGGGTAGGGCCAAGAACTGCCTCTCTTATTCTTAATATGTTAGCTCTGAACCCTAATGATGGCCCCTCAATTGGCAACATTGTGAACAATTTCAATGCTAATCATTTTAGCAGAGGTATCCAGCTCCCCTGGGATTGTGGATGGATTGTCGGTAGAAGACCATCACTTTTTACTCCAATCCAATCCCTGTTTGGAACAAACCCAGCCATCAGACAGGGATCACCACAGCTCTGGCGACATCTTTCCCATCCCTTCCTTTAAGATTATTCCTTTGCACATGGTAACTATCAAACGAGATCAATACCTTGTGGGAAATAAATGCCTGAGCTATAATGACAACTTTCCTCAAAAAGTTTGGGGTAAAACTGGTTCATGATTCCAGGGTGCCCCTAAATTTCACTCCCAGCTGTGGGCCAGCCTGGAGCGAGGTGCCCTGAACCCAGATGTGTGTGTGTGTGTGTGTGCCCTGAACCCACCCCGTGCTGTGTGTGACTGAGAGCCTCTTTCGCCACTCCCTGGGCAGGGCAATGCTCCCGGCAAAGGGGGGACGCGGGCAGATTTCTCTCTAGCGCAGTGGTCTCCAAAGTGGGGTGCGCAAGAGCATCCTTGGGGGTGCGCGGCCGGAGGAGGGCAGTTCGGGCGGGAGTCCCAGCGCCTTGTTGTTGTTGTTGTTGTGTTTGCTTCGGCAGTTTGGGCGGCTCCGGCAGTTTGGGCGGGAGTCGGGGCGGCTTGTTGTTGTTGCTGTTGTTGTTGTTGCTTCGGCAGTGCGGGAGGCGCGGCAGCGGGTGCGGGCTCAACGTTTTTTTACTGATAGGGCGTCCGGTCAAACAAGCTTTGGAGACNAGGCGCGGCAGCGGGTGCGGGCTCAACGTTTTTTTACTGATAGGGCGTCCGGTCAAACAAGGTTTGGAGACCCCTGCCCTGCCCTGCCCTGCGCAGCGACCCGGGCCAGAGGGAGCTGAGCTGAGGGAGCCGCAGCCACCATGTGGGAAGCGGCCGCTCTGCTGCTGCTGCTGCTGCTGCCGCCCCTGGCGCTGCTGGCCAGGCTCCCGCGGCAGGCAGCGCTGCAGCCCGCCGGCCGGGCGGTGCTCATCACCGGCTGCGACAGCGGCTTCGGGCACCTGCTGGCGCTGCGCCTGCACCGCCTGGGCTTCACCGTCTTCGCCGGCTGCCTCTGCCCGGGCGGGGAAGGGGCGCAGCGGCTGCTGCGGGAAGCCGCCTCCGGCTCCGGCCGCCTGCGGGTGCTGCCGCTGGATGTCACCCGGGAGCGGGACGTGGCCGCGGCCAAGGAGTTTGTGCTGAGCAACCTGCCGGAGACAGGTGAGAGCATCCTGCGCCCAGCCCTGACTCCGAAGGCAGCGCGTTCACACGGCACTGCCCTGCTCCGGGCTCCGGCCCTTGTCCTCTGCCCCCGGCTGCCACCTGCCAAAGACCCTTCCCAGAGACAGCAGCCACTCACCCTCTGCACCGGGGCCAGGCAATGGGTGGGGGAGCTCGGGACACTGGAGTCAATCCGGAGCAGCGTTTGCTCCGGTGTAGGAGCAGGGTGTGGCCCTAGACTCAGGGCTGGGAGTTCAACCAGGGGTAGATATGGGGGCAAAAATAGATGATCATCAATAAACCTTCATGTGTAGTAAACTCCTTGGGGGCAGGGACTCTGCTGCCTTTGTCTCTTGTCCAGCCCCAAATTTGCTCTGAGGCTTCATCAGTAAAATGTATTGATCTGGCCATCAAGGATCAATGGAAACAAAATTGTAAACAAAGTTCCCCTGAGGTTCCAACCTGCTCTGCTAGTTCATACCCCTTTTGTCTGGGGTATTTCATAACCCTGTTGTGTCCAACCATTTGACAGAGCTGAATACGACATGTGCTGGGTTAGGTGCTGAATAGATGCTGCTGGGGACAGAGGTTCATGAAATCTTTCTTCTGAGGTTTGACTCCTTGGGGTTTGCGCTCCTGGGGTTTGAGCTCTGAGATTTGGGTTGGGATGAACCCAAAAATCTGAACCAAAAATTCAGCTGGGACTACTGACTATCACCTATTTTTTGAGACTTAGCCATAAATCAACCCAAACTGTTGTTAATTTGTCCTGTGGCAGCACCTAGGAGGTCCTTCATGGACCCAGGACCCCTTGAGCGAGGTGTTGTGCAAACACCGAATAAAAAGACAATCCCTTCCCCAAAGAGTTTACAGTCATGAGCCCGCCAATGAATCTTGACTAAACTTCAAGTTTGTAATGAAAAAGGAAACCCACCAACTGTTGCTTGTCTGGGGGTTTCTTTGTGAGTATTTTGCAGAGATCTAATCACAGGTAATAATGGGGAGGAGACCAAATTAAGAAGTACAAGCAAGAGGAAAAAAAAGTCGTTTCGGGAGTGATTTGAAAAGAGGTGAATAAATGCAGGAAAGCTGCAGAGAAGAAGGCTCTTGTACCAAGAATGACCAATTATTTATCATTCTAACGTTTTGTTTTATAAAGCTAGTGCATAGGACTTGGTCAGATTTGGGATGGATATTGAAAAGCAAATGTAAAGTCTAAACCAGGGGTCGGCAACCTTTCAGAAGTGGTGTGCCGAGTCTTCATTTATTCACTCTAATTTAAGGTTTCGCGTGCCAGTCAGACATTTTAAAGTTTTTAGAAGGTCTCTTTCTATAAGTCTATAATATATAACTAAACTATTGTTGTATGTAAAGTAAATAAGGTTTTTAAAATGTTTAAAAAGCTTCATTTAAAATTAAATTAAAATGCAGAGCCCCCCGGACCGGTAGCCAGGACCCAGGCAGTGTGAGTGCCTTCGGCACCCGTTCCATAGGTTGCCTACCCCTGGTCTAAACCTTATACAGTGTGAATGGCTGACCAGATATCAAAGGGAGTGGAGGGGAGATANAATCAGCTCGCATGCCGCCTTCGGCACCCATGCCATAGGTTGCCTACCCCTGGTCTAAACCTTATACAGTATGAATGGCTGACCAGATATCAAAGGGAGTGGAGGGGAGATGTGCTCATTTGCACTCCTCATTGGACATGTTACACATGGTAGGAAAAATGAAGCAATTTCCCTTAAATTAGGGACAGCATGTAACCAGAATTGCGTTGTCAGGTGGGCATGCTAGAGATGGAAGATCGCACTGGAAGCCTCCTTGGGCCAGCTCCCTGTCCCACCTGCACAGCAGTAGGGTCAAATTTCCCTCAGGCATGGGCAGTGAGATCTAGCATGGGCAATGAGATCCATGCAGGAGGACACCTCTGCCTGCATAGAGCTGCATTAATTTCAGCAGGGCTGTGTACTAACACAAGTGCGCCCACAATGATTTCTCTGCAGAACTGGATGGTTGGGCACAAAGTTGGTGAGGGGATGACAGCACCCATTAGCCTCCACATAATACATGAACTTAGGGTATATTATATTGTCCAAAATAATCACAAGTAGCACAAATCCCTGTTTATCCTATCAGAATAGTGTTAGACTGCCATGAGTGAACTTACTGGATCCAAACCATGCATGAATTAATATGTGCCACGCGAGGCAAAACTCTTTATAGACTTAAGTCTGCAAGGCGTAAACACTTCTATTATCCATTGAAGCCAATGGAGTTGCATCAGGGATTGATTTAGCCCAATACATTTACTCAGTACTTTGCAACAGAAGTTAAGTGCATTTGTAATTCTGAACAAATGATTTTCATTAACACAAAAGTTATAATGAAGAATAAAGCACATGACACAACCATGGAAATGCAGGACACATTCTTGACTAGCTTGTTAGGATATGTAGTGGAAAGGAACAAGAATATAGAAAGTAAACAAAAGCACAGAAGCCTCTCATTAAGTATGTGTATTTATGGGTTATCCTGACCTCAACTGATTAAGTCTTCCCCTTTTAGGTTCTTTCCCCAGCTTTAGAAACAACAGCTGAATCCCAAGGGTGTTTATAGGCTAGACAGAGCCCAGGGATTTAAAGGAGCATCACCCTGAAACTCCCGTTCAGGGGCAATTAGTTGTACCTTATACCAAAGCAGTAGCTGGCATCTATTCAGTGAAATCTTGATTAACAAGGTTAGCGTGCCAAATTGGGGGCATTATGAAAGACTCTTACTGCAAGGCCTGATTCATGGGGGCAGCAGGGAAGGGAATTTTCCAGGGATTATGCTTGTTGATTCAGCTCATTTACACGGAATGTCCAGATCATAATATATAAATTATTTTAAATTGATCTAGACCGGAGTAGGCAACCTATGGCACGTGTGCCGAAGGCGGCACGCGAGCTGATTTTCAGTGGCACTCACACTGCCTGGGTCCTGGCCACTGGTCCGGGGGGCTCTGCATTTTAATTTAATTTTAAAAGAAGCTTCTTAAACATTTAAAAAACCTTATTTATTTTACATACAACAATAGTTTAGTTATATATTATAGACTTATATAAAGAGACCTTCTAAAAACGTTAAAATGTATTACTGGCGCACGAAACCTTATATTAGAGTGAATAAATGAAGACTTGGCACACCACTTCTGAAAGGTTGCCGACCCCTGATCTAGACTTTTAAGGCCTGATCCAAAGCCTAAGAGAGTCAGTGGAAAGACTCTCCTTGCCTTAAATGGGCTTTGGACCAGGCGCTTAATGAGACAGTTATACCTATTCTGTTATATTACATTATACATAATCAGGATCTTGTATGTATTATACATCTGATGATGGCCCTTCACTTTTTTGCTCAACCTCTCTGCTTGAGCAGCTATTGAGTGTGCCATGGAGAAAACCAGGTAGTCAAAAGGTAAAGTGGTTTTACAAATCCTACCAGCATGTACTTTACTTCTAAATTACTAGGCAATCTTTCTCCTACGAGTATATTAACATTAAGTACAATGGAGCCACTGGCTTAATTTAATATCTGATTTAATACAGTGAATTCCAAAGGCCTTATTAGTGGCTTGCAAAATATAGGGGCATAAAACATTTCATTTCAAGTGGAACAAAAGCCGAGAAACTGATGTATGTGGGATTGACATTAGCAACCTCCCTGCATGGGCTTCTTCAACAAGCCAGGCTGTGGTGATCCATCTCTTTAATTATAATGGGCTAGGTTGCGCCCTCCCCCCCTTTCATGATTGTCCTGTGTGCAGGGGGGCTGGAACAGTTTGTATCACCGGGGTGCTGAGAGCTATTGAACCAAACTGTAAACCTTGTATATATAATGAAAACCACTTCACATGAGGGGGTGCTGCAGCACCCCCAGTCCCCCTAGTTCCAGCACCTATGCCTGTGTGGGTGGACAGAGTAAGGACCCTGCCTCCTTTGTGAGGCCTGGATGAGGGTCTGCTAGAATTTCTAACACGGTGCGTGTGGGAGGACGCAGTGGTTTAGAGACTGTTTCTGAGTTGCTCGCCTCCTCCTTCCTATTTCCCTAGAGCAACTCACCGTAAGAGGGTGGGCCAGATTTGGGGGGCGATAGGATGAGGCGCTCCTTAAAGCGGTGTAACCAATTACTTTCTCTGCAGTGCAACCTGGAGCTCAGAGCATGTGTGCTCTCCACGGGACGCTGCACCTCCCAGGTTAGCCCAATATTTCAGAAGGGCCTAACTCTGCAGCCCTTACTCACTCCATTCACCTCCTTGGGACGCTTGATGAAAGCTATGTACCTTAGTTGATTTCAGTTGGACTCCTTGTCCGAGTAAGCACTACTCAGTGTGAGTAAGGGTTGCAGAATCAGAGCCTGAATGAATGAAACATTAAAATGAGAACCTCATCTCCCTTGCCTTTTAAAAATATACACAACATTATAGATAAAATTCTACATCTCATTAGGCTAAATATTATTTAGCCACTAGATAAGTACTGCACTTTGAGTGCTGCATAGAGTTCCAGACAAAATTTAGTGCCTGTTAAACAAATCCAGATCAAGCAGGAACTCAAGCTGTCTGGAAGCCTGTTTGCTTGTGACTGTAGATACAATAGCTTTTTATACTAAATTCCCCCTGCTTAAGAAGGACTGTGATCCCGGAATTCCATATGCTATGACGCAGACTAGGCAGTATTATTCCAGGCATAATAATGACTTTACAGCCAAATCTTCCAAAGGGGCCACAGATTTTGGGTGCCTCAGTACAAAGACTTCAATGGGAGTTGCGGGTGCTCTGCACCTTGGAAAATTGGGCCTATGGTGACCAAATTAAAAATTAAATTAGTGAACCATTTGGATAACGGTTTTGATACAAATTTTGATACAAATGTTGCAAATTTATTTTTTGGGAAAAGCCATTTAAAAAAAAAAGTCAATTTTTTCACACATTTTTCATTCAGAAAAAATCTAACCTGTGTAATCATGACCTATAAGTACCTACACGGGGAGAACATATCTGATAGCGGAGAGTTCTTTATCTAGCAGATGAGGGTAACAAGATCCAATGGCTGGAAGTTGAAACTAGACAAATTTGAGGTAAAAAAAGGAGCACATTTTTAACAGTGAAGGTAATTAACTATTGGAGCAGTTTACGAAGGGATCCGGATTCTATATTATACCCAATCTTTACATCAAGATCAGATATCTTTCTGAAAGGTATGCTCTTGTTCAATCACAAGTTACTAGGCTTGATGCAGAAATCCTTGGTGAAATTCTCTGGACAGTATGATGCCGGAGGTCAGACTAGATTATCATAATGGTCCCTTCTGACCTTAAAGTCTATGAAAACATCTTGCATTAGAATAAGTTCACCTAAGGTTTCCCATTCTAACTGACGAGGATAGCTAGTTTCTAGTTTTAAGTATTGCTGAAGAATTTTCTGACCCTCTTAATACTGTGAAGAATACAGTTGTATGCATGAAAGAGGTGTTGTATCTTTTTGAGTCACTAAACATTTGTCCTTCAGACGTGATCTGGTGAATAGCTGTCTCCTGAGACCCCTTTCTTAACTGATAGGCCAATATTGTGTCATCTTTGTTCCCTTTATCATAAAAGGAGTATTTATTCACTCTTTTTCTCTAAGGAGCTGATTCAGTTTTCCTCTAATGTTTATTACATCCCTAAATAATATTTCCTCCACTTTGGCCTTCTGCAGAACATCCATTACTATTTGTATTTCAGTATCACCTAGAGACCCCAGAGAACATCAGGGCCGCATTGTGCTAGGCATATATATACATGTGGTAAGAGACAGGCTCTGCTTTGAAGACCTTACAATCTACATAGATAAGACAAGCAGAAGATAGGGAATTGAGGTGCAGAGAGATTAAGTGATTAGCCTAAGGTCACACAGGGAATCTGTGAGAGACCAGGAATGGCATCCAGATCTCCTGAATCCCATTCTGTTGCCTTAACCTCAAAAGCAACCTTCTTCCCAAGTTCTAACCTATGTTTTCCATCTTTTCTAGGGTCCCTCTGTAGGCTGCAGGTGCTTTGAACATCAGTTCACTCATCAGGATTGCTTTGGCAGCTTTCCATAACACATCACTACAGCACTGTGTTCCTTGTTTGCCATGTTCTCTGACATATCATTTCTCAAGTTTTTAAGGCTGTTCTCATTTTGTAACATAGTGTTATGTGGGGCCTAATGCTACTGGGCCCATGGGAAGTCATACTTCAGCAAAATCAGTTCCAAATCAGATACCAAAGTACTGGTACTACTTGATTGGATACTCTCTCTCTTCATAGATTGTTTCTCTCTGTTGAGCTATGGTCTATTCTAGACTATAAAACCAGGTGCTTCTGAAACTCGTTTTCCATGGGTATGTTGCTTTCTCTAGACAATTTCTCTGACAATTGTGGATTCTAGGGGTCTGTTACCCCCTTTTATTTGTTTTCATGGCTAGGAACCCAGTTAACATTTCCTGCTGTGTTGATGGTTCCCTTAATACATTTAGTCAGAGGCCTTGTCATCGTGCTTAGGTATGAGAAGGTTGTGTCATTCAGAGCCTGATCTAAAGCCATGGAAGTCAATAGGCATCTTTCCATTGACTTTAATGGGCTGTGGATCAGAATTCTGATTTATTATAGTAACCCTCTTGTCATAAAAACATACCCTGCAGTAAGATGTCTCCCAGCTGTTCCCCTTACAGTCGTCTCAACTCACAAGGAGAGTCCTCTTTTAATTAACCCCTCTTCTTTTCCCCCTTGTTATAAGTGGTTGCATAAACGTCCCTTTCCCATAATTGTTGTCTTTTATAAGGGAAGATGTGTTCCTCACAGGGCTGTAATGTCAAAGTCTATTTTTTCAGGTGATTAAGTACTTTCTTCCACTTGATTGGGTTATTCTGTCTGTGTACATTCCTTGAAAATACCTTAACATTCTTGAATCCGATATTTCTGAATCTATTAACCAAAATAGGTCCACGCTATCATATTTTTCTTCCAGTTTGCCTGCAGGCATGTACTCAACCTGGCAACAATAGCAATCATGACAACAGAACAATGTATTCAAAACCACCAACTATTCTTGGAAGGATGCTCTTCTGATTAAGGCACTGGTCTGGGACTCCGGAGAGTTTAGTTCCATTCCTGCCACAGACTCCCTGTGTGACCTTAGGCAAGGCACTGGATCTCTCTGTGTCTCAGTTCTTCATCTGTAAAATGGGAAATAATGTGTCTTTTGTCTGTCTCATCTATTGAGATTGTAAGCTCTTCAGGAAAGGGACTGTTACTCTGTATCTAAAATACTTAAAACTTAAAACACTTACACTGTATATCTAAAATACTTAAAACAATGGGGCCCCAATTTTGGTTGGGGCTTCTAGACTCTACTGTAATCAACATCATCATCCTTATGGAAGATGGTATAACACAGAGCCTTCATTACTGAAACACCCTCTTTAACCATTTATAACATAATGAGCAGAGCTGAACGAAAAGTGGCAAGTATGTTTCAAATGAAAAAAATAAAAATAAAAAATGATTTTTTTAATTTTTCAGTTTTTGAAACCACACAAATACACACACAGAAATAAATACATCAGTTTTTTTTTCTTCCTATCTCTCCCCTTTTTTCTTTTTCTCCTTTTTTCATTTTGTCACTGAAAGGGAGGGGGAAAGGGAAAGAACTGGGAAGTGGGGGGAAATGAAAAATTTCCATTGGAAAATTTAAAAAAAAAATCAGTTACATTTTGTTTTAAAAAAGACGATTTTTCATCAGAAAAAAAGTTCAAATGAAATTTTTCAACCAGTTCTAATTGTGCTTTTTTCAGTGGATTCTGAATTGCCAACACACCGCAATACATATAAGGAAGCAGGAATATTTACTAACAATATATTTCACAGAACCAGTAACCCAATTGGCATCTATCTTGTAACACGTTCTTTGGTTTTATATTCCATAAAACCCGTGGTTAAATATTCCCTTCTACATATAAAATTTCCCTTCCTGTCTGACTGCTCATGCGTAACCTGGAGAATCTCAAAAATAATCAAATTTGAAATTGCAAAAGAGAAATAAACCTAGAGACAGCACATTTTTTATTTTGCTTTTCACATTTTTCACCCTCTTTTCATCTTGGATTCTCATTTGCGGATTTAGAGTGCAGTTTCCTATCCAGGGAGCTATTTAGATTGACAAACCGTGGGCTTCACTGCCCAGTAGCCTTTTCCAAGGAGTCAAGGAATTTATTAGCTTCTTATGGATGTGCCGAGAGATTTGGGTTTGTTGTAAAGAATATGCAGCTTTGCAATGTACCACACTGCAGAGTGTGTACCCAGCTCCATAAGATTTTATATATTTTTAAACCAGAGTGAATTGTGGTATCTTTTTCTCTGTTTCTACCCTCACATCAGAAAGAACATCAGGGTATCTTCTTTATATGAAAGGAGACATCATTTCACGTGGCAGGGATAGGAGCTTTTCTTTGTCCTTGTGAGAGCCTACTCCCCCTTCTGGAAGCCCCACTAATCTTAAATGAGGTCTCCTAAAGTGAACCTCCAGATCCTCTACTTTATCTGTTAATCTTTGTCCTCAGAATCCATTTTAACGACCACGGTGTTAGTGAGAATCTCCCCCCAGTCCTCTAATTCTGTTTGCAGCTTCAGGCCTTCTGTTTCTGATAGAATCTGTACATTGCCCAATGTCTATCCAGCTCTCATAAACGGCCATGAGCTCAAGTGAATGTGTGTGTGTGTGTGTGGGGGGGGGCAATTTCTGAGAGCTGGATAGACATTGGCTGACNGCGGGGGGGGGGGGGGGGGGGGGGGGGGGGGGGGGGGGGGGGGGGGGGGGAAGGGGGGAGCAATTTCTGAGAGCTGGATAGACATTGGCTGAGATCCTGACCAAGCACTGCCTTGAGATCTGGAAAGACAAAATCTAGTGAAACCAGCCTAGTGGCTTTGCACAGGCAGCTGTGAAAGAGGAGAGTCTGAGCCAGGAGATCCTGGAGCCTGCTCCACCGGGGTGGTCTGGGGAGAGGCATGATAATATCCATTAGGTCTATGAGCGATGCTGCTCCCCTAGCCAGGAACCTTGCTGGCGTGCTTGCAGCAGGCTGTGGTCCCTGCTACAGCCTTGTAGCCATAGATAACTCGGCAGATGCCCAGCACCCTGTGTCAGGATTAAGAGGAAAGATTCCATTATCCATTCCAGCCCCTACAAATACCCCATTTTCATTGATTCTGCGCAGGGCATGTGAAACTGACCATTTGTATCAAATGCTGCCTTCAGATAAGGATGTGCAAGTCCCCCGGCGGGGCTCACAGTAAGCAGTAAGCGAAAATGACGAACCTGGGAGAGACTTAGGGGAAGTCGACACTCCAAAATTAAGTCGACCTAAGTTACGTTGACCTACAGCCACTGCAGTAATTAAATCGCTTTCGCATGTCCATACTGCGCACCTTGTGCTGGCGGTGCGTGTCCTCACCAGGAGTGCTTGTACCGACTGTACTGTCATTCTGGGGCATTGTGGGATGGCGTCTGAAAGGCAGCAACAGTCGATATAAGCCACGCAGTGACTACACTGACCTAACCACAGCAACCTAAGTGCTACGTCTCTTGCAGAGGTGGAGTTGTTAAGTCGGTGTAGTGGGCAAATTACATCGATTGGAGCCACATTTTTGTGTAGACACTTGTAGTTAGGTCAACATTACATTGACCTAACTCAGTTATTGAGTCCAGTACTGAACTTCCTATGTGATTCTTAACTACTGCACAGGTGAGTGCTGGTCAGCCTAGAAATACCTGCAACAAGTATTTGAGGACAGGATCTGGAGTAATGTTTTCAAAAATGACTAAGTAACTTTGGCTCAGTCCCATCTTTTAAAGTGACTTAGGAGTCTAAGTCCATTGACTTTCAATGGGTGTGGGCTCCTAAATACCAAATCACTTTTTAAAATAGGATTTACACTCCTAAGTTACTTAGACACTTTTGAAAATGTTACAATTTGGCCTTTAGTCTGCTTAATATTGTTTTCACAAAGGTGCTCCGAGTTACATAACAGGATTAATGTAGTTAAAATACCTTGGTGTGCTGTTTTGGCAGCAGAAAGTGGCCTCCCAGATCATGTTATTCATAAATAACTTAAGGAGACAATATAGTGAATGATTATTAAATAGCGCTCAACAGTCTGATATGGTCCAGATAATGGCCACAATTATGTTCCTTCCTTAAGCAAAATGTGCACATGCTTATGAATACAAACCTAAAATATAATGTAGCCAAGGACTTATTTCAGATTGCTCTCATTGTGGTGTTCAGTGATATATAAGCTGCTTGCAAGAGCTCTGCTTTATTCTATGTCAGTTCCAACTGGGTGGGCTTCAGAGCGCCCCGCCCAGCCTCTGTCTGGGAAGCCTAGTCCTCAAATGTACAGACCAAAACCACACCCATTTTATGAACATTGTTGAAGGCTCTGAGGGTGTTGTGTCCAGTTTGTCTGGTGGTTAAATATGTTGCAATCAGGAGACAATTTTTCCCCCTTCAGGTTTTTGGGGACTGGTGAACAATGCTGGAATATCGACATTCGGCGAGACAGGGTGGCTGCCTATGGAGAAATATGAAAAATTTGTGGATGTGAATCTCCTTGGGTGTATAAGGACAACGTTGGCATTTCTTCCCCTTCTAAGGAAATATAAGGGTAATCCTAATCCAATGTCATCTACAGTTGTAGAATAATTAGTTTACTATAGTTAACTGAAACAAAACCAGTATGTTGTCCCATTTCCTGAAATGTTACCTGAGAGGACAACTTGATCCTGACAAGAGGACAAGGACATATAAAGTGAAATAAGTAGTTAGTTTTAGTTTATGAGGAATTATTGACATCAATATCTGTGATTGAAAACAGAGGGAAATGCTGTCAGCATTGGCACTGGGACACACGCAGCATGGGCAAGGACTTGTTCCGGTATTTAGATTGTACTATTTTGTTGTTCATTGCTTCTGGGAGGAAAGATGATCTTGTGGAGAAGGACTCAGGAGATCTGAATTCAATTTTGGCTCTGCCACAGGTTCTCTGAGTTCTAGGGCTGGTCCCTTAATCTTTCTGTGTCTCTGTTGTCCCCATTGAACAAATTGGGGATAATAATATTTCCTTTCTTCCACCTTTTGTCTGTCTTGCCTTAAGCTCTTTGAGGCAGGGATTGTCTCCTGCTACGTGTGTGTACAGGGCCTCTCACAATGAGGTCTCGATTGAGGTCTGGAGGTGCTACTGGAACACAAATATTAGAAAGGACCCTGTGATCCAGAAATGGATGCTTTTATCCTACCATTTATCCCTTAGTCACAAATACGCAGCTCTTCAGCCTCCTAGTAACACTGCTTATGATTTTTCAATATATGGGAAAAAATGTAATGAACCCTTAACACACTGTAAAACGAATGGCCAGGTTATGCGAATATCACAAGAACACAGCACTGCGTGTGCCTCGTTAGAAGCTATGGAAGTGCTATACTGCTAACGTGTGGGACACGGTCACTCTCCTTCTATGATATGTTGCGGCTGACACTCTATCACCCAGATCCTGCAGACTTTTATGCATGTGCTTAACTTTAGGCACTGTATGGCGATCCATTGACGTTATTCCTGAAACACTGCCACGATTGTAACAACTTATATTTTGTCTGACCCCAGGGCCCTCTCATTCTGGCCAATGGAGATAAGTCCTGTGCAAGGGAAGTGCAGAGTGATCCCAGAGTGGCCAGGCTGCCCTGCGGTTCCTGGGCCATTGTGTCTTCCTGGCACAGTACTTAGTACAATAGCACCTAGATGCCACAACCAAGATCAGAGCCCCATTGTTTTGGGTGCTGTACATACATACACATACTCTGGGCTGGTCTACACTACGGGGGGAGATCGATCTAAGTTACGCAACTTCAGCTACACGAATAACGTAGCTGAAGTCGACGTACTTAGATCTACTTACCGCGGTGTCTTCACTGCGATGTGTTGATGGGA
Organism: Platysternon megacephalum; assembly: GCA_003942145.1. Taxonomy (NCBI): domain Eukaryota; kingdom Metazoa; phylum Chordata; order Testudines; family Platysternidae; genus Platysternon; species Platysternon megacephalum. Next base: position 2,327,021 of record QXTE01000065.1, on the reverse strand, counting down.
GATGCTCTCCCATCGATTCCCCTTGCGTTTCTCATTGAGGTGGAGTACCGGAGTCAATGCTAGAGCGATCGGCGGTCGATTTATCACGTCTATACTAGACACGATAAATTGACCCCTGCTGGATTGATCACTGCCCGTGCAGACATGCCCTAAGATGCAATCCCTGAGCTGAACAGTTCCCATTCTAAATAGGCAAGGGAAAAGGAAGTACTGTGATCCTCATATTACAGGGGAGCTCTGAAGCACAGAGACATTAAGTGGCTTGCCAAGGTCACCTGGTGACTCTGACATAGGAGTTGAACCCAGATCTCTTGAGTCCTTAACCACAAGACCATCCTGCCTCTCAGTACCTGAGGTATCATCATACATGTAAACATTTCTAGTTCTATGGTATAATTATTTGTGGAGCTATAGGAGTAAATTGTTGAGCTGGGCCGGAGCACAATTCCTTGTTCTGGACACCTTTGAACTTCAGTAGACTGGTACATTTGACAAATTATAACAATGGCACAAGCCATGGAAATCACCGCCAAATGGAATGAGAAGACACACATTAGTGGAAATCAAACTACCTTTCCAGGGCTAACCTTCTTTGAAGTCAATGGAGTTGCACTGGTATAAAACTGGTGTTACAGTGAAATCAGACCCATCATGATGAATAATTAGACACTGTCTCTCTCCCCTACTACAATCCTCCTTTTAGATGCACAATCCCTTCATTTTTATTTCTTTTATCTACCCACTGATGTTAGGGGTTGCTTTGCTGCAATCTCTTTCCTCCTCTCTGTGGAGTGGTTATACAATTCCTGGTCTTCCACAGTTTCCAGAGAGGACCAGGATATATTTCACCAAGGAGCTTAATAAATGTAGGAATTTCGTGGGTCAGGGAATTCTCTAGTTGCTGGCTAAAGCATGGCTCTTTGCGTTTATGTCCTCACGCTACACTTTTTATATCTGAACTTACTGGCTCAGAACTGGTAGGATGCAAGTTGTGACTACATTACACTTAGTCTGGTTCAGCACCTGCAAATAACCAAGAAATGAGACTTTTGGAGGAAGCTTGGTTTTTTGAGCTACAGAGCTGAACATACTATAGTAAGGTTATGCTGGGAATGCACATCTTAGCCTCGCTGCATAGTAAGGCAGTTATGAGGGAAAGATTATGAGGGAAAACAAGGGATTTAGATATGAAGTTATTTGAACATTTGAACAATGTTTTTTCCCCCTCCAGGACGTATGGTCTTTATGTCTAGTGTTACTGCATACTTTACTTTGGGGAATGGCATTTACTCTATGACCAAGGCAGCCATAGAAAAATTTTGTGATGCCTTAAGACTGGAAATGAAGAAGTTTGGAGTGCTGGTAAGATACTTATTTAGCTTTTTCCCCTCACAAAAGCTGTTTATATATTTCAGGAGTAACCATTAATTTTGCAGGAAGAAAAGATGTATTCTATATTTATATAGCACCTTTCCTTCTGAAACTCTACACACATCACTGACCTGCCGTTATTTCTGGGGTGGAGGGGAGCAAGCAGCTGACGCAGAGGATATTGCATATTGATGAGGGGAAAGGGACATTTTGGCCAAGCAGACTCTTACTCTTGTGAAAAGTCATATTTAAAAGCCCCTCCCAGTAAACGGCATGTAACTGAGTATATTAACACTGGAAAGATGAAGAACCGAGTCATCCCTGGGATTCCAGCCTCTGATTCCAGGATATCTAAGATGCAGATTCTTCTAGGATTTATGTTGGTTTCTAGGTATGTGATCCCCAGTGTGGCCTAGTGGATAGGGTACTGGCTTGGGAGATGGGTGCTTTGGCTTCTATTCCCAGCAATGTGGGACTTTGGGAAGACACCTCCCCTGTGTTCCCCCTCCCATCCTTTGTGTGCCTTATCTGTTTACATTGTAAGTTCTCTGGGGCAGGAACTGTCTCTCTCCATGAGTTTATACAGTGCCTGTCAAGAAGAAGAGGTTGAAACAACACACTGTAACTAAAACTTCCCTTCAGTGGGGCTGCTACTGTCAGGGATGAGGACTTCAAAAGTGAGTGGTGTGGGGTAAGAAGGGAGCGGGACCAGGTTGCCCAGGGAGTACATTGACCTGATGTCTCTCACTCACAGAGCTCCTCTGGAGTTTCCAGGAGGAGGTAAAGGTTCACTCCTCTGGTAGAAAACCTGAGCGCAGGAGACATCCCTCCCCACTAGATTGCCAGGGGCTGTGCTGATGGTGACTGGTGAAATATACACCCCCTGAACCAGGCTCCTCTGCTGATGGAACACTAATGACCAAACCTAAAGCTTAGATCACTGAACAGCTCATCTAGCTTTTTTCCTTTGAATCATTCCTCCATTAAAATCCTCATTTAGTGCTCACTAAATGTTCCCCCTGAAGTAATTACCACAGCATAGACTAATTGTATGCACTGCTCACAGCAGTTTGGTTGTGGAAAAGCTGTTGCTGTGTTTCAACAGCCGCCCCTTTTTGGAAAACAATATAAAATCACTTGCGTTATACACTTTGAAATACCTACGGCACGATGAGGATTTGAACTGCTTAGCTAAGGATAATCTTGAGTGCATGGAAGTGCTTAGTTTAAGAGGTTAGCTGTTCTAGTTTGCTTGGACTTTAATGGTCAAAAATATATTTCTCTAATAATTACCTTTGCGAATAAATATGGTGGCGGTATTTATGAGGATTACTTTTATATCCACTCACTATGGGCTAATCTGTGGCTGGCCCTTAGCTAGTCCCCCTTGTCCCCTTCACCACTGCACAGCCCGCCTAAAGGCTGGCAGAATGCATCGCCTTGAGAGTCTCTCCCTCTATTCTGGAGCCACTCTCCCAAAAGGGGGCAGGGAGCAGGGAGCAGATGGAGCTGTGGCTCTACATAAGAACGTAAGAACAGCCATACTGGATCAGACCAAAGGTCCATCCAGCCCAGTATCCTGTCTTCCAACTGTGGCTAATGCCAGGTGCCCCAGAGGGAATGAACAGAACAGGTAATCATCAAGTGATCCGTCCCCTGTTGCCCATTCTCAACTTCTGGCAAACAGAGGCTAGGGACACCACCCCTCCCACCCTGGCTAATTGATGGACCTATCCTCCATGAATTTATCTAGTTCTTTTTTGAACCGTTATAGTCTTGGCCTTCACAAACATCCTCTGGCAAGGAGTTCCACAGGTTGACTGTGCGTTGTGTGAAAAAATACTTCCTTTTGTTTGTTTTGAACCTGTTGCCTATCCCCTCTATACATTGGCCAGCCAAACTGACTGCCCACCCAGCGCACAGTATGTTACACCTATTAAAGGGATACAGCAGTTTGTGCTCTCCGTAGCTAGGCAGGCCATTCATCCAGTAAATAGTCCTGCTTTTCTAAGGTTTGTCCCCCGTCCGGTACTGAGACAAAACCAGACATGGTTTTGTCTGGGGGACACCTTGTGCTATCCTGCCCCTGCCAGCGTGACCTCATACACATCATGCGTGTGAGGTCCAGTGCTCCTTGCCTTGCATTGGGTCTGTGCTGCCACTTACAACAGGCTGTGGCTAAACGCCACAATCTAGCCCTACAGGGTAAGTCTACACTGTAATTAAAAACTCATAGCTGGCCTGTGCCAGCTGCATTGGGCCTGTGGGGCTAGGACTAAGGGGCTGTTTAAATGCAGTGTAGAAGTTCATGCTGCCTCCCACCTCTGCAGGGTCCTAGAGCCCATGCTCCATCCCGAGCCTGAACGTCCACACCACAGTTAAACAGCCCCTTAGCCCGAGTCTGCTGGCACATGCCAGCCACAGGTTTTTAATTACTGTAGACAAACCCATAGTGTCACTGTTATGCGACATAGGTAGTTTTAACAAATATGCTGTTAACCACTTAACGCTAGTCAGATATTCCAAGTCAGATGTGCCTGCTGTAGTACCAAACATGCCCTAACATTCCACTGCGATCTCTGGGAAGCTAACAGAACAGCAGCACCAATGCAAGCAAGGACAATGGAGACCCATCGGCAAAGGATTTGGAAACTTTGGATGCAAACCTATACAGACAGAAATCAGTGGGAGTTTTGCTACAGACTCCAGTGGGATCAGGAACATGATCTTTGTCCCTATATACTTGGAAATCAAAGTCCATCACCTGTTCCTTAGAACTGCTAGGAAAACAGAATTTCCATCCCATGAGAAATTCCAACATTTCATAATTTTCGTTTCTCTTGCAATGGGACAAAAAGTTGAAATTTCTAAATTTACCATGTAACTGAAACTCAAAAACATTTCATTTTGGATACATCGAAATGACCTTATCAAAATGTTTCATTTAGATAATGTCAAAACATTGTGTCGTGATACTGTTCCACTATTGTAAAAAATAAAAACATGTTATATATGTAAATATGAAATACACTACATTACACATAAAATATATAAACATATATTAAAATTTAAGGAAGTTAAAAAAAATAAGCCAAAGTGAAGTGAAACAAGAAAGTTGAAATGAAACAAAGTCAAAATGATATACTCCATTTTGATTGTAATCAACTCATTCCCACGAAACATTTGATTTTGCAGAAGCCACATTTTCCAACAGAACTATTCTGTTTAAAAAAAAAACAATTTCAACCAGCTCTACTGCTCATATTATTTCACTGAATTCAGAGCAGCTGATTATATTCTAATAGTTATTTCCTAATTTTGTTTTCCTTTTAGGTTTGTGTTATTCAGCCAGGAAATTACGCACGTTCAACTAATGTTCAGCCACCAGTCAATGCGGAGCAGATCTGGAATGAACTTAGTGAGGAGGAAAAGGCAGTGTACAATAAAGAATATGTGCAAGAACGTTCAGACTTTTTCAACAACATACTTAAGGAAGGGTGCACCACAGGCCATGAAGTTGTAGATGCCATGGTGGATGCTTTAATGTCTCCTGCGCCCAAGGCACGTTATATGGTTGCAAAGCTAAAGGAAAAACTGTTGGTCTTTATATGCACAGTTTTCCCAACTGTTGTGATGGATTCAATTCTGTCCTATGCAGTGAGTAAAGTAAAACTCACATAGCCCTGTGGAGAGAATATTGACTCCTGTTTCTGGTCTATAATTCAGGTTAGACAACTTTTGTAAGCAAAGGATTTACAGCTTGGTCTAAAGCCCATTGAAGTCAATGGACAGATTCCCATTGACTGGTATGAGCTTTGGATCAGACTCTTATACAGGACTGTAAGCTTTCGTGGGCTACAGTCCACTTCATCGGATGCAAAGAATGGAACATATAGTAAGGCGATATATATACATACAGAGAACATGAAAAGGTGGGAGTTGCCCAGCCAACTCTAAGAGGCTAATTAATTAAGATGAACTGTTGTCAGCAGGAGAAAAAAAAAACAACGTTTGTAGTGATAATCAAGATAAATTGGGCTATCTTGATTATCACTACAAACGTTTGTTTTTTTTCTCCTGCTGACAACAGTTCATCTTAATTAATTAGCCTCTTAGAGTTGGTTGGGCAACTCCCGCCTTTTCATGTTCTCTGTATGTATATATATCTCCTCACTATATGTTCCATTCTATGCATCCGATGAAGGGGACTGTAGCCCACGAAAGCTTATGCTCAAATAAATTTGTTAGTCTCTAAGGTGCCACAAGTACTCCTGTTCTTTTTGCGGATACAGACTAACACGGCTGCTACTCTGAAACCTGTCATTATACAGGACTGTAACTTTTGCATACTGAAATACATCTGGAGTAGAACGTAAAATAATTCACTTGCTGTACTCTGGGACACAGCATTTCTCCACTTGTTGTAAGGATTAACTCACATGCTGCTGTATTCCTTGCCTGTTGAAACTAATGCATTTTATTTTTCTATCGAATCTTTCATATGAAAGTACCACAAAATGCTTCCACGACAGTTACAAGTAGAGTTTACCCTACAGGAGCATTGATGGATACAATCAGGCAGGGATGAAGAATGCAATAGTTTTGAGAGCCTGAAAAAGTATTTTATTGTTTTGTTAGAGGCAGAGCTAGGAGTGTTAGGCTAGGAGTGAGAAATGGGCCTTGAAATAGGTTTGAATGGAGTCAGAAGGGTGCAGAGAACTAGGAAGCCTTAAATGAATTATGAAAGTATAGGACCTTACCAATGGAAACAATAGCTACCACTGTGAAGTATTTTAAGCTCACAGATATTTTGCTTAAATCTGTAACGTCAGAGCAAATATGTCCTATGCTTTATAAAATAAATAAGTAGCACATTCCACTTACAAATGAATGTTCATTCCTAATATGATGTATTACCAGCCTCCAATGTCCAGATTAACCAATACATTAAGCTAAGGTGCGGTCAGAGAACGAAACACAAAAGATGGCAAGCAGTTAGCACTGCACAATCAGCAGCTAGTAGTTGAGGAAAGTCTGCACATTTAGCTTGTAGCTCAGTTTGACGTTTAAGAGGTGCCATTTCTTTCTGTCAATATAGGGATTCATTAAGGGTCTGATGAAAAATCTATTGAAATCAATGGAAAAAGTCTCATTGACTTCAATGGGAGTTGGATCAGAGCCTAACTGCTTTTGGATGTATATGAATTTAGTGCTCATGAAACGTGCTGAATTAACACACGTGAAGCTGCTGCTCCATCAATCTGCCTCCATCCATACTGGAGACTGCTCCAATCAGTGTTTTCCCCAAGGATTGAAATTAGAGGAGATGTTCGAATTCACAGGGGGGTTAAGGCCCGAAGAGCGAGACCATAAGGGTGAAGGTGGGCTGCATGGCACCATAGTAAAAACTGAAAAATGTTTCACGACCATTTTATTAGTTTTACCTCATGTTTTAAAAATCATCACACAAATTAAAGTTGGCTACTCAAGCCTTCTTTGAAGCACTACATCTACACCCTTTTTGGTTTCTTGTTGTCATTTTGCACAACTCTGTTAATGAACTTCTCAAATGCAGTGCATTCATCTTTGGTGGCTTCTCGTCTGTCCGGTATTTCCAATCCTTCAATTGATATGCTCGTTACTTCATTCACATGATCCGGCAGAAGGCGACTTTTCTCAGAATGCAAAATTCTATCAGTGATGAAAAAGAACACTCAACTGTAGCTGTTGTGACTGGGAGTAGCAAGAGATGAATTCCTACTTCTTCATCCCAGGAAACATAGCACAAAGTTCAGGTCGAGCCACTAGCGATGATAAAAAAAGAAGTTAAGTCAAATCTTCATTCATTTGTTCTATGACATTCCACTCTGTGTTCAAATTCTCCATTCTGTCCTGATCACATGGCAGCCCCATTGACGGTAGTGCCTCACTCCATTCACCTGTCAGTGTTTTATAACACGGGCATCTTTAAAAGCTATGTAGAGGTTGAGTAGAATCCAGAAGTCGCTGTTGTAGATTTGTAAGGATCAAGTTTGTTCAGCTGGCTTAACAAACACTTCTTGTCCTCTTCACTCAAGGATTCCATATAAGTGCCTTCATTAGTCAACTTCTGGACTGAAGTCTTTGCTTCTTCCAGTACATTTTCAATGGATAGCTCTCTGATTGATCCAAGTGTAACTTCTATTGCTGGACAAAGATCTACTACTGCTGTAGCAGATGCCTGGATGGCATTGTTTAATGACCCAAGTGGTTTCAACAGTAGACTTACAAAAGAGAGAATGGCAATTGTCTTCTCTGAATGTCTTAGCAAAAGTAGTCCACCAGCCTCACTACTTAGATCCATCACCTCCTGGTAGATACTTTCCAAAGCCAGTAATAACGGCTGCAGTAATGTTAAGACAATAGCCAAGAATCGCTCATGAGGAAGCCAGCGGCTTTTCCCAGGTTGGACTAATTTGAACTTCAGTTCCAGCGCATCATATATTTGTTTCCAAGATGTTCAGTCTTTTTGGACTCTTGTTGAAAAAAGAGTATAATGAAGACATTAAATGTATGGCTTTTTTAATGTCTTTTGAAGTTTCTGCAGCTCATACTAGTGCTAGTTGGAGTAGATGCCCTCTACAGTGTGTATAGGAGAGATTAGGGTTACACTTTTCTCTGAGCAAAGCTTGTACTTCATCATGTCTTCCAGAGAAGTTTGCAGCTCCATCAAATGCACAAGCAGCCATCTGTTTGGGGTCCAATTTAAAAGCATTTAACTCTTCTAAAATGTGGGTTATCAGCGATTCAGCTGATGTGTCTTCTATAACCTGAACATCTAGAAATGCATCCACTGGCCTTCCACTGACATCAAGATAACGTATGCAATAATTTAATACTTGATTCCCATTTGCATCGGTGCATTCATGAGCCATGTACACAAGTCTTTGTTCATACTTTTCAAACCTATTATGCTTTTTCAGGTACAAGTGTTTTACTATATATATGCTTTTAAACTGTGTATTAATGTTTCAATTTCAATTCAAATTTCCAACCAACTAAATTGAATTTTTTTCCAACTAGAATTTATTTTAAAACAACTAGAACAAATTGGAAAATGACTAAATTGGCAATACCGTACGTAACTAGTTGACCAATGGAGGGATGGATGGAATAGTTCAGGGTTGGTGGTGTTGGTAAATCCCTGGTTCCAGGGAAACTGATTTGTATCAGTTGCGTTGGTGATCTCTGTGACACGAATTCTTCCCCTTTTTGAACTGGACTGAGTTCACCAGCTCATTCCAGGTCTGTCACTGAGGATCCTAGATGGTCATGATTTTTTTTCACAGCAGACCTGAGACTGATTTGAACCAGTGTCCATTGGCTAATTTTGTTATTAACAGAGAACTATTAGGGGAGAGACTGCATAGCACAGGGGTATGTTTTTGTAAGAGTTATTAACAAATGAATACAAAGAGAAATAACCATGTAAGAAGAAGAGTATTTAATCTGAGAAAACTGATGCACATTTCAAACTCTGCTTCAAACATGTCGCTGTAATCCTGCCTTCCTACTGCAGGTATGTTCTCTGAAATAATCATTACACAAGGGAACAGTAGTATTCCTTTAGAAGGAGTTATACTAGTACAAAGTAAGTCAGTGAGCACATGAGATTGGTTGGTAACTTTATGATCTGAATCAGGGGCAGTGCATAGCCCAGGAGAAAATCAAGGAATGCATTGGAACTCACAGTGTTATAATTCCTCTCCTGAGGGCCCCTTGCTTTGCAGGGGAACAGCAAGTTACTTCATCGCTTGTAGTGAAGCAGTTTACTCCCCACCCCCACCCCGTCATGCTTGACTAGCCACATTGGCTACTGAGTAGGGAAGGTCAAACCAGAGCTCTTCTCACCCTGTGGCCCGCTCCACCCCTTCCCTTCCGCCACCTGCCTGTAGTGGGATTATCAGGTACGTAGCCCTTGCTCTTCTCTAGCCCCACCTGAGAAAGGCCGCGCAGGTGAACAGGGTTGGGGCTTCCGGTAGATTTAGCATCCCTCTTTCCCCACAAAGACAAATCGCTTTAATCTGGGAATTACAGCCATCTTTCCTTACATTAGAAAATCTCGTGCAGCTATACATTCTTCACATAGGGTAGGTAAACTGTGTGCCTGGCTCACGTGGGGTTAGCGTTTGATACACTCACAGTGAGGTAGCACTTTACTCCTCAAGGAGATCCTTTGAGATCAATGGGACTGCTTGCGGAGAAAGGGACAGCACGTCAGTAGGGGTTTCACAATCCAGCACATCGTACACATGGTCGTTCTGCTCCTTCTGTCTCAAGGATGATTTTGCTTTTCCAGTACATGCTGTTTTACTTTCTGTTTACCGGTTACATTTCCAAGAGGTTCAGCAATAATTCAGGGTTTGCAGGAAGACAGCAGGCATTTCAGAAGAGCTGCTTTCCCAACCCACTTCTGTCTGACATGCATTATTATCAGCTGAAAATCGCTCCGTTGCTTGCTGTATATGCGATGAGCGTGATCAATATTTCATTCGCCTTGTTCATAAGAAATGCTAGATGAATGACCCACTTGAGGCCATTGTTTCTCATCAGTCTGGCAAACTTAAGTAAGAACGTACAACGCATATTAGTAGACAACAGTGATAATGTAACAGCAGGGATCACAGGGGGTTGGACATTAGTGTACGCAGTATCAAACGGAGTCTAAAATATACTAGAGTTGCCAACCCTCCAGGATTGGCCTAGAGTCTCCAGGAATTAAAGATTATGACATGTGATGAAACCTCCAGGAATACACCCAACCAAAATTGGCAACCCTAGCTACGTCTCACCATTACTAACCTGCCCTAACTACACTAACATTAATGCAAAAGAACTACAAAAAGAACTCTCTTCTTACTTTTTTTTTGTCCTAATGCTAGTTGCCTACAAAGAACTAATGCAGGGTTTCTCAAACAGGGGTCGCCGCTTGTGTAGGAAAAGCCCCTGGCGGGCCGGGTCGGGTTGTTTACCTGCCCCATCCGCAGTTCCGGCTAATCGCGGCTCCCACTGGCCGCGGATTGCTGCTCCGGGCCAATGGGGGCTGCTGGAAGCGGTGCGGGCCGAGGGACGTACTGGCCGCCGCTTCCAGCAGCCCCCATTGGCCTGGAGCAGCGATCCGCAGCCAGTGGGAGCCGCGATCGGCCGGACCTGCGGACGGGACAGGTAAACAAACCGGCCCAGCCTGCCAAGGGCTTTCCCTACACAAGCAGTGACCCCTTTTTGAGAAACCCTGAACTAATGAAAGGAGTGAAGTGGATCCATGACTCCTGTATTCGATGGGCTTTGGCCTAGGCCCTTAGGTGGACAAAGAAGAACTGAGGAATGGTTAGGGGACAGTAATTTATATCCCCTCAATTCCAGAACTTAAGAAGCCTGGAGCACCTTTTGGAGAGTGGGGATTGGATACACTAAAGTAATCTTAAAGGGTTAAAGTGTGGAGCCTCCCACAGCACTTTACAATTCTGATCCTCTCTCTTTTGTGCATCCAGAGCTCCTGCTGAAGCGAGTGGGAGCTTTGGGTGGGCAAAGAATGCAAGGTAGGGCCCGACATTTGTACTTAGCAAGTTAGGGGGCAAGTAGAGCTGTGTGAATAATTGATTTTTCAGTTCCCTGGCTGGAGCGAGACATTGAAACGAGACATTGTTTTAGATTGACCCCAAATTAATCCCCCCCCCCTCGGTGAAACAACAAAAAACAAAAACAGAACAAAATTCATTTGGGGTTGACTAGAAGAGAGGTAGTAATTTGAGACACCCCTTTATGATGTCTCCCCAACCCTATACACCCATCCAGCTCCAGTGGCCAGGTTGTGACGGGGAGGAGATAGGGCTCAGTCCAGACCTGCCCTTCCCTACCCAATCCCCACTCATTTGCTCCTGTGAGGTTCTCTGCTCCCTCGTGAGTCTGGAGGAGTGATGTGGGTAGTGCTTAGACAGCTGTGCAGGAGCTCCTTCATCCCTACCTAGCCCTTTGTTAGGAACAATGTGTTATTTAACTCTACCAAGACTAATACATTCATTAGCCAGGCTAAAGTGGTCGCACACTCCTGCAAGGTAACATGTGGCTGATTTTAACATGATTTATGATCCAGATGGACATTACAATTAGCCATATGCTAGGCTTGTGTCCTTGTACTATGCATCAGGCTTGCAAGCTGGTATGGAGAAGAGCATACAACAAAAGGAAGACTCTTGCAGTAACATGGAACTAGATGAAAGAGTATAGCAGCAATTAACCTTGGGAAGATAATGATTGGAGGAGCAACAGGTTTAAGTCACAAACATGTTCAGTGTAATACAGAACAGCATGTAATACCAACGAAAATCATACTAGGCTCCAAACCAGCTCCCCACTGAGGTCAATATGGCCAGAATACTACTCTTTGTGCCTCAGTTTCCCCCATCTGCATAATATTTCTGACAATATACAATGCCACCTTCATAGTGCTAGTGCTTTGGGATCCATGGATGAAAGTCACTATACAAATGCAGCATGCTGGTATATTGAGCCTGCTAGCAGTGTGCTGCTCCTGTCTTGTAGAGAGAACTTCTCCAGTTGCTGTCAGCCTGGTGCCTTTCACCAGCACTGAACAAAGCACTCAAAAGCTCTTATATTTAAATTCCAAGCACTCTGAAGCAGCTGTTCTGCAGCAAAATCTTTTCATGTGTAATTAGCTCATCCTGTTGCTGTGCAAAGTGAGCATATTGGTAATGGGAGCTTTGCCCGCCATAATATGAGGCACGCATGCTGTCTGAGTCATTGAGGTTAACACTTAGCATGTATAAAACAGGATGAAACAAATTCCCTTCTTACAAATTAATATTTTATTGACATAGTGCTGTTTAGGAACTAATACTTCATTTATTTCTGATCATCTAACTATCAGAATCTGCCATTATATACTGAACCAAATGATACCTCCTGCATCCTGTTCCGTCGATGGATCAAATTCATTCCTGGTGTAACTCTTTGGAGAACACTTGAGTTTGCTCCATCAGTTGCAGTTTTCCTTTTGTTTACCACAGCCAAGGGCAGATCCTAGCCTTTGGTTCGACCCTTTGTGTCCCTCCAGCAGTACCAACGGGGTTGTAAACTGTCCTAAATGGGGCAGCTGAAAATTCACCTGGAGTGGGGGAATCCCCAGCTGGCACAGCCATCTTTACACTAATCTCTCCTGGCCCCCCTTAGTGTAAAGATGTGTGCTGGGAGTAAGGGGGTGTGGCCAAAGCCTGCAGAACTCTAGTCATTCCTGGACAGCTTAACAGACCTCTGGGAGCTGTTACAAATTAGTGCAGGTTAGAGCAGCTCTGAGGCTGCCCTAACTTATGACATGGGTTAAAATGGCTCTGTCCAGCTCTGCAGATCAGATGAGCACAAAGGTGGCATACAGCAGCTTTGCCTGCTCCATTGAGCGCTACATCAATAGCAGTTCGGCCAGATCGAAGTAGATCAGGATCTGATTTTTCCTGTGTCTTGATCCCAAATTCTTCACCTCCTCGGGCTGATTGATCCCTCCATCTATGGAAGCTGTTTTTTTCCAGTCACAGATCTTTGTGGCATAGTCCAGGCTCTGCACCATTTATGTTTCCTTAGTGAATTCAGTCTCTCTACCTCCTACATGGCATCCTACTTGGCTCATCTCCAAAACTGAGCTGTCAACCAAGAAGAGCCTGTTGGGGGTAAAAAGTTGGGAAACGGAGTCACAAGTCCATTTAATTTAGGCTTAATCTATTTTCACCTTTATTTATACAATTGCCGACAGAATTATTGTCACTTATAGTGTCTGGAGATACATTTATACCAGACATATAATAACAGACAAGATAGAATTGGTAAATGGGTCCAAGTTGCCATGATAGTCATGCCATGATATTCTGCCATGATAGTCGTCACCCTCTCTGATCTCTTGGCCTGGTCCGGCAGTCCCGTACTTCAGCTTTCTGGTCCAGCGTCTCTCAAGTTTGGGCCCATGTTCAGTTAGGTCATTTATACATTTCCACTTTACAGATTACTTAATCTTTATCCAAGTGGTTTTAGCATGTCAACTGTTTGGATTTTAGGTAACCCATATATTACGCATGCACAAGCTTCAGTTACCCAACTTCTAGATACTTCCTGATGGGTTTGCAGTTTCTAGCTCATGTTGTTTTTGTGTCACCCTGCCCAGGGCCTTCCCAGGAAAAGGGTGTTTTTTATTTATCATTACACATTTGTGTATCTATTACTTACATCTTCCAACACGACATGTTACCTTTGTTCTCTCAGCAATAACATTTTAAGCAGATTTGCAATTCTATGTAAAAGAAGAATTGGCAAAGCCACATTTATGCCAGCAAAGACTTGGCCTAAGTGTTACCTCATCTGTTCTCCTTCACTATACAGAATTACAAATCATTAAAAACATTGCTATCAAAGCTCTTAATCTTACCATTAATAATTCTCCATTTTTTATTTCATATGTCATTCTGTGCTATCCTATTAGAAAGGGGAGGGGCAGTTATGGAAAACATGATGATTCTTTAATGTCAACATCTGTTTTCATCTGTAAACATGGGTTTTTCATTCAAATCCAGCTTTGTGAGTCATTAGACATTTTCCTGTGAATGCATTTTGATGGGTATCTCAATTTTAGAGCCTTGATATTTAGTTGTTTCTAATGGTACCCCAACAAGCCTGGCAGCGTCAGGCTCCAATTCCTGTATAATTCTTTCTGATGATTTTTTTATTCAGGGATGTCGATCCTCATGGCCTATATTGTTGAGAGTTTCTCATCCAGGATTTTGATCTAGTCCTGTCTTGGGAGTGTGGTCAGGGGAGTTCCCTAATGTCATAGTGGCAACTGTCTAGGCAGAGACAGACTTCACTCTTGGGGTAAAGATGCTGTGAAATACCTAATTGTGTATTCTACAGCTGCTGAAAAGGGATATTTTCCCCTTAGAATCATGAGTCCCCAGCATCATTCTCAAGAGCGTGACAGGATATAGGGCAATCAGACTGCATGGTCTGAGGGAATGAGGCAGTCACTATAAAAGGGGGTTATGCCCCACTTAGAATAGAAAACAAATCTCAACAGTTCCCATAATGTATTAATTTGAAGGTCTCGTTCTTATTTTGTGTGTGTGTGCTTAATTGGATCTCCTGTATTTTGGCATGAAACTACATTTCAAATTAAGCAGGTTGGCATTTCCCATCTTGAATTGTCTATTTTAAAAACCAAAAATGAAAAAGAAATATTTGCAAAAGTTTCTCAGCATAGAATGTTGCCACCCTGCGTGTGCTCCCTTGTGACGTGCTGTTAAACAATAATAGAATACCATTTATTTAAATATTTTGGATGTTTTCTAAATTTTCAAATATAGGGATTTGATTTCAGTTACAACACAGAATACGAAGTGCACAGTGCTCACTTTATATTTATTTTTATTACAAATATTTGCACTGCAAAAATAGAAACAAAAGTACAGTAGTATTTTTCAGTTTACCTAATAAAAGTACTGTCGTGCAATTTCTTTATATTATGAAAGTTGAATTTAGAAATGTAGAATTATGTACAAAAAATAAGTGCACTCAAAAATAAAACATTAGGAGCATTGCTACTCTAGTGCTGCTGCACAGTGATGTTAAGACCCAACTTGCTTGCACAAATCAAAATCGGGAATGGGGTGGGGGTTAGGGGAAGCCTGTTGCTCAGAGGAGCAGTGCATTTTGCATTGTGAATTCCAGGACTCTGAGAACCACACATACCTTAAGGGGCTCTCCTTTCCAGGGGACCGCACAGGGAAAAAAACTATGCTGCTCTTTTTTTCCCCTCCTCTGCACCCCCACTTTCTAAAGCTGTGCAGCAAACTGGGCCCCACCTTGCTCCCGGGCGGAGAGGCGCAACATCCCAAACAATGGTGAGTGCAAATCTTTCCTGTTGTTTCACGCGGAGTTAGGAAGGCGGAACAGGGGGTGAGGGGGGCGCAGGGAATTGGGGATCATGCACGTTGCGGGGATGACGTGCAGGGGACGGAGGGCTGCGGACGAGGGGTGCAAGGAGCAGGGCTGCAGACTAGGAGAGGGGGTGCAGGGCACTGGGGCCCAGAGGGGGGGATGAGGCGGAGGGACCGGCGAGTGCGGAACGGAGCGCAGGGAAGCGGGGATGGGGCGCATCTGCCACAGGCTGGACTCAGCCCGCCCCGCAGCAGCAGCAGCGCGCGCCAGGGGCAAGGCTGGCATTATGACGCATGTGCGGGCGGGGCTGCCGGTTGCTATGGGAGCTGCGGGCTAACAGCGTCCCTCGCGCTGCCTGTCCCGGGACGCGCTGCAGCCCCTCCAGCGCGCGCGCGTGTCTGAGCCATGCCGCCCGACCGGCTGCTCCCCCACGGGAGGTGAGTCCTGGGCTCGTGCTGGGTCCCCCTCCCCCGCCCGTCACAAGGGAGCACGCGCAGGGACCTCGCCCAGTGCATGTGGGGGCAGGACTCTCCCCCGGGGAGTTTCAGTGGGGTAACGTGCTCTCCAGGGTAGTGCGGGTGCAGCGCCAGTGCTGTGGCCCGCCCCCAGAGGTGGCTGCATTTTAGCAGTGGGTGAAGGGGTGGGAGGGGATCCCGGTGCATCGCTGTTGAGAACTTTGGCCAAGTTCTTTTCGGAGGAGACGTGCAATGGAAATGCAGGGTGGCTGTCCCTGAAGCCTGCACTCCTGCAAACACTGACACACATACTCCACTTAACCCTGGCCTGAGCAAGAGTGAAGCCACTGGGCTGGCCCATCCTTTGCCAATTCTGGTTTGTTCTCCAAGTATCCTTCATTAGAGTTAGGGAGGAGCATGTCAGTTAGAAATGTATGTTAATTAATAAATGGAGATATACCTATCTCCTAGAGCTGGAAGGGACCCCGAAGGGTCATCGAGTCCAGCCCCCTACCTTCACTAGCAGGACCAATTTTGCCCCAGATCCCTAAGTGGCCCCCTCAAGGATTGAACTCACAACCCTGGGTTTAGCAGGCCAATGCTCAAACCACTGAGCTATCCCCTACCCCATCACTGTGTGAATGTATTTCTCATTCATCTTAATAGATGTTGCAGAAGAATAGATACATTAAGCCCCTACTCTTTAACTTCCAGGCGTGCTTAGCCCCAGGTCTCCCCGTGTGGCGCTCAGGATTGGCCCTTACACCCCAGTCGTGCAATGGATCTGCACAGGCAGATACGTGCGCCAGTGTGGAACCCCGCTACCTTCCATGGAGGTCCACCCATGAGGAGCTCAGAATAGGAATGGGAGATTTAGCAATTACAAATTAAAAACAGACACTGGAGCTGACTTTTAATTTTCTAGATGGGTGCATGAGTCCCCGCAGTGTCCATTTGCTTCTATGCTATACGGTATATCTCTGTCCAAACAGAACATTTTTTGAGAAGTGACATACAAGTTAAAAATAAAAGGCTTAGAAGGGAAGGGGATATCCATCTGAGCCTTAACTGTAGCCTTGTAGTTATTCGCTGTACTGGGATAAATTTTCATCAGACTTTATTGCTCATCTCCCATTAAACACGAGTCAAATGGAGTCTTTATTTGTATAAAGCAATAAACACATGGGGTACTGTTACCATATTAAGTTCTTTTATGTCATAATATAAGGCTCATGCTTAGATACACTGTCAGGATGTAAACTAATTCGAAATTTTAAAATGCCTATTTTTTAAAAATACAAAGTCTGTGATAACTTTGTTTACTGATTTGTGAACAGTCATTGTTAAAAGGGACATTGTCAACTTGAAATTTAGCTTTTAAAAAAGGAGTAAAAGTAGTTTCAGTGACTGCACCTGTCCCTGAATTTCTCTGCCAATTTTTGTGGTTTTACATTTTCCAGGGTTCTTTTTGTGTGTGTGTTTCTTTTTGTTGTTGTTGCTGGGTGTGTCTCCCACACAAACAATGGGCAAGGAGCCAACAATATACACAAAGTGCTGTCACATGCACACACTAAACAAACAGAGGAAAAAACATTTCTCTTTTCTCAACTCTTAAAGCCTTGCTCTAGCAAAGACTTATTGTAATCCTTGAGACTATGTTTGTGAGTAAAACAAAGTGTGTATGTAGGTGTTTGCAGGATTGTGCCTTAGGTGTTACTGGTAACAATAACTGGGGAAAAAATTAGGCAGCGGTGTGATATTTTTATAGTTGATAATGGCCTTTGAGAAACACAGTGGGGGAGATTTTCAAGGGCATAAGGGGCAATGAGGCCCCCAGCTTCCATGGAAAGTGAGTGAATGGGAGTTGGACATCATCTACTCACACTTGTGTGCCCTTGAAAAGCTTCCCCTTGTGCATCTAGCTAGTTTGGCAAGTTCCAGGACGAAACAGGAATCTGCTTAAAAGGATCTTCCTACTAATTGGTGCACTGGAAAAATAATTAAACTGAAATTAAAATGTTTTTTGATTCTCAGCCTAGTCCATCACAAAACCACGATGGAATCTGGCACGATTAGCTAGTGTCTCCCTCATTGTTTTTCAAGAGAGACAGAAGTGTTACAGGTTTGGATTTAGGTTTATTGGCATAGCTATGTGAGATGTTGGCCAGAGAGTACCTGGCTCAAGGCTATCCCCTCAGTCCTTCCTCCCAACAAAGAATAATACGTCACAGGTAAAACTGATTAAAACTATGTAATGAGTTCAGTTCCTAATATTTGCTTAACAACACAGACTAGCAAGATGCTGAACAATATTTTTAAAAAATCAATACCAGTGTATTTGCAAATTGCACAGAATTAGAGATGGTGTTGGTAACATCACCCATGTTTTAACATTCCCTGACACTTCCCATTTTAGTATCCTGTTTTCAGTTGTTTATAACTTTGACAAACTGTAACTGCCTGGGCTGGAATTTTCCATGCTGAGTGTTTGTCTGAAACTGAATTATTTAGAAATGTTTCAGCAAAAATGGTCCAGCGATTTCCAAGAATGAGTTTAGGGGAAAATGTTGTTTTTTTCCCCATTTAAAATAAAATAAAATTGTACAACCATTTTCACGAGAAATTCCAACTCCTCCATGCTTTGGAGCAGGGATTTGAAATTTGTCAGGGACGTTGTGCTAGTGTCAGGGGTGTGCCTTCTGTGGCTGTTGTGAAAATCTGCTAAAATTGGCCAAATTATAATCCTCTAAAAAATCAGTTTGCACATGCTCAGTAGTGATGTTAGTTTGGCAGTTAAGTTCTCTGAAGGGTTAATCTGCACTGGACATGCTCCACCCTAGGGATGCAGAGGCCAAGCAGGACTTTCCTTGCATTTGCGGGAGGTTGGGCACTAGAACTGAAAGCAGGGAGTCTTTTTCCTGTGCTGTTCATACTCCCAGGGAGCATGGAGAAGGAAGAAGTTGCTGGAGATTGAGCTCACATGAGAAGCCTGGAGAGAGAGGGGAAGCCGCATGGAGAAGTAGGATACTGAGACTGATTGGACAGGGAGACTAGGAAGAAGAAACCTGGGGGGAGACTGGGACTGGAAGCTGGGGTGGAGGGAAGACTGGGACTTGGCTGAAGAGCCTGGTGTGGGAGAGTGGGCCTGCGAGGAGGAGCTTAGGTTTGTGGAGATTCAGATGAGTAGCCTGGGGAGAGGGAGACAGGGACAAGGAGCTGGTGGGGGAAGACTGGGATGAGGAGCTGGGAGGGAATTACAGGACTGGGATGGAGACAGGCTGAAGGGGACAGGGCCCAGAAGTGATCAGCCTTTGTGGAGGAGAGAGGAGCAGAAGGGTCTGTGACCATTGGCACATGCTCCCTTCTAGAGCCTGGAATGGAACCCATTATCTCCCACATCTGTCAACAACTATCTGTGAAACCACTGGCAAAATGTGCCTCAGCCCTTCCTAGTGGTTGGTCCACGTCCAGTACAACAGCCCATTATTGCTTTCAGTTACTCCACTAGCTCAAGTAGCAGAGGCCTCTGCCGTGGCTAGCAAGGTTCCGACCCTGCTGAAGACCCGTGTGGAGAGCAGTATGGTTCCATGAGGGCACAGCTAATCACAGAGCCACTAGGCGCCGCTCACAGGGGGAGTCTCATTGCTCTAGGGGGGAGCTCTTGGAGGGATTGTGCCTCCCAAACTCACCAGCGCACACGGGGAATGCACAGTCTGCACCATGGTGGTACAGCATGCTCTCCTCTTGGTGAGGAGCCATTGATGCTGGCCGGGGTGCAACCTTCCCACCTTTCCTTGTCCATTTTGGGATGTCTTCTACCCCCGGAGCACTAAGAAGGAGCAGGGACTGTGGTTATGCCTGGCTGTTGCTCAGAGGTAGGGACACCCAAAGCAGCTGAAGAACTCTTTGTGCATCCACTCCCCACACCCAGCCACCAGCACAGGGCCAGGCACAATTGTGCCTTGTAATAATATAGTTGTATGCTTTTTTTTTGTGGGGGGGGGAGAGGGGAGGGTGACCGGAGTCTCTAAGCACTACCACAATGCAAATCAACAACAAGGTGGGTGGAGAAGAAGGGCTCCACTAAAACATGTCAGATTTTAAAAAAGTAAATCCAGTCTTCCCTATCATCATATGCCAACAGGCAACGGAACAGGACTACAGGCAAAGAATTCATACTGAAAATTACAAGGGGCTTCCCCCTGTTCCCCTTAGCATCTTCAGACACCATCCCTGCAGAGCTCACACCCCTTTGCGCCCAGCAGCCAGGCCCCAGTGCTGACTTCCTGTGTTGAGTCTCTGCTCCCAGTGGCTTGTTAACATTCCAAGCTGAACTCCCTTGTGGGTCACAGCTTCCCTGGTGATCTGGAATGGAGAGCACCTCTGAGTTCTCTTCATTCTGGGGTGAGAACCCTGGGATGCAGCTCGCATCAATACAAGACATTCATGATTGTCTGTTATAGGAGACTGCACTTATTCCCTTTGACAGAATAATCAGATGCAATACGTATGAGGAGGAAAGAACAAACCACACATGACTGACGTTAGTCTTTTTGCTTAGTATGCTATCGGGTGGTGCGTGGATGCTGTGATAACAAGGACGGTATAAGAACCGACACAGAATAGAATTTAACATTTAAATCCAAGTATTTGCCTAAACAGGTTGTTCCTTAGATCGTAAACTCTCTGGGTCAGGGAATATCTTATTGTTCGTGTTTGTACAGCGCCTAGCACCATGGGGTCCTGGTCCGTGACTGGGGCTGCTCAGTGCTATGGTAATACAAATATAAATAAATAATAATCTAATTCCTAGTGAGATTTAGATTGGAGAAAGCCACATCCTCTGGAAAGGTAATTCCTTAAATCATTGTCTGGTACAGGGGTCAGCAACTTTCGGCACGCGGCCCATCAGGGTCATCTGCTGGCGGGCTGCAAGACATTTTGTTTATGTTGACTGTCCGCAGGCACGGCCCCCCTGCAGCTCCCAGTGGCCATGGTTTGAATTATTTTCGAAGTGTTATGTGCGCATGCATGTCTCTGTGTGTGTCTATACAGAGGTGTGTATATAATATATACATATATGCATATGCACATATAAAATCAAGAATAATGAGGCTGCTCAGTGGCCTCTGAAGTCAAAATGAAAAACTTTAATTGACTGAAATGTGATTTGGATCAAAACCCATTATGGCTTGTAAGGAGAATAACTTCATACCTGGTTTTTTGTGTTTTTTTTGCCCAGAAAGCATTCCCTTTGAAGAAGACTAGCTTCAGTTGATCAAGGATGTCTTTGACGGACAAAAGACTTGAAAATTTGCAGATCTACAAAGTTCTCCAATGTGTTCGCCAGAAGGACAAGAGGCAGATAGAGAAGCTGACCAAACTTGGATTCCCAGAACTCATTAATTTCACAGAGCCTGTCGATGGAGATAGTGCCCTTCATTTGGCATGCATCGCAAATGACATAGACATGTGCAACTTCTTGCTGGAGCAAGGAGCTCATCCAGATGTTCAAGACCGAATGGGACGCACTCCTGCAATGAAAGCAGCCGAACTAGGCCATGACTTAGCCTTGGATAAACTAGCGAAGGCTGAGGCAGACATGACCATAGTTGATAATGAAGGAAAAGGTAAAAAGAGTCCCGCTTAATCATATTAGACAGAAAAAGTATCTTTGGAGTCAGAATCAACACAAATTGCAATCCTGCTTTCTCACCACATATCACGTGCTAGTTATGTGTGTTATGTCCCCCTCTAGTGGCTGGTCAACATAGTGGGTAAGAGTCTTCTGCTGCAGGACTGTTCTTTGGCTCATGTAGCAAAGGTCTGTGGCTTGGTACTGAACATCCTAAGATTCAACCCAGGGTGGGTGTTCACTACACATACAACCCAACAAAGCCATTTTTCTTAAGAGCTTTTGTGGTGTTGAAAGTGAAGACATTTTTACTGGATCAGGCATTTAGGTTGTAGCTCTCTCCAATCGTTAGTTTTATATGTGCCTAACTATTAAGGGTCAGATTCTGATACCCTCACTCTCCTTGAATATTGCTTTACTCCACCAGTGGTCCCGTTGAAATCCCAAATATCATTTCATGTGTTCATTTCTAAAGTCTTCATCCCGTAATCTGATTCAAATGGACAGACCCATATGCCTGAGAAATGAATGGGTCTCTATACTGGTTCAAGGGGTCTGTCTGTGCAGATCAGATTCCTGAATCAGGGCTTTTCCTGCTATTTGATTCAGCCGCCTAATGTTTGTTGCTTAACAGCCATTTTGTTTTTTGTTCCAGGCGTTTTGTTTTACTGTATTTTACCTACGAAACGGCACTGCCGCTGCGTTCAGATTGCTTTAGAATACGGCGCAGATGTTAACAACTGCACTATCGATGGGAAGCCAGTATTCCTACAAGCCTGTGAACAAGCACACGAGATTAAAGAAATATGTCTGAAATTTTTGGAAAGAGGAGCAGACCCCAATGCGATAAACCTAGTAGGAATGTTCCTATAATTAAATATGTATACATACTATTGTAATGCAGTTGTAAGACCACTACAATATATGACCATAAATCTTTACATTGAAATAATAATGAGATGCATCAGGCCGTTAACTTCTGGGCAATGCACAGATTACTGCCACTGATAGCACCTCTCCATCATTCTTGTTTTATTTTACTGAGGTCCCACACCTGGATCATTTATCTCCTGTTTTGGATTTTGGTAGGTTGTGATCCAATTATGTATATGCATAAAAACAACCAGGTCATCTCCCCAAATGGTGTGACGTGCTATCGCCCATTGACTTCAGTGAAGCTGTGTCCATTACACTGGCCGAGGGATCTGGCCTATTGTTTTAAATGTTGAAATTATATTCAATAAAATTAGAAGCATAGTGTGGCCGGCCCTGCATGAGAATCAAGGCAGTGAGATGTTACAAGAAACCGTATCCTTTACCCTCCTTTCCATCTGCACAGCTTTGCAAGGGGCAGCCATAATCCA
This sequence comes from Platysternon megacephalum, assembly GCA_003942145.1. NCBI lineage: Eukaryota > Metazoa > Chordata > Testudines > Platysternidae > Platysternon > Platysternon megacephalum. The sequence continues at coordinate 2,304,222 of QXTE01000065.1, read as the reverse complement.
GGTCATTTATTTGTTTATCCAGTACAATGAGACATTTTAAAAAAGCCAGACCAGTGCTCAGGGCACATTCAACGTTCCATATGTTTCAGGTAACCACAAATCCAGGAGCTTATCCTCATCCCTCTAGTTAAAGTCAACCAGTCCAGACATTCCTCATGTGCCCACAAACACCGTCCCTCACCGCATTTTTGTCTCCCAAGATGACCATGCATTAAAGGTCAAGAGACTCAGGCTATTTCAGCCCAAGAGGGGAATGAGTTCCAAAGCCACTCACAGAGAGTGCCCTTCCAGCTGCCCCTCTTTATTAAAGTGTGGGGGCCTCCAATTGGAATGGCTTTACTGATTGTGGGTGATATGAGCTCCAGCGTGCAAAGAAAGGAGAGTGTTAGTACCACAAATGGTGCAAGACACTCCATAGGGAATGGCTTAGGGATATTGCTCTGCTCTTCCTTAGTACCAGCTGGTGGATTGAAGCTGGAACAGGGACCTGCTGGCTATGCCTCTCTTCCCCCCAAAAATCTTAATAGCATTTCTCCACAGTAAACTCCCTGAGCCCCACAAGACACATTCAGCCTGCCTGGAATTTGCACAAGCATAGTCACTCCAGCCACTTGCCAGCAATACAGCAGCTACTTCCAAATATACCCTTTGAAATAGACCAGAATAACGGATGAACAATCAAATTTCTTTACTTATTAACTATTGAGTTAATCTGCTTGTTTTTATTGGGTCAAAAAGCAGTGCAAAATTTAACGATTTTTTTTAATAAGATAAAAGAATCCCTGGCACCTCCTCCTAACAGTGATAGGCAAAAATGAGGAACATTTTAATACCGGAGCTTAGCCGTAGGGAATTATTTTCTGCTCAGTCAGTATCTTCACCACTCCCTAGGACAAATAGTTTCCTATTCACTCTGACTCACCATTTGGCCCCAGCTTGTACAGAATAATTTTCAAAGGAAGAGAGTCGAACTGCCTGGCTTGCATGTCCAGGGTGATGCCCAGGGGAAGGAGATTCTATTTCCTTCACCTCTGGTCAGCTAATAATACTTTACCTGACTGGAGCATCTCTTATATTAGAGTGCTTCACAAACAATATATATATATATATATATATATGACTCCACTGAAATGTGCTCGCCTCTGGGGTGTAAAGAACAACAGCACAATGTCTTAATAATTCTAGACTATATTTCCCTTTCACATAAACACATTTGAAAGAGACAAAGTGTGCAGGCAGCTATGCAGAAAGGTAGCGATCCAAGTAATTCTGCAATACACACTTGGATTGGTGCATAGCCCCGTGCATCAATAAACCCGTCATGTACAGCCCTATCCTGTGGTTATCTTACTGGAATTCCAGCATAAAGCCACACTCCAACATGTGGGTCTGCCGTAGCAAGTAAGGGGCAGAGCGTGTGCCACTGGCTATCTAAGAAGATATGCTATGCATAAGGAAAGGTCTCTGGGTCACCTAAAGCCAGACATTCCTAACAGTGTATATTCTGTTGTAACAAAATGTGTACAAATGTCATGCTTAAATTTGATGATTGTACTAGCATGTGCTAGTTTTGCTTGGGAATATAAGAATACTGGTGGAATTCCCAAAACCCTGCCATCTTCTAATAAACCACCTCCTCCTTGACAGAACTGGTGCACTGAATCAGTCTTCCCTTGCACGTCCATCTTACCACACGGACACATCTAGCACAAGTGTTTTCAGACACATTTTGCAAAAAGTTCTTGGTATTGGCTAGAACAGTTGCTCTCAACCTTTCCAGATTACTGTCCCCCTTCCAGGAGTCGGATTTGTCTTGCGTACCCTCAAGTTCCACCTCACTGAAAAACTGCTTGCTTACAAAATCAGACATAAAAATACAAATGGCATAGCACACTATTCCTGAAAAATAGCTGACTTTCTCATTTTTACCATATAATTATAAAACAAATCAATTGGAATATAAATATTGTACTTCCATTTCAGTCTATAGAGCAGTATAAACAAGCCATTGTCTGTATGAAATTGTAGTTTGCACTGACTTCGCTAGTGCTTTTTATTTATGTAGCCTGTTGTAAAACTAAGCAAATGTCTAGGTGAGTTGATGTACCCCCTGGAAGACCTTTGCGTACACATACCTCTGGTTGAAAACCACTGGGCTAAAGGAGCCTATGGTCCCGTGTCCCTCTCTAGTTCATCTGTGACATGGAAAAACAATGGTACTCTCTCTGTTTTAAGTCTGTATCCACAGTTGTGGAACTCCTAAGCAAGATCCAACAAGCCCTTTGAGTGTATGGGAACAATGTCAGTTGCTGGGTAAGGAGCACTTCATTGAAGTACCCAAATGGCTGAGCTGAGCTTTTCTGAATATCTAGGGGCTGATCCCAAGAACATGCCTCTGCGTAATTTTCCTCAAGTGAGTAGGCACATTGACTTCATAGGGACTACTCACTTGAGTAAAACGACTTGTGTAGTTACTTGTAGGATGGGCTTGATCCTATAGCTTGTACTCAAGAGAAGACAGGGGGACTGCTCACGTGTTTTAAAGACTGTAGGATTAGGTTCTTAAAGGTGACCTGCAGAAGACTTTTGAAAGTATTGGGCTTGCACCCACCCTTCTTTGCTTCTTTATGATGCATAAAGGAGGCCTTCAGTTCTTCTATCCCCCCGTGACACTGGCTTGGGCTGTCTAACACGAAAACGAACATAAAAAGCTGTTTAATTTGCAGGCTACCGGTCGCACCGCCTTAATGGAAGCGGCAAGAGAAGGCGTAATAGAGGCGGTGCGTGGCATACTTGAAAGAGGAGGAGATGTTAACATATTTGACAACGAAAGACACAATGCTGCACATTTTGCCGCCAAAGGAGGCTTTTTTGAGGTATCTTTGTTGATAGTACTGAAACTTGACTTCAAAGCTACCCAGCCTATTTTTTTCCCCCCAAGCCAAGCAGCTTTGCTGATTAAGCAGAGAAATCAGTATTCATGAATGGCTTCTATTAAACCATCGAAGGGAATTTAGAAATTATGGTATTTCTCTTATAAATCTGCCACAGTTTTCTGTGAGGTGCCTATAAATGCACGTTCCTACTTATGTCTTATGCGGGTGGGCCCACCAGGGCAGAGGGGTCTCACAAGGCTGCATGTCGTGGCTGTCTCTCATGAAGGAGGTGTTGCTTGTAGATGCCCAGTGATGGGGGAGTGGCTTCTTTTCTTCCCTGTTGTCTCTAAGGCATGCTCAGGCCAGCTGTGAAATTTGCCCCCTGTAATTTCAACAGAGGTGGGGAAACTGATCAGCAGCAACTACCCCCCCCCCCATTCCTACCCCAAAGATCTCTACATTTCTGCTATAGAGAAGCCTGAAGGCAATGCCCACCCCATTAGTACCATGTTTGGATCTAGGTCATTTACTGTAGCAGTATTGTTCGTTCTATCACAAGTAATTGCTTCTTAAAACACAACAGCCCTGGATGGGTTGGTGGTAATAGGGATTGAACGTGGGCACTCTGGATTTAAAAGCACAAGCTCCTACTGCCTGGCTAAGGAATCACAATAACTGTAGCAACCTCATAAAATTTATATGTAGACTAATCAGTGGAGAGGGACAGAGAGCTGCACAGCATGGGCATGGATTACACAGTATTTCAATTAGGGCTGTCAAACGATTACAAAAATTAATTGCGATTAATCACCGTTTTAATCGCACTGTTAATAATAGAATTCCAATTTAAATGTATTATAAATATTTTTGGATGTGTTTCTACATATTCAAATATCTTGATTTCAGTTACAACACAGAATACAAAGTGTGAAGTGCTCACTTTATATTATTATTTTTGATTACAAATATTTGCACTGTGAAAAAGATAAACAAAAGATAGTGCAGTCTACAAGTCGAAGCATGAAGGGGCATACGAATGTTTAGCATATCTGGCACGTAAATACCTTGCAACGCTGGCTGCAACAGTGCCATGCGAACAACTGTTTTCACTTTCAGGTGACGTTGTAAATAAGAAGTGGGCAGCATTATCTCCCATAAATGTAAACAAACTTGTTCAGCCAATCACTGAGACAAACAAGAAGTAGGACTGAGTGGACTTGTAGACTCTAAAGCAGGGGTCGGCAGTGGGGTGCCGAGTCTTCATTTATTCACTCTGATTTAAGGTTTCGCGTGCCAGTCATACATTTTAACATTTTTAGAAGGTCTCTTTCTATAAGTCTATAATATATAACTAAACTATTGTTGTATGTAAAGTACAAAAGGTTTTTAAAATGTTTAAGAAACTTCATTTAAAATTAAATTAAAATGCAGAGCCCCCCGGACCGGTGGCCAGGACCCGGGCAGTGTGAGTGCCACTGAAAATCAGCTCGCGTGCTGCCTTCAGCACACATGCCATAGGTTGCCTACCCCTGCTCTAAAGTTTTACATTGTTTTGTTTTTGAGTGGAGTTATGTAACAAAAATCTACATTTGTAAGTTGCACGTTCATGATAAAGAGATTGCACTACTGTACTTGAATGAGGTGAACTGAAAAATACTATTTTTTATCTTTTTTACAGTGCAAATATTTGTAATCAAAAATAATAATATAAAGCGAGCACTGTACACTTTGTATTCTGCGTTGTAATTGAAATCAATATATTTGAAAATGTAGAGAAACAAAAAATATAATAAATTTAAATTGGTATTCTATTATTGTGTAAGTGCGATTAAAACTATGATTAATCGCAATTAATTTTTTAATCGAGTTAATCTGTTTTGAGTTAATCGCTTGAGTTAACTGTGATTAGGTTGACCAGATAGCAAATGTGAAAAATCGGGACGGGGTGGTGGTGGGGGGCAATAGTCCTCTATATAAGAAAAAGCCCCAAATATCGGGACTGTCCCTATAAAGTCGGGACATCTGGTCACTCTAACCGTGATTAATTGAGAGCCCTAATTTCAATTATTTAAAAAAAAAATTAAAAAACCCACAAATCCCAGTCATTTTAGTGCAGGGTTTTTAATGGCATTGACTTTGCTTTTCTAGATCCTAAGAATTATTTCAGCTTATAATGGAGATGTGGGGCTCATTGCTATGAATGGGAACACGCCACTTCATTACGCTGCTGCTGGGGGTTTTGCGGATTGCTGCAAATTTATAGGGCAAAGAGGTAAACAAAAAATGTGTATTTACGTAGATCATACAAATCTTTGCTTGTCTTCTGTGCTAAATACAGGATTTCACTTCTCTATAAGTGGAGGATTTGACTTTCCAGAACTGTTACAGTTGCACTTGTAATGAGCATTTAATCCACTGACAAATATAGATTGTCAGGAAAATTTTCCTAACTGTGTGGCTGTGAGCCTATAGAATCATTCTCAAGGGAGACAGTGGATGCTCAATAGATTTGAGTCATTTAAAACTATGCTGGGCTAAGTATTTAGGCATACACAGGTCGGAACGATATTCCATTAGCATTGGGATGGATTTAATTCTTTCAGAAGTGAGTGCCCACAGCTGCTTTTGAAACTTTTACATTTCATAGGAAAATAATCATTGTATCACTTAAAGGGACTGATCCAGAGCCTATTGAAATTAATGGAATGACTCCCCTTAATCTCCACGTGCATTGGATCTGGCCTCAAAGAAGCTGTGGTCATACTGTCTAAAATCAAATTCAGTGACACACCTGGAATTTCACCGTTTCCACATGAACCTGCAAAATCTGTTCATGCTCTGTTCATGAGGTCCAAACATTTTAAGTAATGGCACCACACATAGCCAAACTGCAATTCTTGGGTACAGAATGGTGAGTTAAAAATAGTATTTCAACCTTAGCTCTGCTCTTCATGGCTTCTTTTATTGGTTTAAGTCAAATCTTTAATACTTTCAGTGTAGTTTTTGTGTATTTGTGTTTAATACTTATCCCACTCCCTAGTTAAAAAGTGCAATTTAATAGTTCTGTCTAGATCCGAGACAGTATAAAATGATAGACCCGTGTTAATAATTATCTGCAGCAGTTTGCGGCAAATCTGAATTAAGACTCAGCTAGTTTTATACACCATGTTGTTTTTTCAGTAAAACGATTTCTGTATGTTTAGGCTGTGATCCTAAATGGAAGAACCTACTAACAAAGACCCCAAGAATGACTGCCAAAGAAGGTGGTTTTAAAGCAGCATCAAAGGAACTGTGCAAAATTGAACGACTCCATGCTAAAATCTCCAAACCTGGACCAAAGGAAGACAATCCACGCTGGGCGATGAGGTTGCACGATTGGTCCTTAGAACACCAGACAGCCCTTCGTGAGGCATTTGAGGTGGTGGACAGAGGTGATGGAACAATAAGCAAAGATGATTTTGCATCAATTATTCAGGAGAAGTGTGATTTTGTGGATGCTGAACTAATACAAACCGTTGCCCAGGCACATGATAAGGCTCGTGCTGGGGGGATTAACATTGAAGAGTTCTTTAAAGGTTCCAAATACTTGCAAAAAGCCTATCTCATTTCGTCTTTTGGACCCAAAAAGAAGAAAGGGAAGAAAGGAAAAGCAAAGAAAGGCAAGTTCTCCATCCCCATCCCCATCTGCGTTCTACCAGAGAGCTTGTGCCCACGCCGAATAGACGGCGGGCCCCCTATGTACATGATTGAGACCTATCAGAATGTGACCGATGGTAACCGCTTTCATCGGGATCACCCCCCTGAACATCCTTTGCAGGATGACTCTGCGTGGTACATTGATGAGCCGGAGAAGACTTACACCAAGATTAACTATAGTACTAAAGCAGGAGACGTTGTGTCACTGAAAAAAGCATTTGAAGAGGGGGTACCAGTGGACATTAGAGATGTATATTATAAAACTCCTTTGATGGCTGCATGTGGAAGTGGAAACATGGATGCTATGAAATATCTTCTAGAGAAGGGGTAAGTTTTTGTGGGGAGGGTTGTTTTTGCACAGTGTATGTATTTGATAGTCACTTAGACACAAAAGAAAAAAAACTTGGAGATATTTAACTTCATTTTTAAGAATTTGCACAGTGTTTATCACTACAATCAAAGCATTGCAAGCAGTAATGAATTTAGCTTCGTAACGCCCATGAGGTAGGGTATTGTTATTATGATTCTTGTTTTTGAAGATGGGGAAACAGAAGCACTTAAAGGTGATCTTCAAAGTTGGCTGAAGCCAACATTTTCAGAGTGTTTGCTAATTTAGGGGGTCTGAGCTTTTGGTCTTTCAGAAGTGCCAGGTACCTACATATCCAGTTGAAGTCAATGGGATCTGCAGGTGCTCAGCACCTCTGAAAATCAGCCTTGGCGTGTCCCAAATTGGGCATTCCAAAAATGGAGGCACTCAAAATTAGTGGATGCTTTTTGAAAATATTGGCCTAAGTGACTGGCCCAAGGTCACACAAGCAGTCTGTAGCAGAATTGGGAATACATCCTAGATCTCCTGATTCCCACTGCCTTTAGAGGCAAAGGTGTGAATGAGACTGGTGCATAAAAACATTACTTCTATTCTACAGCCACAGCAGGCTGACACACGTGCTGAGTAGATCAGGCTTCAGACTGTAGTCAGACACTGCTATCTAATATATTCATCACTTTAAAAGTTCTGCAGCAGATTGTAGTCAGCAGACACACTAGGGAAATCTTAATAATAAAAGGTAGGATTTTTATTTTGAATGATAGTTAATGATTCATTAAAGTAATTTGGAAGATGTTCCCTTAGGCATTTATCTGAATGACTGTAGGGCTATACCAGAGCACGACAGGGTGTCTGTTCAAAGAGGAGAACAAAAGAGCAGTATGTTATGTTATATGCAAAAATCGCTACACACAAGTGTGATGGGTTTTTAAAAAAACCTTTTTTTTTTTAAATTTTAAAGACAATGACATTTACATTAGCATTACTCTCTACATGTAGCAATTCCCATTTCCAAGGGTGAGCAGTTACTTTAGGGTGACCAGACAGCAAAGACCCAAAAATCGGGACTGTCCCTATAAAATCGGGACATCTGGTCACCCTAAGTTATTTACAGTCTTAGGCTCTGTTGTTAGTGAAGCCTTGCTGAGGCTGGTACGTGCTCCTGTATCTGTCAGCTTCACCGGCAGCTTGCTGATTCAGCAGACCTCGATGTTGTTCATAAAGACCATGGGCTCGGTTCAGAGCTGAAGCGCTCAGCCAGGTTCGTTGTCGACAAAGCACCGTTCCAGTGCCCCATGGGAGCTACAGGTACACCACTATATGTATGCCTGTGACAATGGTACCAGCCCAATCAGGACACTAGGATCCGGTCCCCTAGGCCAGGACAAAGATGTCCCTCCTATGTCTTCTCCTTTTATACATTGATATAAAGAAGTTACGTATTACATTCCAGGTGCTTTTCATTATTTTCCTGTACCTTGCACCTGCTAGTTTTAACAAAAGATCCTCATCCATTATCCTGTCATTCCCTCAATATCTTACGAGGGGTCTGTCTGTCCCTGAACCATCTCCTGGGAATGTGTTCATGCAATTACTTGAGAACTCTGGGTGTTCCTGTACCATCTTCTCAGGCCTGGAATGTGCTTACTTGGTGTTAGCTAATACCTGGTGCATTGAAATTTTGCCAAGGCCAGGCTTCCTCTGGTTCACAGCCTTTGGTTCTTACTGTTAGTTGTGTGTAGGGCTCCAGTAAGGCCTATATTGCCTACAGGCCCCAATCCTGAAGAGGCTTAAACTCATGCAACTTAATGCATTTCAGCACTCCCATTAACATTGATGGGACATTTGTAAAGTTACGCACATGTTTAAGCCTGTGCATTCTTGGGTCTAGTGGTTATGCTTATTGGGCCAATTAATCTTTACTGACTTCATCAAACCTCCATTGAGTTCAATGGAGTTACAGCTAGGATACATTTTGCCCCTTATGTTTAACATTTGGACCTTGTAACATGGTAAAGCAATGTTAATTTGGGGATTTTAAACAGACAAAAACAGGAAATTCAGAGGTAAAGTGCCATAGTAAATGTCAGCTTTGCACCTTTCGGCAAGATAGAATTTCAGTACGTGGTGAAAATATTGCTATGGGAATCTGACTCTGCTCCTTTTTATAACATGGTCTTTCAACAAACCATATCGAGCGGAATACAAAGTGTTCCATATGGTCATCTAAGGTTCTAGAAAATGGTGCAGTTTGAACATAAATCGGCAGTGCGTGCTGTGGTTTATTTGCACGGTTTTGCTGGAGCAGGATTATAAATCAGTTTGATTAAAAAAAATACAGCAAGAGACAGTGCTAACATACAAGTCCTGTGTAAAAACGTTATGCCCTCCCCTGGAATACTCTGTTCAGATCTGATCAGCTTGTCCCTAAAAGGATAAAATAGAAGCAGAGGGGGTTCAGTGAACAGATGGAGAGAATAATTGCAGGCATGGAAAATATTGCATATGAAGAGAGACTGGAAAGCTTGTGGCTCATTGACTCCAGAAAGGAGATGAATAGGAAATTATATTAATGTATAAAATAGTGAATCGTATGGAGATGATTGAGCACTTCCCCTCCCCCGCTTCCTTGCACAAGATCAAGTGTTATCCAATGACACTGAAAGCCAGCAAATTTAAACCTGGTAAACAAATAACACTCAATTAGCCTGTGGAACTTCTTGCCAAGATGTCACTGCGAGCAAGATTTCAGCAGGATTTTAAAAAGATTAGACATTTATGTAGATTACAAGAACATCTAGGACTACATTAGTAAAGAATTTAAAAGACGGGTGGATGGAATGCAAACCCTTGTGTTTCAGGGCATAAAGTCACCTTTTGGCCAGAGCAGGTTAGGAAGAAACTTATCCTGAAACATCTTATAACTGCGGGGTTTCTTGCATCTTCCTGTGAAGCATCTGGTATTGACTCCTGGACTAATGTTCTAATGGATGCTTCAGTTCAGCAGTTTCTACATTGTACCTCGATGGGACAGTCCCAGATACAATGAAGCTGATGTAGCTGGGGCGTGTGTGTGAGGAGGTTTTGGGGAAGAACCCCTCAAAGGTCTTTTACTCCTTGTAAACCCACGCAGTGGGGCTTCTGAGAGGCAGCAGCTTTGGGGAGGATTGTGGGAGAAGCTTGTGGCTTGTTTGAAAACAGGAGGGAGCATCTTTCTTCCCTTTGATAACTGCGAAGGAACATTGGTGAAGTGAGAAGCCAGGAGAAGTGGCTGATGGGGCCCCTCCTGTTCTGAGCTCCATCTGAGGGAGGTGTACCACAATCAACTGGGTCCCAGTCCTGCATGGATGGACCCCTGCATGCATGCAGGGCCTCATTAACTTCAGCTTGCACACAGGTGTCTGCATCTCTGGATCTAATTGCCTTGGACTGGAGACAGTCCTTCAGACCACTGCATTTCTGTTAATTCAGTTCTTTGCATGTACATTTTCATTTCCAAAAAGTAAAAAAAAAAAAATGAAGAGTGAGTAAAATAAAAAGCAAATGCAAAAAATATGAATGGGAAATATTAAAAAAATGAAATTAACCAAAAGGGAATATGGAAGAAGGAGGGAAAAGTCTGAATATAAGATGTAGAAAGTGTAGAGGCATAATCAGAATCGCTATTCAGGTCACATTTTATGAAGCAGCTACGTCAACAATATTGCAGCAACGTTGATTATTTCTGTTCTGTAGTAAAATAAAATATTTATATTCTTTCTGCTAGCCTAACTCTTATGCTTTCTCTCAAGTTGCACATTTCACTTCTGTCATGCCATCATTGCTGTACTGCTTTGTAGGATAAACAACACTGAAAACACCTCCCCGATTACACCAGTGTGAAGTTTTTAATATTAATCTTGATTCTTTCTAGCTCTGAATAATTAAAGAAATACTGTAATTTTCTAATGTAAAGCTGTACAGGCATGCAGTGTTGGATCATCAGCTTGTATAAATCAGCATAGATACTCTAGTTTCAGTGGAGCTATGCTGATTTATGCCAGGGGTCTGGCAATTTATAATCAGAGAGAGTCTGTTTAGTGTTGAGTATTATTTGATTCTACAATACGCATCCGTTAAAGTACTGTGAAATCTGGGTAGTAAACTACTTGGCCACATCCCTTTTAGGATGTAACGAGTTCAAAATAAAATCGGGTGCACTGACTTTAAAAAAAAAAACGGTTGAGAAAAATCTAAAGAAAATCAAAGGAAATGATCTGATAGTTGGATGAGCTTCTCTTTCATGTCTCCCTTCACTGTCATCCCTATTTGGAGTCCATAGGCTGTAATTCTTTGGGCTGTGGAAGAATATTCAACAGATGAAAATGTTAAACTTGGAGGGGAACTGAAATAAATGATGTAACCGGAATTTAGAGATAGTACCTGGAAGGGTTTCTGCCTCACATCTATTGTGGCCTGTCCCTTGGGGCTTGTCTTCACTGCATCAGTTAGCTCAAGTTAACCTAGCCCCAGTGAGCGCAACCGCACTGCAAAACAACACTGCAGTTACACAGTGTGATTGGATGATCGGGTGATGAGTTACTGTAAATCACTGCATCCTAGGGTTTAAAGCACCATTTAACTTGACCAGGAGATATTTGTGAGTGGATGGGAGTTGAGGAAAGAGTAACCCTTGAATGATCACGTGAGCTAACTGTGCTGTGAAGACATGCCCTTAGACCTGCTTCATTTTAGGCCCTGATCCAGCTCCTTTTGGAATTGAATGGAAATTTTACCCTGGGCTTCAGTGGAAGTAAGATCTGTGTTTAACCCATACTCCCTCCTCCCCTCCTCCCCTCACACACTTCTTACTTCTCCTACCCACAGCTCAAGCTCCTGTTCTACCTCTCCAGGTACGTCTACACTTGTAGCTGGGGCTGTGATTTCCAGCTTGCAGAGTCGTGTGCTAGCGAGCATGCTTAAAAAATAGTGTCGCCATGGCAGCGCAAGTGGTGGGCGGGGCTAGCTGTCCCAAATACATACCTAGGGTCTCAGCTGGGTATGTACTTGGGGTGGCCAGCCCCTCCTGCCAATCATGCTGCCGTGCCTACATTCTGTTTTTTTAACGTGCTCGCTTGATCAGAGCTAGCACGAGTATGTCTCCTCAAGCTGGGAATCCCACCCCCACTGCAAGTGCCGATCTCATCTCCTCTTCCTCTTCCATTAGGGGCAAGATCACTGCTTGCCCTGTATGCCCGTACAGGAGCGTGACGTGCCTACTCACTCTCCTGAACGCTGTGGAGAGAGCAGCCTTTGTAGGGCTACTATGCCCCTTCCTGTACAGGGAGGCAGGCCCCTGAGGGACAGGAAGAGGCTGTGGCTCTGCCTCCCGTAATGAGCCAACACAGCTGAGTCAACTCACATGGGAAAAGTAAACCCTTAGATTCCTGTCCCCTGGATCATTGCTTCTGAAGCAGCAGAGCACCATGCAGTCCCTTAACTCAGGGCAGATTTTAAAGTGACAATCAACCTGAATTGTTCTGGTAAAAAGAATCTAAGAATGCTGATCTTTTGTTAAAGAATGTAAAACATAGCCCTAAGGGTTAGAAATGGTGGTCATGGTGGTCCAAATGGAAGCCAAAGGACAGTAGTAGCAGCACTATAAAAGCGACATGTTTGATTAGTGACATGAATCATTGACAACCCTATTGTTCCCCTCCTTATGGAAGCATTCTCGCAGTAATGTGAGTAGGCACCGTACAGCTGTTCCGAAATGGGAATCATAGGACTGGAAGGGAGCTCGAGACGTCATCTAGTCCAATCCCCTACGCTTATGGCAGGGNTGAGTAGGCACCGTACAGCTGTTCCGAAATGGGAATCATAGGACTGGAAGGGAGCTCGAGAGGTCATCTAGTCCAATCCTCTACGCTTATGGCAGGGCTAAGTATTATCTAGACCATCCCTGACATGTGTTTGTCTAATCTGCTCTTAAAAATCTCCAATGATGGAGATTCCACAACCTCCCTAGGCAATTTATTCCAGTGCTTAACCACCCTGATAGTTATGATGCTTTTCCTAGTGTCCAACCTAAACCTCCCTTGCTGCAATTTAAGCCCATTGCTTCTTGTCCTATCCTCAGAGGTTAAGGAGAACAATTTTTCTCCCTCCTCCTTGTAGCAACCTTTTATGTACTTGAAAACTGTTATTGTGTCCCCTCTCGGTCTTCTCTTTTCCAGACTAAACAAACCCAATTTCTTTCAATCTTCCCTCATAGGTCATGTTTTCTAGACCTTTAATCATTTTTGTTGCTCTTGGTTAGTTAAGTGGTCATCAGCCATACAAACTGCTAAAATGTGTTTAGTTCCATGATAAGCCACATCAGGTATTTAAAAATATTTCAAAGCTGTATGGCAGTGAGATGAAAACCCATGAAAAGGCTTTTTACGTTTAAAAAGTAACGTCATGCATTTAATGCTTACTGGACCTGGAATTGTGAAACAATCAATCTAGATACAGCAGTTGTATTCATCGTTATATGTACACAGTCCCCCTTTATTAGAGAAGTTCATGGAGGACAGATCCATCAATGGCTATTAGCCAAGATGGTCAGGGACGTAACCCCTTGCTCTGGGTGTCCCTAGAGGTGAAATGGTTTGAATCTGGGATTAGATGACAGGGGATGGATCACTTGATAATTTCCCTATTCTGTTCATTCCCTCTGAAGCAGTGGTTCTCAAACTTTTGTACTGGTGACCCCTTTCACACAGCAAGCCTCTGAGTGCGAACCCTCTTATAAACGAAAAACACTTTTTAAATATATTCGACACCTTTATAAATGCTGGAGGCAAAGTGGGGCTTGGGGTGGAGGCTGAAATCTTGTGACCCCTCATGTAATAACCTCATGACCCCCTGAGGGGTCCTGACCCCCAGTTTGAGAACCCATGCTCTGAAGTATCTGGTACCAGCCACTGTCAGAAGACAGGACACTGGGCTAGATATGGCCATTCATATGTTCTTATGTTTTATTTATTTACAGGGCTGATGTAAATGCAACTGACAATTTCAAGTGGACTCCTCTGCACCATGCCTGCCATGCAGGTCAACAGGACATTGCTGAACTGCTTGTGAAGTCTGGAGCAGCGATAGATGCAGTTACAATCAACAGTGCCACCCCACTGATGAGAGCTATTGAGAGCTGTAGACTGGACTCAGTGCAATATTTAATTGATTCTGGTGCGAAAGTCCAGCTGGAAAACAGAAAAGGTAAATATCCACATTATTTGTGGTCACTTTCGATTAAAAAGGCAGTAGAGGGTTTGGAGGTTTTCTCAGTTACACATAAGCTTTGTTGAGACGGTGGACCGTATTGTAAAAGAAATAAAATGAAGTGATATGTTCTTTGAGGATCCGGCTGTACTAGATTTCTGGTTGTCGTCAGCATGGTGCTCGGGGGCTAGAGTTAAAGTTGTCTTAGTAAATTTAGCGGGCATTTTTCTATTTTCCAGTGTTTAGGGTTTTCGTTTTTACTACGTGGAACCCACATTTTAAGAACATTAAGAACGGCCATACTGGGTCAGACCAGTTGTCCATCAAGCCCTGTATCCTGTCTCTGATAATGGCCAATGCCAGATGCCGGAGCATGGGGTTCTGTCCCTGACCATCTTGCTTAACAGCCATTGCTGGACCTATCCTCCATGAACTTCTCTAATTCTTTTTTGAACCCCACTATACTTTTGGCCTTCACAACATCTCCTGGCAACGAGTACCATAGGTTGACTGTGTCTTGTGCGTGCATTTGTTTTAAACCTGCCGCCTATTAATGTCATTGGGTGAATTTCATTCTTATGTTACGTGAAGGGGTAAATAGCACTTCCCTATTCACTTTCTCCAGACTAATTGTGATTTTATAGACCTCTATCATATCACTTAGTCATCTCTTTTCTAAACTGAACAGTCCTAGTTTCTTTAATCTCTCCTTTATGGAAAATGTTCCATGCCCCTAATCATTTTCGTGGTCCTTCTCTGCACCTTTTCTAATTCTAATGTACCTTTTTGGAGATGAGGGAACCAGAACTGCATGCAGTATTCAAGGTGTGGGCATACCATGGATTTATATAGTGGCATTATGATACTTTCTGTTCAGGATTTGTGTCATTTTGTGCTTTTTGAAAAAAGTGAGTCTCAAGAGTTTTGGGGTTTTTTTTGTTTTGATTTATTCTTAATGTGAAGATTCAAACTTAACTCTAGGTTAACAAAGTTTTTGCAGTGAAATAGAGTGTAATTGAAAACAACTCTGCTAGAACTGTAGTGGCTCCATGGTTTGCAAATCATTATTAGTGAGTACAATAATGAGGGAATGCTAGTTATGTAAAGCAAAATTGTAAAGGTTTTAATTGTGACCACCTGTAATGGCCATTGTGTTTTTACTTTGAATTCTGTATGTGGCACTTGTTTGATGTGCTTCTTCCTGTTTAGCAGTTGGATAGATATTATTCTGCGTTAGCAAAAGGGACAACAAAAATTATCTGAATTTATACCATGGTTATTACCTTCTAGCAGCAGTAGAGACAGGGATCTAGTGCAGCTCTGTTAGTTTACTTGGTTTTCACGTGATGTAATAGGAGAGTCTCATTAACTTCAGTCTGCAGAGGTGTCCAATAGATGTCATGCATCAGAAACTACTCCCAGTAAAATAAACTTTATTAAATTAAAAATATATTGGCTGGGTGTTTTGGCCAGCTGCTGGTATGAGGATCCAAATTATTGATGCAGTCTTGTCCCCATTGACCTCAGCTGGTAGGGTGACCAGCTGTCCAGATTTTATAGGGACAGTTCCGATTTTTGGGTCTTTTTCTTATATAGGCTCCTATTACTCCCCACCCCCATCCTGATTTTTCACACTTGCTGTCTGGTCACCCTATCAGCTGGCAAACTCCAGGGAGGGAATTCCCCACCTGTACTCTGGCCCCTATGTATTGTTATGTCACCATGCAATGGCCAGAAAAGGGCTACAGGACACTTCTTCTGGTGAAGGCCAGTAGCTCTACACAGCTCCCTTTAGAAGCCTTGGCATAGAAGATGTGCCGGGGCAAGAAGGGAGACTTCACAGCTCAGTCCTCGAAAGGGATACTGGACAACTCCAGATTGCAGGCTGCTGTAGTTAGAGCAGCCCTGGAGGCCACTCTACATTGTGCGGGAGGCTGCATTATCCGCCCACCAGACCAAAATGCCAACACCACAAAGGTGGCTTAAAGTCCTCTTTAATTCATGCTGTTTAAGTAATAGTAAGGGGACCAGTTTGTTCTGAATAAAAGAGGAAAAACTTGCTCCAGCTGTAAACTTCACTGTGGGCCAGTTTTTCAAAATGGCCCAGCATCTGATGCCTAAATAAGTAGTTGGATTTTCAAAAGAGCATTTGAACTGCTGGGTGCTGAGCCATCTGGAAATCTGGCTCTTATTTAGGTCTGCAACTGGGAGCTGAGCTCTTTTGAAAATCTGACTCTGTATATGCATCTTCTGCTCTGTTCTAATCACACCTCTGTGGGCAAACAGTTTTAGGTAGTGGGGAAAAACTTCTCATACTAGCCCTTTCTAATTAATTGTTAAACAAACTTAAAACCATTCCCTTCATCAGCTATAGTGCACATTTAGGATTTGCTTGTTTTTAAACTATTGTGAAACGTTCTAGTACTTTCTATAAGGTATGATTACGTGAAATGTCAAAATTGTTGGCTAGTGTGGCTTTATTCCTGGGGTTGAGACGCACAGCAGCTGTTCAACTAAAACAATGATGATATGGGAGTTCTGTGATGGATGGAGCTGGCATCATTTAAAATGAAAACTTTTATTTCATTATTGTTACTGAAAATTTTAATATTGTAGTTTTGGTTTTTTTAAAGATATGGGAGCATCTATGAGGGGATAAAATGCTTGATCCAGAGGGCCCTCAGTAGAGCTGATTTGGGAAATATAGCTCGTCGAAAAACATAGTTTTGTCAAAAGTGAAACTTTTTGCAAGAAAGGGTTGGTTTTGATGAAGCTTGCATGGGAAGGTTTCTCAGGTCCATGGGGCACTATCTGGTCAAAGGATGAGTGCTCCCCCCCTTCCCCCCAAATAAGTTGGTGGTTAGGGTGCTCACTTGGGATGGGGGTTGAAGTCACTGTCTTTCTCACATCCCGGTGGAGCATCCTACCTACCAGACTGTAAGCTGTTCTTGGATGTGGGGAGGGGTGTCTCTCAGATTTTTCAAAAACAAGGAACAAATTCTAAAGATTTCAGGTTTTTATCCCCCAGTGTTAAACTGGAATTTTTTTTTAAAATCCTAGAAATTTTGGTGGGGCCCCAAAACCATTCCCCATCCAATTCTAGGCCAGAGCCTTGTACTTCCCACTGAGCTCACTGGGAATTGCAGGTGCTCAGCTCTGCTGAGTGTTGCCACAGAGGAGTAACTTTTAAAATGGTGGTGTTCCATTGAGGGCCTTAAAAGAGGCAGAAATCTACTCTAGCCTGTTTTAAAGCCCTGGCCCTGCAATATGCTGACCGCTTCCTGGGAGGTGTTGAGTGCCTCCAGGTTAAGTCAGCATCTTGCTGAATTTGCTTCTACGGGAGTTCAAATATAAACAACAAATGTCAAAAACTATTACAAGCAAACTGACCAACCAAAGAATACATGTGATACACAGTTTAGGGGCTTGATCCTGAAAACCCTTAGTTGCATAAATAGTGCCTTTAGTATTCCTTCCTGCTAGCATGAGTGAGCACAACTCCTGTGTTTCATGGGTAGCAGGCTCGATCTCTAATTGAGTTCAGTGAATTGCAGTGTCATTATGCAATTTGGGTGATCAGTGCCACTTTTTATTTTTATGGCTACTGACAGTGGATTCTTATCATGAACTTTGTTTGCTTTTTGTTTTTCTTTTTTAAAAGGCCAAAATACTTTGGACATTGCAAAGGCGTACGCTGACTTTAGACTCATTGACCTGCTTCAAGAAAAACTGGACCGTTTGCCAAAACCACCAGAAACCAAAGCAGATAAAGGGAAGAAAGTGAAGAAAGCCGGCAAGCCTAAACCAGCTGCTAAGCCCACGCGGGGGGAGGCTGAAGCTGCAAAAGAGGAGGTACGATAGATAGCCGGGGGTAATGAAATACAGCCCAGGAGCTGATTTGATTTGCCAACAGTTACTAAAATGCTCGTTTTCTTCATTTATTTTCCAGACAGAAGCTATAAAGATGCTCTACAAAATACTTACGCAAACCACGCTAGCACTGTAACCGGTGACTGTGAGAAAGGATTAAGGGTTTGGGTATCTGGGATTGAACCCTGATCTCCTAACTCAGGCTTCCTTGTATGACCTTGGGCAGTTCCCCCTCTGAAAATTGTCTTGTCTATTTAGACTGTAAACTCCTTGGGGGCAGGGACACTGCCCATCACATAGGCCTCTAGGTGCTATTTTCATCTTAACAATAGCCCGTGTGGCCTGCCCTCAGACAAATGGTATAAGGAGCATTTCACCTCCACAGTAACTCGAGCTTTTTTGTTTCTCTGGTCCCTGAACCCCTGCTTAGCAGCGCTCTCCTCACGGTTCCCAGTGCCCCGTCAGGTACTGCTGTCACACCTGCTACCTCCTGGCGTCATGGCAACATGACTCCATTTTAAAAAAAGTTTTGCAATACCCTTATTTACTATCCCAGAAGATTCAGCATGAGATAAGGATATTACAGATCAGACTTTCCAAAATGCAATCTTGGTGGGGTGCAGGCTGGATTGGGTTGGAATGTAGTTCTTCGTAAAGTCTGCATGCTTCTGAGCTGATCTGTGGTGAGAGGGATGATACCCTGAGAGTGTGTGCCGGAGGTTTATACCAAGCGGACGTAGTGATTGAGGGGCAGTCTGGACGTCACAGATCTGGAGAACGTTACAGAAGATGAGCTCAATTGTCAGTGTTTAGCTGCAGCTCTTCAGTGCAACCCCTCTGGCCCAGCAGGAGCTGTGGGAAGCATTCTGCCTAATCTTCAAACTAGAACAGGAATAGCCACAGTTTGCTTCAGGGCCAGGGTAAAGAATTCTGAGGGAGCAAGAGCCTGGCAGCATGGACCATGAGAGTGGAGAGCATTGCAGATGGAAGAACTCAGACACAGAGTTTATTATTATTTGTATTACTGTATACCTAGTAGCCCTGATTTTGGACCAGGACCCCATTATGCGAGGTGTTGTACAGACACCGAACAAAAAGACAGTCCCTGTCCCAAAGAGCTTTCATCTAAGTATGTTAGGTGTCTTTCCAAAGGTCACACAGGAAGTCTGTGTCAGAGCCATGAACAGAACCCAGATCATCAGAGTCAGACCTTTACCCCCAACTTCAGCCTTCCTTTCTGCTAAGCCGCGCAGTCAGTACCCAGAACCCTCTGGTGCTTGCGTGGCCTTGGCTGTATCAATAGATTTGGCCACTGAAAACGTGCAAGGAACATAATCACTATCCTAGTCGTGGGCATCAAAATGTATTATTGTAGCACTTGACCCTCACCAAGAGTATTTACTTTGTTTAAAGTCAGTACTTTGCAACATGTGGTTTCTGAATGACACTCACCTGCTGCTTTGAACTCGTGTAGTACTCAATCATCAGCTAAAACTGTGGATTGGGTAATTATCTTAGTGCAGGGTAGCCCACTGTCCTGCCTGGTGTGTGATATTCCAGGAATTGTGTGTTCTGTGGTACCTAAATACAAGGTAGAGAAATGTCCTTTTCCCTCATATAATCTTTACTGTCATCATGATTGTGATATTGACAGAACAAGGAGTAACGGTCTCAAGTTGCAGTGGGGGAGGTTTAGATTGGATATTAGGAAAAACTTTTTCACTAGGAGGGTGGTGAAGCACTGGAATGGGTTACCTAGGGAGGTGGTGGAATCTCCTTCCTTAGAGGTTTTTAAGGTCAGGCTTGACAAAGCCCTGGCTGGGATGATTTAGTTGGGATTAGGTCCTGCTTTGAGCAGGGGGTTGGACTAGATGACCTCCTGAGGTCCCTTCCAACCCTGATATTCTATGATTCTATGATATGTTAAAAGGAGACCTTGTTACATCCAGCATATGGGGCCTGACCCAAAGCCCTTGAAGTCTACAGGAAGACTTCTATTGAGTTAAGTGGGCTTTGGATAAAGCCCCTTGACTTTTTTCCCCAGTAGTGAGTCTGCAGTTATCACATATTCCACCTCTTCAGATGTTGAGCTATTTGAGTCATATTTTTCAAACCCTGCCTCTGTTCTGAGTGTTCTTTTCCCTGGTGTGTTCTCTGCACCCCAGCCAGAGCCTTGAGTACCTGATCTTTTCTCCCTAATACACATTCTATTACCAGTGTTAGCAACTTCATCATAGTTATGGCATTTTCAGTCGTGACTTTCTTCTGAGTTTACCAGCGCTGCTTCTTAATCAGCCCCAGGGGACGCTATTTAGAGACGCAATGCAATTATTCCCTCCGGGACTAAAAGTGCTTTCCTTACAGTAATCCTGCCCTTGACAGCCTAGGGAGAATGTGACTGAGACTAGAAGTCAAACTCTGGTTAACCCCCTTTGCTGTAGATGTCCTACGGGCTTTTTCTTTGCAGGTTTGCTAGTTAATACTTGTGATACATGGAAAAAGCATCAAGCTTTCTAAACTTGTCAACCGATTCTTTTGCAAATGTTAATGTTTCATCTGTAAATTCCCAAGAACTGCATCCACCCGCCTGATTCTTAAAATGCTTCCCTCGTTTTTATTTCCAATATAAATGCTTACACATTTTTTTTAAAATGGTTCAATAATAAAAATCCTTTCTAGAATGGATGCACACACACATTGATCTGGATGGCTGGTAACAAAATATCCTACAACAACTAGTATGAACAGTGTTTGAAAGGGTGACATATTTGTCTTGTGCTTAAACTTTTGCAGCCACCTCCACCAATCGCAGAAAAATCTATTTTTGAAGAAAAGAAAGAATCCCTTAAGGACAATGTTATTCATCTGAATTCTTTAATAACCAGTGGAGCTACTAAGAAAGTTGATATCACATTCACACCAAGAAAAGTAAGTATATTAGCAGAGCCTCATACTGCTGCATTTTGACACTGAAACGAATATGACAATAGACCTTTATTCTCTGCTGGTGTAAATATCTACAGCTTGACTGAAGTCAAAGTCAATTCAGTGGAGCTGAACCCATTAACACCAGCAGAGAATCTGGCCCAGTATATTCAGAAATCTCAAAAATATACGACTTTTGTTTGCATGATTTGGAAACATGGCTTTCATAACTAGTGTGACTTTGCTTGCTCTGCTTAAGAGAAATCATTTTGTTCTGACTCTAGAAATTAATAGCCTTCAGTATTTTTATTACAAATCAGTTGATCAAAGAGCAACAACCTTGTAAAAATTCAGGTGGTTTCTCTCTGAGAAAGATGCTTTCCAATGTTGACAATGAAGTTGTATCAGGGTTAAGGATGAATCTAGTGTACCAGGAGTTAACTCCAGATCAGCTTTCCTCACCTCTTCTACAGCTATTAAGGGGAAGGGCTATAAGAATGGCTGCTTTGGAGACAGAGGGGAGAATACCTTTAAAAGAGCAGGGCTATCATTTGTCTGGCTTAAATCCATTCTAGGGAGTCTTTCTACTTACTTGTCAGTTATGTTATTAATTTATTTGACTTTCCTATTATAAACAATAATCTTTGAGGAAAAGACCTTGCTGAAGACAACTGATTTTTTTTTTCTGAGTCATTCTCCTCCCCTTCATAAATTAAAGAAATTACAGTTATCCTGTGGAACTCATTGCCACATGATATCGCTGAGGTCAAAATCGTAACAGGATTCAAAAAGGTAGTAGACATTTAATGTGGATCCATAGTTACAACTGTAACTATATTAAATGTATGTTAAAAATAAATAACACCTTTAAAGGCTATAAAAACCCTCATGCTTCAGGCATAAGTTGACTTCTAACTGATGGGGCTTAAGAGGAAACTTTCCCCTTGGGCAAGTTATCCCATGACTGCACCTTCCTCTGAAGTAGCTGGTGCTGGCCACTGTTGGTGACAGGATACTGGGCTAGATGGGTCACTGTTCAGATCCAGAATGGCAGTCCCTGTGTTACTGTAACAATTAACAGGTAATATACACACCAGGACCCCTATTAATCCATCCGTTGCAGGTCAAATCTGTGGGAGTTGCACATGCAAACTGACAGAACAGTCAGGCCCCAGTCCTTTTTCAAAGCATGTTTGTAAACATTTGTCCTCATTTACAATGCTCCATTTGCAATAAAGGTCTGTGGCCTCCTCCGTCACACAAAGCTGCAGATTTTGATGCCATCACTGGCTATTCAGCAGGAGTGCTGGACACCCATTTTTTTCTATATCAAATATTCATTGTCAAGAGACAATGGTAAAGAGTCTGTGGCATATGCTTCCCTGCAGCTATTACAGACGTTTGGAAATTACGTTGGGGGACTCTCTGACACTATGACGTCTTTCAGCAGGGAAAGCTATTTGGTTGTGCCAGGTATGGAAGCAGGAAGCAATGCTGGATGTGCCCTCCCGTGAACACTAATATTTTACTGAATGAGGAAGAGGTTTTGTAACTATAGAGACTATTTTTAGGGTGGGATTTTTAAAAGTATCTAAGGGACACAGGGTAGGATTTTCCAAAGCTTATAAGTAAATTAGGTTTCCAGTTCCCATTGGATGTCAATGAAAGTTAGGTGTCTAACTTCCTTAGGTGCTTTTAAAAATTCCACCCTTAATTGGCTGGAAGTAATGTAATATCATGGTGAATTTCGGGATTCAAATCACAGATCTTCCAGCTGATAAAGCAGATATTCAACTAAATATCCAATAGTTTGTCTGTCTGATATTGATTCTATTTTTTTTTTAAACTATATCAAAAATGTTAAGACAGTTGCATAAGCATTATTAGTTAATTAGAACATACTAGCGCTTAATTATTACATTTCTATTTACCTTTGTTTTCCAGACTTGGAGCCCGGAAGCGACAACAGCCAGTCTAATAAGAAAGCGGGAATTGCATCGTGAGCGCTTTACTTATGAGGTGGACTTTGAAGACTTCATGATGCCATTTAAGAAGAATTTCATGGGAAAAGCCCGTGCGTTAGAAATGGCGTCTTAAATTAATTCATGCCGTTCTTTGCATCAAAGTTCAGAAAGGGCTTAAAAGCAGAGGCTCCTTTTTTGAAGACAGAATCATGTTACCCTTAGTTAATGCCCCTCAATTATGATAAAATTGTAGCAAAACTTTTTTTTTTCTTTGTACAATTATGTAGTTTCCCTGTAGTTAAGGGATTAATCTTATAAAAGGCTGAGCCAAACCAAGATTCTAGAATCCTCAAAGGATCAGGCCCTGATTGACCAGTGTATGCAGACTCTAGTTCCATAAAACGATGCATCCTTTTTAATTTATAAACATAGGCACCGTTGGCTACAGCTTTATGCTGCCATATTCTTGGACACAGGGCAAGACTCATCTAAGGGCAAGTAGGTTTTTAGTTATCTTTCTCTTATTAGGATTTTTTTTTTTTTAAAGAACAGGGTAAATTGCAAGCAGTATAAGTCCTCTATTGGGATGTCCTTAGCCAGTGCTACGGGACTGTCAGGAGGAAAGCATCATCCTCCAGAGAGGTAGATGGCATCATTCCTATTAGTTAAAATTTGAAAATAGACGAGTAATGAGTCGTTCTGGTATTAATTGCTGAACTGATATTTTTATATCCCATCACACACACTTGCAAAATGGACAAATGCAGGGATTCGCTCAGTATTGCATTACTCCAGTTCTGAGCCAGTGCACCACACATGTGGCTCAGGCCGCTGGTGTATTTTCAACAAACTTGCCAGAAGCTGGGACTGGATGATGGGGGATGGATCCCTTGAAATTGCCCTTTTCTGTTCATTCCTTCTGGAACATCTGGCACTGGCCACTATTGGAAGACAGGATACCGGGCTAGATGGACCATTGGTCTGACCCAGTATGGCCGCTTTTATGTTCTTTCAAAAATAATCACCAGTACTGGGAGTGTAGTTTTGCTCTCGTGGGGCTTGATACAAGGCCTTTTGAAGTCAGTGGATGTCCTATACTCAAGGAATGAAGGCCAGTGAATATTGTTCCTACCTTAGAAATAGGCCTTAGGAGTGATCTTGTGAATTATAGATTGGGGGGCCTTGTTTTAGCACCAGGAAGACTGGTTGAAAACATACTTAAAAAGAGAATTATAAGACACCTTGTTTGTTTGAAGATGAAAATGGCCAACGTGATGTTATGTGTCATTTAAATAGTATATAAATTTTCCATAGTGCATAAATAATCAGTGGAACTCCCCGCTACTATATATCTGAGGACAATAACTTAGTACAAGATGTAGACATTTATGTGGATTATGAGAACAGCCATAGTTACTTTAGACATGACTTTATATATATATATATAAATAAGGGATACAAACCCTCATGCTTCAGAGCCTAAGCCAATTACTAGTTGAATGTGTTAGGAAGAAAGTTTCCTTGTGGCTAGGTTATTCTATAATTTTCCATTGCAGAGATGCTGGCATCTCCCTCAGAAGTATGTTTCTGACACATGATTCTGGACTAGAAGAACCACCTGGTGTGACAGTTCTTATATTTATATTTGTGTCTCCATGATTTTTAGATCCAGTTTTTTCAGTTTACAAGGGTGAAAATATTTGGGTTTTTTTCTGTCAGTCCTGCCAACTCTACATGGAATCTGAGAGTCAAGCTGGGTTCTTTCCTTCATGTGCATCATCCCCAGTAATAAAGATTCTGCAGAACAAATTCTGCCCTCAGTGACACCTGTGCAGCTACATTGCCCTTAATGGGTGTGCACAGGCACTGCTGAGGATAGCATGGACTTCAGTGGGAGCTTTGCCTGAGTAAAGACTGCAGGATTGAGACCTTAATAGTGGTGGTACTGTACACTTCTCTACCCATGCCTCTTACTGGCCCAGTTACCCAAATGAGCCCAATGCATTTTACCCTAGATGCATGTAGGACGATAGACGTACTATTCACTGGTATGGAGACAGAAACTTGAAGCAAATGACAGACACCATTTGTTATGAAAATCGTTCGTAATGAGCTATGTGCTTGACATTTGAAAATGTTGGGGCCAGGTTCCCAGCTAGTGTAAATGCACATAGTTCCATTTAGTTTAAAAGGGGACTGGATAAATTCATGGTGGCTAAGTCCATAAATGGCTATTAGCCAGGATGGGTAAGAATGGTGTCCCTAGCCTCTGTTCGTCAGAGGATGGAGATGGATGGCAGGAGAGAGATCACTTGATCATTGCCTGTTAGGTTCACTCCCTCTGGGGCACCTGGCATTGGCCACTGTCGGTAGACAGATACTGGGCTAGATGGACCTTTGGTCTGACCCGGTACGGCTTTTCTTATGTTCTTATGTTCATTGACTTTATATCAACAGAGTCCTTGTGCTTCCTTTCTTTTGAAGATGAACACACCCAGTGCAATATTATGTGCAATTTAAAATGACCTTATTTAACATGTAATTATTTAGAATAGAATTGGCATCTTAGCCCTGATGAAAATTCTCAGGGCAAGATGCTTAGCATGGAAGAATGTCCCAATACTACTGCTATTGTAGTTTGTATATTTCAGAGTAATGGAGGCCTTTCAAGGGAAATAGGGTGTCCTGGGTGGACATAAGTTGTTTGGGGATTCTCAATATATGGGCATGGTATCTTTGACCGTCAGTGTGAAACTTCTGTTTTTACCCAGATAGTTCAAAATAATAAAATAATTGTATGAAAACTATTCAGAGAGAACCGTGCAAAGGAGGATGAGGTGGCAGACGACAAATGATCAAGAATAAAGCTGTACAGAAAAAGCATCAGAATCGGTTTGATAAATCATACACACCAGAATGAAGCAGACTTCATGGATAGAAATGGGGGGGGTTAGAAGGGGGGAGATTCATAAGTCATTTATTTCAGAAGGTAAACAACCATGTTCAGGACACGGGCGTATCATGGGAATTAGCTGGGAGAGTTTTCTCAACCATTAATGTCAGCTACTCATTAATATCGTAATAAATAGCCTACCCTTAGGTAATCACTGCTATGATTAACTAAGGGCAATGTCTTCTTTGGCTTACTCAGATGAGTGGGCCGACCGGAAGGGAGAAGGATTTTGTTTGGATGCAGTAGAAGAGTTTAACCTAACCTGTGTACAATGCTATTTCTCCCGTCGTTTTGGGTTGTGCAGCGTGAGGCTTGATTGTGACCGCCCTTGGAAAGGATGTGCATGGAAGCAGCATGTAAAAGGCCTCTCCTGTGCATAGTTGCAGCTCCTGTGCACCTGTGACTGACCCCTCTGTGCATGCTGGTAAAAGAGGAGGAAGGGACCATGTAGGGCCCCACCCCCTTCTTACATGTTGCCCAAAAGTGGGAAGAGAAGGAGGTGAAGCTACAGCTCAGCCGGGTACAACATGCTGGGTGCAGCGGGAGGAGCAGTTTGTGTTCTGGTAGCCGGGGCAGTCCCTCTGCACGGCAGGCTGCTCAGGGAGGGATCATCCAGGAGGCTCTGCCCCCCCTTTCAACAGGTGCCAGTGTATTTATGGCACCATTTGGCCCATAGCGTTCTAAGGGGATAGGATAAAAATCACCCTCTAAAGCAGAGGTTCCCAACCTGCGGCCCACATGCTGCTTACAGCCCAATCAGCACAGAGCTGTGGCCCATGTGACATCCTCAGAGCCATACAGGTAGTATTGGATGCTGGCCACATAACACGTTGTGGGCCGCATATGTGGCTCACAATGGTAAATACGTTGAGAACCACTGCCCTAAAGTAAATGTTGAAAGTAAAACTCGTGTGTGTGTGTGGGGGGGGCGTATTTATAAGCTATATAAGGATAATTTTCAGCACTGAAGGGCAATTCAGAGGCAACACTAGTTTTTAAAGACCTGGTTTGGCTAATTTTGGACCTGACCGTACAAATGCATGCTCACATGAGTAATGGGTACAGTGTGAGCATGCAGAATCAAGTCCTTTGGTGGCACAATTTTCTCTTGTTACGTTTTTTGTTCCATCTGTACCAGGGACTTTTAGCAAATCAACAATCTGCACAACAACCAACTTTTTTTTTTTTTTTTAATGTGGAGACATAATTTCCATTTGATGCAGCAGCTGCAGTAAGTCACTCCAAGTGCTGCATTTCTTGGGATTATTACACTCAGACTTGAAGGCATTCGGTATTTTACCTCACACCTCAAAGCACACCTCAGGTGTCATATAACCTCACAAACTAACAGACCTCATTGTACAGTCATGTGGAATGGAATCCATTTCCAGTGGGTGTTAATGGAACTACTCATGTGAGTAAAGGTTAGCACATCTAGGCACGGCCGGGGGAGGGATAGCTCAGTGGTTTGAGCAGTGGCCTGCTAAACTCAGGGTTGTGAGTTCAATCCTTGAGGAGGCCACTTAGGAACCTGGGGCAAAATCAGCATTTGATCCTGCTAGTGAAGGTAGGGGGCTGGACTCAATGACCTTTCAGGGTCCCTTCCAGCTCTATGAGATAGGTATATCTCCTTATATTTAGTGTTTACAGGATTGGGGCCTTAGATTGTAAACTCCTCAGGGCAGGGATTGTGTTTTAGTCTGTTTGTAGGCTGACTAACATGCTGGGGCCCTGATCCCTGACTGAGTGCTACTGCACTATATTAAATGATGTTTTATTTGGAGCTATCCTTGAAGGCCACTCATATGCCAAGGTTACATAGTCTCAGTTTGGCAGAAAAAAGGAAGTAGTTGGTCATTTAGAGCTTCATTCAACAAAACACTATTTATGTGAGTAAGGATTTTGCATGATTTCAGTGCATCTCCTCATGTGAATAGAGATTACTCAAGTGAGGAGAGCTTTTCAGGGTCATGTTGCCTTTGAATGTGTCTGACATGACTTGCTATATATAAATATGAAACTATGAAATATGTGGGAATGTTCTGCCTTAAAATTACCCACTTGGTGTTTGTACCTGTTATATGTTTGAAAAGCGCAGGCTCTTTGTTCAGGAAGCCTAGGGATGTGTGTGGGAAAAACTTTTGTTACTTGTATGTTTAATAGCAAATCAATAAAGTATTTATTAAATAAAATCATTTACAGCTAATGCAGAATGCAGCATCCTGATTCCTCAAGGGCTTTCAACAGCAAAAGTCAGTGCCACCCATGGTGTAGGATGTGAGCCACAATTTTCTGCAAGAGTGCCAGTGTGAAGACAGTGAAAATATCTGTGACTGAGTGTGGAAAACAGTTGTGCAAACCTGCAAGTACCACTGGACAGAAATCAGTCTGCAAGTGTGTAGACAAATCAAAATCTTGTATGTGAAAATAACCTGCATCACATGACAGAAAAGAGAGAGATTTGCCTCTAAACTGTGCTCCGTGATCTGCACTTGGGTGGCTTTTATTCAGCAGTTAGAGTTCATGGTTTAAGCCCTCAATAAGAAGGCCTAGCTGCCTAAGGGATTATTTGCTTTATGTCCCTTCATAGAAACTGAGACTGGCTGGGATGGAATGGCCTACCATCCCTCTGGAGAAATCCAGAGGCAGATTCTTCTCCATTTAGGAACAGTTCTGCAGAATTCTCTGATCTTCAGCAAAAATACAGGGGGCGGCATCATTCTGGGCTCTGTAGCCCTCAGGACTTTTTCAATTTTATTTGTGTAGGTTATTTCGTGTAATGAACTGTGCATATGTTGCGTGGTTCTGTATTATTGTTTGAGGTATTTCAGACTTTGTTCCTTCTGATGCGGCATATAAACCTCACACTGGCAGTGACAGGTAAGGGAAATCAAAGAGCCCAGTTACCCCATTCTATGACACTTGGAGGGGAGACGGGTAATTAAGGATTATATCCAGTGGGAGAGAACCAGACTGGGTGGTTCCTATAAAGCAGGGGTAGGCAACCTATGGCACACGTGCCGAAGGCGGCACGCGAGCTGATTTTCAGTGGCACTCACCCTGCCTGGGTCCTGGCCACCGGTCCGGGGGGCTCTGCATTTTAATTTAATTTTAAATGAAGCTTCTTAAACATTTTAAAAACCTTATTTACTTTACATACAACAATAGTTTAGTTCTATATTATAGACTTATAGAAAGAGACCTTTAAAAAGGTTAAAATGTATGACTGGCACGCGAAACCTTAAATCAGAGTGAATAAATGAAGACTCGGCACAGCACTTCTGAAAGGTTGCCGACCCCTGCGATAAAGGAAGGCAGCCAGGTCAATAAGCAATAGGAGCTTGGCAGGTGGGTGGGGTGAGCCTGACTATGCTGCTGGGACTGATGGAGGATTCTCTGACCCCCAGATGAAGTCACTCTGGAAAATGAAGAAGAGTCTATTAGACAGGGAAAATGGATACAGAAGTAGAAAAAAATAGAAGCAGAATCAGATGGCATCAGCATAAAAGCAAAGTTGAGGAAGGAAATAAACCAAAATGTTATAATTGTAATACCCCTAGACAGAGAAATAAGATTAGGTGATGTTAACCCTGTGAAAGTAGTTGACTGGGTTAAAAAAAAGCATAGGGGATATTGCAGGAGCTAGCAGGCTGCAAGATGGCGACCTTTTAGTTGAATATAAAAACAAAGAGCAAGCTGCTAAACTGCTAAACACTAAAATGCTAGGGAAAGTTAAAATAAGTTGCCAGCTACCAAAGTATTTGACTGAAATAAGGGAGGTAATGGAGTGCCATTAGAGCTGATCAATCATGAGATAACCAAAAGCATAGCAGAAGATAAAGTGTTACTAAGTATGTGACTAATGAGTAAAGGAGGAGAAAGCAAGCCACCAACTGCTGTACTAATTACATTTAAGGGAGGGATTCTACCTGAGAAAGTAAGACTAGGGTTTCAGATATTCAGAACCAAGCCTATTATATCCCCCCCGCCCTTGAGGTGTTATAAGTGCTAAGGGACAGAGGTCAATTGTGGTAACGACAGTTGGGCACATAGAGGGTGTGTTGTGGCAAGGCAAGCTAAAGAGATACAAAAGACAAAAACTGTCAATAACATATCTTATGTGGAAGCTGAAAGGAGACTCAGCATCAGATGGAGAAGAAAGGGGCAATCAGCACAAGAAAAGGGGAACTGCAGACGCAGCCTCATTCTATAAAGAATATGATAAACACCATGTAAGAAATAGTCCATGATCTACTAGTAATGAAAAAAGGTTTATTGCGTTTATGGTAAAAGTGATAAATTGTACATCACAAACAGAGGGGAAAAGTCAGAAAATAATGAAAATTATAGCAAGGGCAGTGGAGAAATACTTGTATATTAGCAACCGGTGAGTGCTAGTACTAGCCTAGGGCACTACTATTTGGGGGGCGCCGGCGCCCCGGTCGTCCGTGGAATTTTGGGGGCGGGACCATACGCCACCTAGGGCGCCGAAAAAGCTGGCAGCGCTCCTGAGTTGAGGTGAACATGAAGATATTATACTGAATGAGTGGTTTTGTATGCAAGAACTTGAGAAAGCTATTGATATCAGCAAGAATACATCCCCAGGTAAAGATAATATATGTAACATAATGTTGAAATCTCTCTCTGAAAGCAATTTGAGGGTTATCTTGCAATTATTTAACACGATATGGGGAAAAGGAGTGATACCAGTAAGGTGGAAACATGCAGTAGTAATGCTAATACAAAAAACAGGTAAACTGTCCTCAAAAGTGGATACCTACCTGTCCGGGTAAAATTATGGAGAGAATGGTGAATGAAAGATTGATTGCCTATTTGAAAAATAATAGTATTATACACAAGATACAGAGTGGTTTTAGGAGAGGAAGATGCACCATTGATTATATTGCTAAATTAGAAACTGAAATACAAAAAAGTATGAGGCACAACGGTTTCGTGGTAGCTTTCTTTCTAGATATCAAAAAGACATACGACCTGCTATGGAGGGAAGGCTTATTGTATAAAATTGGTGCACTATGGATAAGGGGAAGAATGTCTGAGTGGGTTAGAGACTTTTTGAGTAAAAGGACCAGGTCAGAGTTGGGAAAGGTGTGTCAAATATATATAATATTAAAAGTGGTACACCACAGGGAAGAGTTATCAGACCAACTTTATTTAATATTATGGCACATGATCTCCCCAAACAAATAAATGCCGGAGTAGGTGTCACTCTATTTGCAGATGGTTGTGCCCTGTGGATTAGGAGTAGGAATACTGAGGTGGCAGAAAAGAGAACCAACAAAGAGTTACGAGAAACCTCTGATGGGAAAATGCCTGGGATTTCAAGTTCTCCATTGCTAAAATGAAAGGATTGATCTTTACAAAAAGGAAAGTTACAAAGGAATGTGAACAGTATCTGTGTGGAAAACAAAGAGATATAGTTAAAAAGTTCAAATTCTTAGGGGTCATATCTGATACTAAATTACTTTGGGAAGATCATATAGACGTCCCTGGGGCCTTTGCTTTAGATTCAAAAGTTATGTTAGGCCATAAGAATTAAGACAGCCAGCTGACTGGATTATTGTGGTGATTTATTTTGAGTTGCACAAACTATCGCAGCTGTGAATTTCCATTTTGCAATACATGGATGCAGCAAAAGATGCATGCAGTGACTAACAATTTTAATCTAGGTCAAGGGACTCTCGGTTTCATAGCACTAAAGCAAACAAATCAAGGGGACAAGCTAGGACAACTGCCCTGCCAATAAAATGTCAGACAGCGTTTATAGACATTGCATGACACAAGAGGCACCTCTGGTCTCTATTGTCCAATAATCCCACTTACACAATTACCGTCATAACAGGGATCGTCCCTTTTTCTTTTTTGGCTAAAGAACGCTGAGTGTCTGCTAAAAGATTCTCGTCCATGGATGCAACTGTCTTGTGTCTTACGCAAAGGTTATTTAACACTTAAAGGTGACTGTGAGTAGAAACATACCCACATATTTAGAGGAATGGTTTTGGTTTCTTCCACCTGTGGGGCTGAACACTGGCAACATTTTGGGCAGTGCAACCTGCATTGGCATAACAAGAATGAAAGGAAATCAGAGTTTTACAAGTGCCAATTTTAATATATATTTGTGCCTTTGCCTCAGTACCCTTTAACAGGAAAGTTGTCTTAATGGCAGTCATGCCGAAGGAATTCCAGATCAGTGGGCTTTAAAAAACAAACAAACAAAGTTGATCTAGTCTCAAGGAATAGATATGAGAGAGCTGGAGATATCAAAAGTGCTTTCAGCCATAAATATCTACAGTATGATGTCTGTATTGGAGTCAACATTTCTTTGCAGTACGGCTATAACCCAGAGTCAACCATCTTTACTCATAATGGGCCACATTCGTGGCTAATACAGATCAAATAGTACCTTGCTCATCAAATAAACCTATTGATTTCAGTGGCACTGCTCAAGAAGCAACGCAATAGTCAAGACTAGCAAAAGCAGAGCAGCACCACAAAGTGGGAAATGCAAGGAAAGAAAGAAAAGAGAGGAAAAATCAATAAATATCTAGTTATCAAATGGGCTTGAATAACTTGTACAGTGGAATGGAAACATAACAGCATAAACCTAGCACCACTAACGTTTGGAAGTGCTTTGCACTCAACACACGCAGAGGGCTGTACAGACATTAACTAATCCTCACAGTGTGCATTTATTCCAAGCTATGAACATTAGTGGACTAGCTGAGGGACGGGGCTGCACAGAGGTTTTTGGGACCTGGGGCAACATATGAACCCCTGTCCCATCCTTCCAAAAAAAAAAAAAAGATCATGGAGACAAAAGTTTAAGAAGAAAGGAGGGGCTGGGGGATCAGAGACGGCTGAGGCCTGTGTGGTTTCTGTCCTCCCTGCGGAGATTGGGAGTTGGGGAAGGGGTGCGTGATCAGAGAGGACCCAGGCCTATGGGGTTGCTGCCTTCCCCACAGGGATGGGGAGGTTCTGCCCTGCATGCAGCCTGGGGGCTGGTCCTGGTTCCACCTTTTCCTGAGCTCTGGCCCTGCTGCCAGTCATGGCAATACCCCCCTGACCCTGCTTCTTCCTCCAGGTTCTCAGCCTGTGGGTTGTCTCAGGCCTGGTACAATGATGCCACCCGTGGCCATGGGGGGATCTGGGCCCAGCTGGGGCAGGCAAGTTGTTCCTTGTATTATTGTTGGCACTGCGGCCCCATGCACCAGGCTGCAGTACTGCTCGCTCAAATGGGGCCCAGCCACACCTCCTTCATTTTGGGGCCCCTCTCAAATGTGTGGCCTGAGGCAAATTGACCCTTTTGCCCACCCTGACCCCCTGGCAGTCCTGCTAGGGCTCGACCTTGACACCGTGACAGGGAGCAACACTGTCCCCCGCCTCCAGAGGGTACCCCTGCTGCAAGTACCCCCTCCAGTACCCCCAAATACTCCCTCCCAGTACACACACACCCCTCAAGAACCCCCCAAAGGCCCCCTCCAGCTCCTCTCCCCCCTCTACCTGGGGAATTTGAAATCTGCTAACCCTCGCTGCCTGGCCCAGTCACCTGAATATATAGTCAGGAAATGCTGTGTACTCGTTCCAGCTCTTCCACTGACTGGTTGTGTGACCTTGGGCAAGTCACATAACCTCTCTCTCTCTGTCTCAGGGTACGTCTGCATTACAGCAGCTGTCGCACCATAGTGTAGACGCTTCCTACATCGACAGAAGAGGTTTCTCCATAGATGTAGATAATCCCCCTCTCCAAGAGGGCGAAGCTAATTCAGTAGAAGAATCCTTCTGTCTACCTAGCTGCATCTACTCTGGAGGTTAGGCCAACATTACTAGGGGGCTCAGAGTGCAACATTTTTCACACCCCTGAATGCTGCAGTATAGGCCAGGCCTGTTTCCCTGTATGTAACCCAAAGACAACACCTAGCTCACAGAGGCACCATGTGGACTAAGTCAAAGTCAGGCTGCTGAACGTGTAAAGAGCTATGTGAGTGTGAAGTACTATTCAATGTCTCTCGTCCCTCAGTTCTCTTTCCATGGCATAGGCTAGTGCCGTGGTTCTCAACCAAGGGTGAGTGTCTTTTTCAGTCATAGCAGACTGTGACACACTTGTATTTTTATGTCTGATTTTGTACGCACGCAGTTGTTAAGTGAGGTGAAACGTGGGGGTACGCAAGGCAAATCAGACTCCTGAAAGGGGGACAGTCGTCTGGCAAGGTTGAGCGCTATTGGGGCTAGTGCACTGAACTGGGAGTCAGGAGACTTAGGTTCTATTCCTGGCTCTGCCACTCTCCTCACGTCCCTGCTCTGTGCCTCGGTTTACCCACCTATAAAATGGGGATAATGATACTGACCTCCTTTGTAAAGCGCTTTGAGATCTATGGCTGAAAAGAGCTAGTTATTATTAGATGCTACTGCCATCCACACAGTAATAACGCATCACTATAGGGAAATCAGTGGAAAACCACTGATCACTCTCAGTTTTGGACTGGCACCTTAAGTAATATGATTCTCTGATCGGGTTTCCATTGCAGTTGAATGGGTTTATGGTCCACTCTCTAATCGGAGCAGGAGATGGAGTGCGATCCATGCAGCTGTGGGGCAAGGTGTAAGAGCAGCACACGGTTGGACATGCAAACCATTAACTGCCAGGGCTGTCTTTATTTTCCTTCTAGAAATGAACAGCAAATGGAGGTCTTCCTCATGAGTTTCATTATGTAGCTGCGGTGTTCTGAAAGCACTGATGTCAAATTTCAGCTTGGTTTAATTTGTATTAAACGGTGTGAGCTTTTATTAAAGGCAAAATTGGAAGTAAAACACTGTAGTCTCTAGGCCAAGGGTTCTCAAACTTCATTGCTCCGTGACCCCGTTCTGACAATGAAAATTACTACACGACCCCAGGAGGGGGGACCAAAACCTGAGCCTGCCAGAGCTTCACTGCTCCCAAGGGCTTCAGGCCCTCGCAGGGGGCCTGCAACCTAAGCCCCACCACCCAGGGCTGAAGCCCTCTGGCTTTGGCCCCAGGCGGTGGGGCTCGGGCTTCGGCCCCGGACCCAACAAGTCTAATGCCAGCCCTGGCGACTCTATTAAAACGGGGTCACGACCCACAGTTTGAGAACCGCTGCTCTAGACCAAATTGCCAGTGATTCTGGTAACCCAGCATTTTCCTCCCATAAAGCATTGCACAGTAAACTCCTTTCCTGTTCAACTTACAAAGGTAACCTAGTACCAGCTATTTGTACAGAGTGTGATTGGGTGCAGAGTCTGGAAGCTGCATTGTGGATATAGGACCCGGCTGTTGAGTAATGATTCAGAAGAGGGATTTGAAGCCACCTTGCTTCCCTCCCAGGTGAATGCTTTAATCACCAGGCTATTGAGTCATTCAAGTGCTCGCTGGCCTAATGAATGTTCAAGTAGCTTAGAAAAAACAGAACTGCTTCAAAAGGAGAGATTAAGAGCAACCTACCAGAATAGTTTATGGCCCGGGGGCGGGGCTGTTTATACTGGGGATCTGAGTGCAAGTCTCTGCTCCAGAGCTGGGCCTACTCAAACCTCGGTCTCCCCTGTGACAGGCACATTCATGAGTTTGCTGGCCTGAAACAGACTTTTCCAGTTTGACGATTTTCAGAACCAAACCAAATATGTTCCCTGGTTTTTCAGTATGAATCAAAAAACCAATAAGTAAGCATCAGAGCATAAGTGTACAAGTAAATGAGAAAAAACAAGCATGAGAATGCAGATGTGTAAGAGAGTGAATGTCTCGGATCAGATGAATTTATATTCTTTTTCCATAGTCTCTCTAAAGGTGGAAGACACACCTCTTTCCAGGGCTTGGCTGGATTTAAATATCAGCTGCTGTCACCTTTCATTGTGTCATGGGATGATCTTGATAGCATCTCCAGCTCATTAGTATGCAATCTGTTAGGGCATATGCAGAGAGTTGTAATTCTCCGATGTTATGGTTATATTGGTTTTGTCTCTGTGGCTGGAAATTCTCAGCACAACTTTAAAGCTAGAGTTTTAATTCTGTTTTTTTCAGTCCATTTTCAGAGAAATCTTTTAGTTCCATCAGGGTTTAATAGGAATTGAAATTCTAATTAGGAATGAAAACCCAAAATGACCATACAAGGGAATGGAGCTTGGCTCTGGGGCAGTCTACCTGGTGGGCTGTCCTGTAGCCACAGACCTTGTCCAGCAGTGTGCTGGCTGGCTTCTGGGCTATCTGCTTCTTTGGCAGTCCAGACTTCCAGGGTCCATGCAGGGCTTAATTTGTGCCAGGGCTTGTGAAGGCTGAGCCTTGGCACCTATAGGCTTGGCAGTTCATAGCCCCAGCACCTGTGGACTTGCCGCCTCGGTTGTGAAAGTAAAAATATTGCCTGAGCCCTGGCACCTCTTTCATTACAAATTAAGTACTGGGTCTATGGCTCTGGGGCAGGCTGCCTGATGGAACAAAAGCACTGATGGAACAAAATATTGAAATTCTTCATGAAAGCAAATTACCTGTCTCCACCCAGCTCTAGACTCCATAGCTCCTAGCCTTACCCCCAAAATTAACCCCACGTCTCCAAAGTTCTTCAGTCGTCTCAAATGCAGACCTTGACGCTGAAGTCTCTATGTCACTTCTGAGTTATTTTAAAAACAGACTGAATAAATCTGTAGCTGCAGGGACAGATGAACCAGAGTGTGCTCAATTACCAGGGACCACTGGAAAGATATTATCACAAATCAGAGACTGACAGCTGCTGTGCAAATACTAAATATACATGGATGACTGCAAATAGCATAGTTGTCAAAGAAATCAGTCTTGTCTAGCAGTTAAAAAAAGGCATTTTTTTTTTAAAGCTGGCTGTTGACTGTCACTGACAGGAAAGTAGAAGACCAGGGGATGATATTGAGTTAGCCTCGTCTCTTACAACCAATGGGCTTAAATGGTTCTCTGGTGATGTCCATATGCAATACCTTGAATAACAGAATTCCTGTAAATAATATCTTCCACAAGATTGGAACAATTTTAAAGGTCCAGCAGTGTCAGTGGTTGTGCACACATCCCAAACCCACAAACACAGATCGAGTAAAAATCCCATGACTAGCTCCCGTATTAAACATTCTCTTATGGTTATGAGTGATAAGAGGCTTGTATTTCACAGCTGAGGTGACGCAGCTTTTTACCAGGTTTTCCAGCTGGGGCCCTGACAAGACCCAAAGTTTGCCCAGAAGCAACAAACAGAGCGAAAAAGCGACAAAGGCGCACATCAAGGTCACACCTCAATGGGCAAGACACGAGGCCAGAGCAGTCAGGAGCCCAGCGGATGCTTCACATTATTTACACTGATGCTCAAAATATATGCTGGGCCTTCTGCAGCACACACCTCAGGAGAGGGAGAGGGCTGGATAGCATGATAGGGCTAGTGCTGAAACACCATTTCTAAAGGGCAAGGATGGCCAAGACATTCCCTAGGGGAGAGAGGAAAAGGGACAACCAGTCATCCTCAGAACACTTTTATCCCAAATGTTGAACAGTTGGCTTGCAATATAAAATGGAGGCGTTCTCCAAAAGCAGCCAGTTCCTGTTCAAAGGCTATAATACATCGGTGGAGGGGCAAGAAGGGGTTAAAGAACTCCTGTGGCCAGAATCAGACCCAACCTGCTGCACCTGTGGGCCTTGTCAGGCTTGGGGAAAGGCCCCAAGCGTGGGATGCTCAGTGGCTGAGGTGGTGCCCTGAGCCAAGGAGAGCTCCTGCTCCTAGATCACGATCAGCGTGGGAGTGCTGCCAGCCTGGGTCCTCTGAGGAGAGAAGATGGGCTGGCTTATTTCTTTTGGTGAAATCCCAGGGGGAATTCTAGGCCTTCACCCACCCAGGAGGTTGGGAGCGGAGATTCCATGAAAGCTTGTTTCTCCTCCTTTGTGTGCCCTGAGTGGGCTCTGGAACCATGTTCCTTTGGGTTTGGACTGCCTTAAACCCTACACCCACCCACTGGAGCTGGGCTTGCTAAGAGGTACAGCTTGAGGGCCATACCCCAGGACTGGGCCACAGAACTGATGTTGCCCAGGGAATAATGGGTGAGGTAAATGAGGGGTCTGCCTTCACTCCAAGGGGGTGACCTGGAGATGTTACATTTGACAGCACTTGTAAAAATGGCTATAACCAGCAAACAGCAGATCACTCATTGGCCTGGGTGTATTTCACTGATCTGATACTGGATATTAACAGATGTCATACTGGTCAGCTGTATGACCTCGGGCAAGTCACTGTTCCTCAGTTTACCCACCTGCAAAATGGGGATTATCTGACCTCCTTTAGAAACTGCTTTGCGCTCTAAGGATGAAATGTGGTATATAAAAGCTAGGTATTATTATTTATGGTTTCCAGTAAACCATTCATTTTGTCCCAAGTATAGGGTCCTTTCCCAAATATTCTCCTCCTCTGCAGAAGAGTAATGAGCCAGTCTAGCTAAGGGTCATCAGGCTTGCATCACCAGATCCATGGAGACCACATGCTTGAATGGTTAATAGCTTGTAAACCAGGACAGAACCAAAACAGTCCAGTCTGTCAGTGGGGCAATGCTCTGTCCTGGTCCAATCAGGTGCCATGAAGCAATGGCTGCAGAAACCAAACACAGACGGGAAGATTATGAGAGTGTCATAAAATAACATGAAAGAGATGAAGAATGGGCAAGATGGCTGCAACATGCAAGTACAGTGGTGGTTTGTGCTGAATGGCAATTCAACGTTTGTAATATGTTTGCCTACCTGTAAATCATCCCTCCCCCGCATGCACATCTCTCTTTCCATCAGTCCAGTTACCCCACTTTGCCCTTCATTAAAAACATCTCTGTTCTCCACCTCCCTTCAGTGAAGCCCATGTTCCCAGGGAGTCAGCCTGGGTTACTGTCCAGGTTCACCCAGGATGGCGCAAGGAGCTGTAAGTTACGCATCGGTTCATTAGCTTTGAGGCGGGGTGTGCTCCAAGGAAGGGCAAGTGGTGGTACATGGCCTTCCTTCAGGCTCCTGCCCGAGAGGCCACCTTAATTTCTCCGAGGGGTAGCCCTAGGGAGCCTCCTGCCCTTGAAGGCTATTGTGCCGACTGCTGAGTTAGTCTCCCCCATCCTGCTGGATCGCACCACTTTCTGGGCAACCACCGCCCACACGCTTGGCTGGTGTGACCCCCTCCCTGGTGGAGGGGAGGTGGTAGCTGGTTTCTGCAGGGTCCCTGTGCTTAGGTGACTATTGGTTCTTGGTGGAATCTGACACACACACACCCCGGCTATCTGATGTAGCCAAAAGCCATCATTAAAATCCTAGGGCCAGCTAATAATCAGTGAGTTTCCACCACAGTCAATGGAGCGGTGCTGCTTACCTCAGCTGAGGATCTGGCCCCTCATTCTTAATTTGCCAAAGTTCATGATCACAAGCTTGGGGAAAACATAACATCACAGAACCATCCCAGTGGGGCTTTGCTATTGGGACATTTTCCCTTGTGCAGCCAGGAAAACACAAAATTGGCGTTCAGCAGAAACCCGATATGTGGTTAAATGTACAGGTGCAGACTTCTCTTTTCCCCGTGGGTGCTCCAACCCTACTCTGCCTCTTCCCGCCCTGTTCTGCCCCCATCCCCGAGGCCCTGCCCTCGCTCCGCCTCTTCCCACTCCTGTTCCTTCCCCGCCACTGGCTTCTCTCCGCCTCAAGTGCCTCCTGCCAGCTGCTCGCTGCCGAACAGCTGATTGGCAGCCAGCCCCAGGGACCTGGCACCACTGTTGCTGGTGGGTGCTGAGCACCCCGTCAAGGCTGATTCCCCACTCTGGCACGTCGAATGCAGAAGGTGGGGGCCCGCAAGGATTCTAAAAATTAATACTGGCCACTCCAGGCTTGTATTAAACTCCCAAGGTTACAGCTTTTTTCTGACCTTGGATGAGTAGATGCTGCCACCACCCAAGTGCAAAACCCCTTTGAGAGCCCAGGAGGGCGCACTTGGGAATTCCTTCCTATGGGGTACCCTAAAGCCCTTTCACCCCCCACCCTCCCTCCAGGGAAGAGCTGAGAAAGAAAACAGAGGAAATCAGCTGTTGCCACCAGCTAATTAAACAACATATGCACAAACCTCTTAGGACACAAAAATCCAATTCTGTTCTTAAAAAAGGTAACTCTTATCAAAAACAAAAAGAAAGAAAATACATTTGGAACTTAGGCTTTTTGCTAGATTTAAAAAAAAAACAATTACAAGGATTAAGCATCAAGATAGCTTTCTTGAGGTCCTGCTTAAAGGTTACACGCAAAACAAAAGCACCTGGGGTTAGCACAGAGGAGTCCACAAGCCATAAAGAAATAAAAGAGATAAACCTAATTGCGTCTTCTTAGACATTTCCTGATCTACTTACATATCTGGGGTTTCAAATGAGTAGTTTGTAGGTATGATCTGGTGATTTTTCATACCTGCCTCAAAGCTTTTTACAGCATAGTTCCAGCCCTGTCTCTGCTCTCCAGGAGAACAACACAGACAGACCAAGGGGAAGTTTTTTTCCCCCAATTTTAAAAAGTTCTAGCCTTCCCATTGGCCCTTTTGGTCAGGTGCCCACTCCCTTCCTTTTACCTATGCAGGGAGACTTTTTAACCTTTTACAGGTAAAGCAAGTAGAGAACAACTGGCTGGCTGGGTGTCCATAAAAGGGAGCTACCCCCCCTT
The DNA here is from genome assembly GCA_003942145.1 of Platysternon megacephalum. Classification (NCBI taxonomy): domain Eukaryota; kingdom Metazoa; phylum Chordata; order Testudines; family Platysternidae; genus Platysternon; species Platysternon megacephalum. The sequence goes on along the minus strand of QXTE01000065.1, from coordinate 2,263,676 downwards.
CATTTATCACAACACCCTATTTTTTTTTCTGTGGGTGCATGAGCCCTGACGCACCCATGGAGTTGGCGCCGATGGTTAAATGCATATGGTCCCTTTGCTCATTGTATTCTGTGCACACTCTGTTTTTTTTCAGTGGTGGAGGGGCGGGACGTGGCTGGTGAGATCAGTGGGTAAGATAGCTTACACTGTAAGGCGAGCACAAGTTTCCCTCACAATGCTGGACCACGCCGGGAGGCATATCAGTGTGCTGCAGCAAGTGAAGTGGACAAAAGGGTCACCTTGCAGTCAGGCCATGCATAAGAAAAGTGCTCTGGAAGGCCTGTGCCACTGGCTCTTCGGGCTGCCCAGAAAGAACATAGCATTTTGCAGGCTCGATTTTGGTAGTAGCCTAAGGAAGGACCTGGGTTTGGAATGTCACTTTGAACTGTCTTTTCCCCTTTCTTGGCAAATACTTAAGCAACACATTTCCCCCCCATCTCTGTCAACAAACCGCAAACCCACAGGGAAAAAAGTGACACCAAACAGAAAGACATAGGGTCTCCCTTTCCCACCTGCTCGGTTTTTTGGGGGGGGAGAGGTTGTTATTTTGTTTTGGCTTCCCCTCTCCCTCAAAACGAGCAATTGCTATAAAAGTTGAGCCCCTTTTCTCTGATCTATTGCTATAGTATCTAATCCATTGAGCACAGGGCTGTACTGTATTGATTGTATATTTGCATCCATCTGATTGATTGTCCATATGGCTCACACTTATGCCAAAAAAAAAAAGGTTAATTTTTCTTCTGGCCTGTCACTGCTGCAATTTTCTTTTTGTAACTTTCTGCATCTCTGCTGCCCTCTGGTGTGGAAACTTTATTCCACCGAAATACGAAATAGGGAGCATTCCTTCAAAACTTAAAGGAACTCTGTCAATCCCGTAGGTCCAGAAATAACTGCTGAAAATGCCTTCCTGTCTTCAGTCAAGTTTCCCCCCCTAAAATGATGCAGTTCCTGGAAGAGTGATTTATTAGTTACAAGATACTTCACTTGTAAACAGCATCTCTTATTTAAGGAAATAAAGTGCTTTGTGAGCATGAGTTCATGAATTTTCATTACACTTGGGCATTAGCGAAATAGTATTATCATTTTAGAGATTTTTAAAAGGGGGAGGTAAAGGATGCCTACATTTAGGCTCCTTGGTCCATATCTTAAAAGGTATTTAAATTAGGTGCTTAAATATTTGTGGGGACTGGGCACCGAATATGTATTTATTTTAAGACACCTAAATTCCCATTTAAGGCATCTAAGTCCTGATTTATCTATGAATATTTGGATGCCCCCACCTGGATTTTTTGATTCTGCTTGAGGAGCTCAGGTTTGAAAATTTGGTTTTAAAGTATTGTTCAAAGTAACAGCGCCGGCTGGGTATTGAGCTCAGGAGCCCTGGTGAAATGGTGGAAAGGGTTGTGCTTTGTGTGCACGTGGTCACAAGTGAAAGTCTGGCCTAATCTTTATCAGAAGGGTGAATATCTGATTCTGAATCTCAAGATGAAGGAAAGGGCAGCATTAGGGAAGTCCCCTGGGACTTAAACCTGGTTTCAATTCCCTGCACTGTTGCAAACTTCCTATGTAACCTTGGACAAGTCGGTCTCTGTGCCTCAATTTTCCATCTGTAAAATGGGGATAATAGGATTTCCCTACCTTACAGGGTCGGAGAGTTTTGGAAGGACACTATGGTAAGGGCACAAAAGTACCAAAGATAGTGTCCTGACTCTCCTGCTCTAACCACTGCATAGATTCTCTTTCAATACGTTAAAAACAAAGGTAGCCATCCTGTTGAGTCACTCAAGCACATAAGCTTGGGAATCAGGCAGGTGAAATGCACAGACCTGTGGGCATCTTCTGTGACCGTGCATTGCTCTCCTAAAAGGCTGTCATCAAATAGAGCTTTGAAGCGTGTCTATTTCTGAAAGAGAAATGGGAAGTGAACAAACAGCGGCCATTGAAAAAGGCCCACTGCCCAATTACTATATGCCCTACGGTGAATATCTGATACTGTTTTTTCCTGCATAGACACTGCTATAAGGGGCAAACCTTATTAGGCAAGAGACAGTCCTTAAGTAATGTAGTTAACATGACTTTTCTCCATTGCCTTGCACCCTGTATAGTTATTCATGCCATCCCACATGTTTCCTTTCAAGCACATGCTTAAGTCGCATTGACTCCAGTAAGATTTTCTTCCAGAAACAGACATTCTTCAATGATCTGCTGATCTGGGGCCCAACATCCTCCGCAGCGACCAGATGAGCTGAACTGATTGGTTCACAGAGGGAAGTGCAGGCTGTCCCTATTGCGGTGTTCCCTGTAGTCCCGAGTGGGAGGGATTCTGGCTATGCCGGACAGAGTTAATCTATTTAATGATCAGTATCATGGTAGTGCCTAGAGGCCCCACCTGAGATCTGGGCCCCATTGTGCTAGGCACGGTACACACACAACGAGAGACAGTCCCTGCCCCTAAAAGCTCACAGTCTAAACACAGAAGACAGGCAGAGGGTGAGAGGGGAAACAGAGGCAGAGAGAGGTGAAGTGATGTGTCTAAGATTACACAGCAGGTCAGTGGTCAAGCTAGGCACCTAGGTTCCCTGAATGCCAGCCCAGCACCCTATCCTTAGACCAGCCTGCCTTTAGAGCTTCTGGTGCAAAGCCACCCCTTCCCATTGGGTGGCCTCAGGGACCAGCCTTTGGATGTAAAGTAGAACGCAGCTCTTGGCAATGTGTTATCACTAAAGGTCCCATGACACTTCCAACAAGAGTGGAGATGTTAAACCCCAGTGTCTTGCCGTATACAATAGTACCTTGGGGGCCCCCGTTTTGCCAGGCACTCTACAGCCAGGCAGCCCCTGCCCCAAAGAGCTGCCATTCTAAGACCCAATGACAAGACCCAATGAATGAAGGAGATAGGAGTGGGTGATGTGCACAGGACAAGCAAACCGTAAAGTGAGCAGATAATCAGACCTTCAGCAGAAGTCTCAGCTCAAGGCTAGCCTTGCCATGAGTGGGGGAAGTGCTTTGTAGGCATCTCAGCAGAGGTGAGACTTAAGGAGGGATGTGAAAGAGGCTAAGTAGTTGCCAGTCTCTAGTATAAAGTGGATACTTTTTTTTCATAATGGGCGTCTGTATGTGAAGCTTTCTCTGCATTCTGATGGTTACCGAGAGCCAGTCCAACTAGTAACCGACCAGAGTGTCGCAGTACGATTGTGCCCTTCATATTGACCATATCATTTTATGTATGCAAGCAAGGATGTTGTCCGCTATTGCTTCAGAACCCCACTAAGTCAGTAAGACCGGTGTGATACTTCGGCTATCTCCTCTAAACAGCTCTGAAAGCAAGGATGAGCACTGGTGACTGACGTGAAGTTTAATGGACTAATAGCTCAGACCCAAAATGGAATTAGAGTATCCTCAAAGTCCTTTCAACCTTCACTGGGGAGCGAGGCCAAAACCTCAGAACCAAACTCTGGCTCTAGATCAAATCCTGGTTTTCATTCAGGCTTCTCTCTCTTTTACGCAAGACCCATTCAGAAAGCAGAAGATGACTTTACGTGCAGGCAGAAGTGAGTCTAATATTTGGAGATGAGTGGGTATTGAAAAGTTCCTCTCAGTGACAACGAGTCAGCGGGGGTGCTGGCACTTAGACATCTCACTAGCACTATTTGCTCATTTCATTTCCAAGCGATGAGTGTTGGATCTTTCCTCTGAGTTTTATAGGCTGGGAGATGTCATCTTGAAACAAGGTAATGAATTAAATAAATTACATAGCGGCTTGTGTCCAAAAGCCCCTCCCCCGCAAAGCAGAAGTTCAGAGAAATGTAGTTACAAACACTCATTTCATCGGATGCTCTTTGACTAGGCTTAAAAAGCACTAGGTTGTTGCAGGAATTCTCCTGAGTGCTTGCTGCTTCTGTTCCTGCAGTGGATGTCTTAATATTTTGAATCACTCCGTGGTGCATTCATGCAGAAAGCCTTAATGGCCTTCTGACTCCCCATGGAGAGATGGGAGCTTCACACCCCCACCCCCACCCCGCATCCGATTCCATCCATTATTGTGGCAGCATCTGAAAGCTCAGCACCAGGCTGCCTTCCTTGAAACGAATAGAAAGGCTTGGCTTATCGCTACAGAAACACAATTCTCCATGTTTATTGTTAGGATGTCGTGCTCATTAATACATCTAAGGGGCTTGTGTGTGTGTGTGCACTGATACAATGTGCGTAAGTGGGGAAGGGGTGGTATAAGGAAGCGTGGCGCTTGAACAGGAGTTTTTATTTAACTCTGACTATCCCCACCTCCCTACAGCTGCAGCTTTCTGTCTGTACCTTTTTAAAGCTCTTGCTGTCACAGCCCCAGGCACTACAACAACTTTGATTTCTTAAAGACAGACACCACGCTACTTACACTGAATTATTTCTACTCATAAACACCAAGGGTGTCAAAACTGTACTAGAGGTGGGAGCTGCCTTCTCAATTCCAGCACCGAAGAGCTGATTGTGAACAGTCTGGAGCAGAGTTCAATCTTCAGTGCTCAAGTCAATGGAAAAGATCATTTAAAAAAATAGCATCCAGGAAGAGCAATGCTTTTTTTACTGGCTAGGATAGATGGTTGGCAGATGGAGTGATTATTTAAAATCACTTCCACCATCTTTCTTGTAACTCCTGCCAAATAAGATAAACACATTCCCAATCTTTGCTAGAATCCTTTCTCCTCTTCTTGATAATGTTTCATTCCTTATGTGCCCTGTTTCATTATAATATTGCTGTGTCTTGCACTGCTTCTCCTCCTGTTTGTATCTGTCCGTCCCCATGAATTGCTGCATCTCATAATAGATTTCCATTTCCCTCTCTTCCATATGATTTGTGCCGTTCTGTTCTCTTCCATTCTGTGCAATGTCCATACCCCTTTCATTCTTCTTACCTTTTTCAGATCATTGCTTTATTTCAGGGGTCGGCAACCTTCCACAAGTGGTGTGCCGAGTCTTCATTTATTCACTCTAATTTAAGGTTTCGCGTGCCAGTAATACATTTTAACATTTTTAGAAGGTCTCTTTCTATAAGTCTATAATATATAACTAGACTATTGTTGTATGTCAAGTAAATAAGATTTTTAAAATGTTTAAGAAGCTTCATTTAAAATTAAATTAAAATGCAGAGCCCCCCGGACCAGTGGCCAGGACCCGGGCAGTATGAGTGCTGCTGAAAATCAGCTCGTGTGCCACCTTCGGCACGCGTGCCATAGGTTGCCTACCCCTGCTTTATTTCCTCCAGATCTGTATTTCTAGTACTGCCTCTGCCTATTTCTCTCTGTTTCCTTTTATTTGGCCTCCCTTTTATAATCAAAAACAGTCTGTAATCCCTCACTGCATTAAGAGCACTGAGGGTAGTTGCATGATATGTTTTGACATTTCCACCACTAACCAGCCAGTGTAATCCAGTTACACAATAAGGGGTTGAGGGTCAGAGGTTTTTAGGAGATATCTGGGAAATGTCTTCCAGAATATTACATGTTTCTGTCCAAAGTTGTCTATAATCATATGCTGAGAGCATACTTCCTAGCCTCCTTCCTAGGCCTAGCGATTGGGAAAAGGTAACTAGCCAGAATCTGGTATCCTTCCGGTGAGTCATCAACTATTTTGCAATTGTGATAGCTAACCTCTCATCATATTTGTATTCATTTTGAAAGCTCTAGGATGAATGCCTATTAATATGGATTACAGCTTGCATCCATACTGCCAAAATATTAATATAACTTCCCTTCTCATCAATTCTCCACGTCTCAACTGAAAAAAAATAAATCATTCCAGCCTCTTAAATAACATCAGACGCAGAAGAAAATATTGCTACATTCACAAGAACTGTAGACTCCTGATTGGCCTGAGAGTAGTCAGATCCATGCTAGCAAGGTTCTTTTAGTTAACTCTTTCAGGTCAATATAACTGATGTCTGTAACAATGTTAACCAATCAGGTCACCTGCAAATGATAGAAGTGATTAGCTGCACTGAGTTCTGAGGAAACCTTTGTCTATCTTGTCTCCTACAGGGCCTGATCCAAAGCTCATTAAAGTCAATGGGAGTCTCTGTTGAGTTGACCAAGTGAGAATCTGGCCGACATTGTAGAACACATATGCAGGCTTCTGTCTCCATTAATTAATTTGTTATTAACTGCAGAATAATATGAACATGTAATTTGCTGTATGTGGTAAGTATGACATTCTGAGCTATTCTAACAATGTCAGTATATCAGCTTGGATACACTAACTTATTGTCTTGAACTCAAGATATCATTTCTTAATATCCTTAGGGTATTGCATCGCAACTCTGCCCATTCTCTCCTGTTTTCCCATGCCCCAGTTGGCACACCCTTTATCACAGACTTTCACAGTTCAACTGTGCCCTGCAATCCCTTAATTTTCATAAATAAACATCATGCAATGTTACTGTTCTCTGCAGCTATCTTTTCCAGTTTCTCAAGCTGAGCCAGGAGATCTGGGTTCTATTCCTGTCTTTGCCGCTGACTCATTGGGTGACCTTGGGAACCATCCCGTGCTTCTGTTTCACCATCTCCAAACTGGAGACAATAGTTTATAGCATGAAGTTTTCATAGGATTTTTGTTATAGTTTTCTCTTATTGTCAGTGCTAGCTCTCGGGGACTGAACCTCTGTTAAGAAAAGTTATAGAAGTAAATATTTTGAAAGAGTTAGGGAAGGGACACAAATCCTTATGTTCTAAGGGCCTAGTCATCACTTCTAGCCTTCAGAAAAGGAAACTAAACCCTTATTCAACTCTTCTCAGTGGTGCAGGAACCAGGAAGGCCAGGGGGGCCATTTTTGAAAGTGAAAGAGCCTGGCCAATCCACTTTTCATTGGGGCGGACACGGCCCCCTTCCCCTCCTCTTGCCCCTGAGCTCCCCTCCCCCCCTGGCCAGGCCAGCGTGGAGCCTGGCCAGGGAGCCTGGGCAGTTATGGGAACCGTGCAGACCCTCCACCTGCCCACAGTGTGTGTGTGTGTGGGGGGGGGGGGGAGGGGAGAGGGGAGGCTGAGAGCAGCTCCTGGCCCATGTCCCCGCCTTCTGGGCTCCCCACCCGGCCAAGGGGAGGTGGAGGGTCCTCGACTCTGTGCCAGCTCCCCACAGCTGTCTGCGCGGCTCTCCCCAACCTGGCTCCAGCATCGGGGGGGGCATCGGAGCTGCAGCCCAGCCATGGGCAGCTGTGGGTAGCTGGGGACCGTCCACCTGCCCTGGGTGAGGGACATGGCGGGGTGGGGACACGGGCCGGGGGCTGCTCTCTGCACCGCGGCAGGTGGAGGGTCCACCGCGGCTCCCCACAGCTGCCCTTGCGGCTCCAAGGGCCCTCCTGCCCCCCGGCCAGAGCCAGGTCAGGGAGAGGCATGTGGGCAGCTGTGGTGAATCTGAATCCCTCCACCTGCCCTGGATGGAGGGACCGGGGGGCGGGGACACAGGCAGGGGGCAGCTTTGGGTGTCCCCCCCCCCCCTGCCCAGGGAGGGGGGGCAGGCTTCCCGGCCCCACTCTGGCTCCCGACTTGGCCGAGGGTGGGCTCTTTGGGGGAAGACGAGGGGCAGGGGATGGGCCCTTGGGGGAAGGGGAGGGGCCTCGGTGGTGGGGGCATGGCCTCGGGGGCAGGGCTCCCATGCCCCCCCTCCCAGTTTTGGGAGGGCTCCAACGCCCTTGACTCCTCTAGGAAGCTTTGAGCGTTATTGTTTTGTTTTCCAGTGTTCTGATATTCTCCAGCACCTGCTTTCTGTTTCACCAACTGCTGCTAAATATATACTGTTAACGACACACTGGTACGCTGAGGTGCATAAAGGCAGGCGTTTTAACAATTGCCGTCCCCTTGGGAATGTTTTGAAAAATCAAATATTGCCACATGGTATTTAATTCAGCAAGCTTAAGTGCTCTCACCTTTCTGATGCAAGTGTCGAGCAGGCAGGAAAGAGAAGGTGTTTGAAATAATAACGCGTTCCCCCACCACTGCTTATATCTGAGCTACACAATGAACCGTGGGGTGGATCCTGCCTGGGGCGCAGTGAGCAGGATGCCAAGAGCTTGTATAGCGCGAGTAAGGGCCTGGATGATCTGCAGGCCCCTGTGCTCCATGAAGCACAAGGGACTGCTCCACTCTTCTTCTGTGGGCACTGACAACACCCCAAAGAGGGCAAGGGAGGAGGTGGACCATAGCTGGACGACCACAGAGCAGGATGCATGCCGTGGGCCTTATCCAAAGCCAACTGGAGTAATTGGAAATCTGTCCATTGACTTCAAAGGCAGGTAGTGTTTGGACATGTTCCCCCTACACGCTAGGGAGTTTGGAGAGTTACCGCTAGGCTGGGGTGGCTCCTATCCCTGGGGGGGGGGGGGGGGGGGCCTGATTCACAAGGACACCGTTCTGCAACCCTTGCACTGAGTAGCAATTTCAGGTGAGTCAGAGCTACTCAGTGGACCAGGTTCTGATACCCTTACTCACAGGGACTAGCATTTTACTTTGAGCAATAGCATTATGTGTGGGGTCAGGCATAGGGTTGGAGCATGCACGGAAAAAGAATGGGTGCTCAGCACCCACTGGCAGCCCCGCCCTGATTAGCTCCTCCCCCAGCACCTCCCACCCGCTGATGGCCCCGCTGATCAGTGCCTACCCCCCTCCCAGGGCCTCCGGCCTGCAGCGATCAGCTGTTCCATGGCGAGCAGGAGGTGCTGGGGGGGGGGAGTAAGGAGGGGTGCTCTCTGGGGAGGGGGCAGGAAGGGGTGGGCTTGGAGTGGGGGCAGAATGGGGGCAGGAAGAGCTGGGGAAGAGCTGGGGCAGGAAGAGGCAGGGTGGGGGTGGGGCCTTGGGGGAAGGGGTGGAGTGGGGGCATGGCCTGGGGCGGAGCCGGGCGGAGCACACCCCCTCCCCCGGCACATTAGAAAGTTGGCGCCTATGGGGGCAGGCGTTTTTTAAAGGGTGTCAGAATCAGGCCCTGAGGGTGGCAAGCAAGAATTGGATGGGTCTGGCTGGTACAGGCCCGTCCCTCAGACTTTGCAATGGAGTAGCCTGGATTCTAACTTCCCAGCTTTGAGCATTGCCAGGATGGGTCCATGATATTCAGAGGTAGGGCCTGGTGCTTCCAAACCATGGATGTTTAAAGATCCTTCTCTCCCTGTCCTCAGGCTGTCCAGTTCCAAGGAGTTTGTCTGCCAGAGAATAGCTGTATAAGAAGCTGCTTCGGTTAAAAATGACATTTCAGCTCAGGGGGACATTTCCTAATGCCACATGACTGTCAGTCTCCTGCCTTGACCCTGCTATTAGGAATGAACTATCTACTGCTTCTCCCACTCCCATTAAACATTACATACGCCCTGTGCAAAACTCTTCAGGTCATTGATCGACTCAACATATACCTGATGGGATCCCCATGCACGTGAGGGGCTTAGTGCAGTTGGGCCAGGTACATCTTTGGCCCAGCTCCCATCTACTCAATGGAGTTACACCAGGGATGGGTTTGTTTTGTTTTTTGGGGGGCAAAGCGAGTCCGCATCCCAAAGCATTAGCGTGTCAGCTAAAATGGTACACGCAGTTCTCCTTATTAACACGCGCTTGACATGCATTGTAAATAGGAAAAACCGGAGGCATAAGCCTTTTCCTTCCCAGCCCAGCTCTTAAAGGCTCTTCGAGAAAGCAGGGATATGGTAAACTAAAGAAACATACTTAGGGAAGTCACAGCACAGGAACTGCCAGTCGGTGAACAGTGTATGTGTCTTTTAGAGGGAGAGGGAGATAATTCATGATAGATCGTATTTACTTGGTGGTTGTATTCTTCTCTAAACATTTTTCCAGTATGTTTTATGAACATTGTTGTATTAGTGGAAACATACATTAGGATGATTGTCATAAAGCTTGGACTTCGTCTCCCTTCAATAAAGTACGTTGAAGTCAATGCACACATTTCCATTAACTTCAATTAGCTTTAAATCGGGCCTTGTGTGTTGCATAGCTCCTTTTCTTACAGACCAGAGGAAGATCCTGGCTCATGATTGGTTGAAAACAATCATGTGACAAGTCAGTAAATTTCTGGTTACCTCTGCTGAGGTCACCACCAGAGCTGAGTAAATCCTAAAGGGTTCAGTTATTCAGAGGTCCAAATATGGATTTAGGTGTCTATTTTTAGGCACCCACATCTGGAAATGTAGTTCATATGTTATATGCAAAAATGCATAATGCCATTTTTTACTAAATTTGAAATACCCAAGCCTTTAAGCGGGTTAGAGAGATTTAGAAACTAGATTTAGATGTGGCCAACTGGTAAATGAAATTGCTTCTCTTTTTTATAAAGGGGGGGTGGAGAAATAATAAGCTTTTTTTTAAAAGAAGCAAATCCTGTCATTCAAACAATCTTCTTTTCATACATACAACATCCTACAGCCCATTTCGGCTTACAAATATAGTGTTTAGAGCCATTAGTGTAGAATATTTTCAAATCTTTAGTGTTAATCTTTTTAATGTCATAGAATCATAGAAGATTAGGGTTGGAAGAGACCTCAGGAGGTCATCTAGTCCAACCCCCCGCTCAAAGGAGGACCTAATCCCAACTAAATCATCCCAGCCAGTGCTTTGTCAAGCCAGGCCTTAAAAACCTCTAAGGATGAAGATTCCACCACCTCCCTACGTAACCCATTCCAGTGCATCACAACCCTCCTAGTGAAATAGTTTTTCCTAATATCCAACCTAGACCTCCCCACTGCAACTTGAGGCCATTACTCCTTGTTCTGTCATCTGCCACCACTGAGAACAGCCGAGCGCCATCCTCTTTGGAACCCCCCTTCAAGTAGTTGAAAGAAGCCATCAAATCCCCCCCCCACTCTTCTCTTCTGCAGACTAAATAAGCCCAGTTCCCTCAGCCTCTGCTCATAAGTCATGTGCCCCATCCCTCTAATCATTTTTGTTGCCCTCCGCTGGATTCTCTCCAATTTGTCCACATCCTTTCTGTAGTGGACACAATACTCCAGAACTGGACACAATACTCCAGATGTGGCCTCACCAGTGCTGAATAGAGGGGAATAATCACTTCCCTCGATCTGCTGGCAATGCTTCTACTAATGCAGCCCAATATGCCGTTAGCCTTCTTGGCAACAAGGGCACATTGTTGACTCATATCCAGCTTCTCGTCCACTGTAATCCCCAGATCCTTTTCTGCAGAACTGCTGCCTAGCCAGTCGGTCTCCAGCCTGTAGTGGTACATGGGATTCTTCCTTCCTAAGTGCAGGATTCTGCACTTGTCCTTGTTGAACCTCATCAGATTTCTTTTGGCCCAATCTTCCAATTTGTCTAGGTGTCATCCGCAAACTTGCTGAAGGTGCAATCCATCCCATCATCCAGATCATTAATGAAGATGTTGAACAAAACCGACCCCTGGGGCACGCCGCTTGATACCGGCTACCAACTAGACATCGAGCCGTTGACATTGAGCCCAACGATCTAGCCAGCTTTCTATCCACCTTATAGTCCATTCATCCAATCCATACTTTTTTAACTTGCTGGCAAGAATACTGTGGGAGACCGTATCAAAAGCTTTGCTAAAGCCAAGCTATATCACGTGTACCGCTTTCCCCATATCCACCTGTCTTTGACATTCTTTTTTATAAACAGCTTGGATTGTATTATATGTTTTACAAAGACTCTGACAAGCGTGAAGAATGGCCCTGTGTTTGTTTCACTACCATGGAACACAGGAGATCTGAGCTGAATTCTGGCTATGCCACAGGCTCTCTGTGTAACCATGGGCAAGGCACTTAACCCCTTTTGTGACTCAGTTCTCCTGCACGCACTCCTCTTCAGCTATACTGAGTTCAGCTTCAGGATCCTGAAGTTCCATTCCTGGTCTGCCACAAACTTCCTGGGGTAATAGGCCAGTAGACTAGACTACTGGAGAAATGGTCAAGATATCATGCGCCAAATCTTCAGATGATGTAAACTGTCGTTCGATTGATCTCAGCGGAGCGTCACTGATTTATCCCCAGCTGAGGATCTAGCCTCACAACTGCTTATATCCACCAGAATAAGGTTACTTGAGCAATTAGTGAGAATAATGTAGAGAACAGTCCTGCAAAACATAGCGAGGGGGACGCACTTGGCCTTTTCTGGGTCAACTCTTTGTGGTTCAACTAATGTGAATTATGCAGCAGGAAAACATTCTAGTGAATTGTACATGCAGATTTGACACCCTATCTCATACAGTCAAGTTATGGGAATATAGTGGGCCAAATCCTGCCAAAGGGTTCGGACAAATCTCCCATTCACTCAGGGCAAGTCTACATTGACAACTCTGCAGCAGCACCAGTGCAGCTGTTCTGCTGTAGCGCTTCACAGAAGACGCCACTCTGCCAACAGGAGAGCACCTCCTCTCGGCATAGTTAATCCACCTCCGCGAGAGCATCTCCTCTTGGCATAGTTAATCCACCTCCGCGAGAGCATCTCCTCTCGGCATAGTTAACCCACCTCCGCGAGAGCACCTCCTCTCGGCATAGTTAACCCACCGCCGCGAGAGCACCTCCTCTCGGCATAGTTAACCCACCTCCGCGAGAGCACCTCCTCTCGGCATAGTTAACCCACCTCCGCGAGAGCACCTCCTCTCGGCATAGTTAACCCACCTCCGCGAGAGCACCTCCTCTCGGCATAGTTAACCCACCTCCGCGAGAGCACCTCCTCTCGGCATAGTTAACCCACCTCCGCGAGAGCACCTCCTCTCGGCATAGTTAACCCACCTCCGCGAGAGCACCTCCTCTCGGCATAGTTAACCCACCTCCGCGAGAGCACCTCCTCTCGGCATAGTTAACCCACCTCCGCGAGAGCACCTCCTCTCGGCATAGTTAACCCACCTCCGCGAGAGCACCTCCTCTCGGCATAGTTAACCCACCTCCGCGAGAGCACCTCCTCTCGGCATAGTTAACCCACCTCCGCGAGAGCACCTCCTCTCGGCATAGTTAACCCACCTCCGCGAGAGCACCTCCTCTCGGCATAGTTAACCCACCTCCGCGAGAGCACCTCCTCTCGGCATAGTTAATCCACCTCCGCGAGAGCACCTCCTCTCGGCATAGTTAACCCACCTCCGCGAGAGCACCTCCTCTCGGCATAGTTAATCCACCTCCGCGAGAGCACCTCCTCTCGGCATAGTTAACCCACCTCCGCGAGAGCACCTCCTCTCGGCATAGTTAATCCACCTCCGCGAGAGCACCTCCTCTCGGCATAGTTAACCCACCTCCGCGAGAGCACCTCCTCTCGGCATAGTTAATCCACCTCCGCGAGAGCACCTCCTCTCGGCATAGTTAACCCACCTCCGCGAGAGCACCTCCTCTCGGCATAGTTAATCCACCTCCGCGAGAGCACCTCCTCTCGGCATAGTTAACCCACCTCCGCGAGAGCACCTCCTCTCGGCATAGTTAATCCACCTCCGCGAGAGCACCTCCTCTCGGCATAGTTAACCCACCTCCGCGAGAGCACCTCCTCTCGGCATAGTTAATCCACCTCCGCGAGAGCACCTCCTCTCGGCATAGTTAACCCACCTCCGCGAGAGCACCTCCTCTCGGCATAGTTAATCCACCTCCGCGAGAGCACCTCCTCTCGGCATAGTTAACCCACCTCCGCGAGAGCACCTCCTCTCGGCATAGTTAATCCACCTCCGCGAGAGCACCTCCTCTCGGCATAGTTAACCCACCTCCGCGAGAGCACCTCCTCTCGGCATAGTTAATCCACCTCCGCGAGAGCACCTCCTCTCGGCATAGTTAACCCACCTCCGCGAGAGCACCTCCTCTCGGCATAGTTAATCCACCTCCGCGAGAGCACCTCCTCTCGGCATAGTTAACCCACCTCCGCGAGAGCACCTCCTCTCGGCATAGTTAATCCACCTCCGCGAGAGCACCTCCTCTCGGCATAGTTAACCCACCTCCGCGAGAGCACCTCCTCTCGGCATAGTTAATCCACCTCCGCGAGAGCACCTCCTCTCGGCATAGTTAACCCACCTCCGCGAGAGCACCTCCTCTCGGCATAGTTAATCCACCTCCGCGAGAGCACCTCCTCTCGGCATAGTTAACCCACCTCCGCGAGAGCACCTCCTCTCGGCATAGTTAATCCACCTCCGCGAGAGCACCTCCTCTCGGCATAGTTAACCCACCTCCGCGAGAGCACCTCCTCTCGGCATAGTTAATCCACCTCCGCGAGAGCACCTCCTCTCGGCATAGTTAACCCACCTCCGCGAGAGCACCTCCTCTCGGCATAGTTAATCCACCTCCGCGAGAGCACCTCCTCTCGGCATAGTTAACCCACCTCCGCGAGAGCACCTCCTCTCGGCATAGTTAATCCACCTCCGCGAGAGCACCTCCTCTCGGCATAGTTAACCCACCTCCGCGAGAGCACCTCCTCTCGGCATAGTTAACCCACCTCCGCGAGAGCACCTCCTCTCGGCATAGTTAATCCACCTCCGCGAGAGCACCTCCTCTCGGCATAGTTAATCCACCTCCGCGAGAGCACCTCCTCTCGGCATAGTTAATCCACCTCCGCGAGAGCACCTCCTCTCGGCATAGTTAATCCACCTCCGCGAGAGCACCTCCTCTCGGCATAGTTAACCCACCTCCGCGAGAGCACCTCCTCTCGGCATAGTTAATCCACCTCCGCGAGAGCACCTCCTCTCGGCATAGTTAATCCACCTCCGCGAGAGCACCTCCTCTCGGCATAGTTAATCCACCTCCGCGAGAGCACCTCCTCTCGGCATAGTTAATCCACCTCCGCGAGAGCATCTCCTCTCGGCATAGTTAACCCACCTCCGCGAGAGCACCTCCTCTCGGCATAGTTAACCCACCTCCGCGAGAGCACCTCCTCTCGGCATAGTTAATCCACCTCCGCGAGAGCACCTCCTCTCGGCATAGTTAATCCACCTCCGCGAGAGCATCTCCTCTCGGCATAGTTAATCCACCTCCGCGAGAGCACCTCCTCTCGGCATAGTTAACCCACCTCCGCGAGAGCACCTCCTCTCGGCATAGTTAATCCACCTCCGCGAGAGCATCTTCTCTCGGCATAGTTAATCCACCTCCGCGAGAGCATCTCCTCTCGGCATAGTTAATCCACCTCCGTGAGAGCATCTCCTGTCGGCATAGTGCTGTCTGCACTAGGGGTAGAATCAGTATAACTGCATCGCTGAGGGGGTGTGGATTTTTCACACCCCTGAGCAATGTGGTTATAGTGTAGACCTGGTCTCAATTGTTACCTACTCGGAACAATGGCAATGGATGGGCCAGTGCATTGAGGGGTTTTTTTCGATGGTGGAAAAGCTACTTGTACTAAAGATACGATAATAAGACACCACCACCCAAGGCAGGCAACCTACCATCATTCCATTGTCTTGCTGGTGAAGGAAAAGATAGTTAGCATACATTTCACTGCTAAACTCCCTGCAATACCCCAGGACCCCAGCAGCTGTGGGCGAACATTTCAACCTATGCAACTGTCATGCAATAATATTTCCCCTTTAGTCTCTCACCATTCAGTGCAATTGAATGACGTAAGCTTAAATATGTTGCTGAGGGCCAGTATTGGCGGTGCAACCTGTCCATGCAGCTAGTGCTTGGCAAGCCAGGGTGTGAGTCTACAGCGCGCTAGCTTGCCACATAATAAAGTCCTACAGCAGTGTCCACATGGGATACTAGCGAGCAACAAGCTAGCGCACTGTAGGTTGATACCCTGGCTTGCTGCGTACTAACTCGCCATGTAGACGAGCCCTGAGAGTATCTTCTTGAGATAACACAAACTAAAGCGGCCAGCCAATACCTGGAACACAATGGCAATTGTTCATTTATGTGTAACAGACACAAGATATAAATATGGGGCCAGATCCTCAACTGGTGTAAGTCAGCGTAGTTCCTTATAGAATGTATGGATCTGCCCCCTTATAGAATGTATGGATCTGCCCCCTTATAGAACGTATGGGCTTTTTTAAAATTGCAAGGCATTTTTTCTTCCTCCATTTACTCAGTTTAATCACATTTCTTCTCTCATTTTATTTCCCAATACCCTTTGGCAGTAGCACAATAGCTGTTGGGTATAACCCACATCTAAAATCAACTTGAGAATGTTCCATGGTGACGCTTCACTCTATCTGTTCATCTCCACGTCCGGACTGCGCTAAAAACATTTTGGCATGGCGGGAGGTCCGCGGGGCAAGATTTCTAGCCCCTCTTGGCTTGAGTGTTGCAGGCATTTTAGAAATGGCTTGTTTCACTGCTGGTTTGACTGAACATGTGATGCTCTACTTTGGGCTAATTCATTTTTAAAGAGGCTTTGTGTATTAATGCAAATGCTATTAGCCATGCCACTTAGCAACCGGTATATTAAATAAGATGCTGGTAGCATGACAACATTTGACAGTCTGCTACAGCGCTGCTACATGTATTATTATTTTATGGCTTATTTACTTATGCTTGAAGATCTCTCAAATAAATCAGAATTGTTATATAGCGTCTGCTAAGGGGTAAAAATATCACTTCTTAATTTAGCAAAGCACATGCTTTCGTTAAAGCTGTAAATAGCAGCTCTGAGCCACATCCTCAGCTGGTGCAAACCGGTGTAGCTCCATTGACTTCAGTGGCACGACACTGATTCACACCTGCTGAGCATCTGTACATCAGTGAAAAAGCAAACAACGGCAGCACTACAGCAACATGATACCCAGATGGGATGTTAATCTTTGGGGATTGATCAGGGGAGCTGGGGATCTAGAAGCAAGAGCTTCAACTGACTGAGGTATCTAACCCGAGGATTACATCCTGATGACTGTACTGGTGTCATAAATCCCTATACGTGGACTCCCCAGAAGAGGGGGACAGAGCCACACTATGTAGGGGTTACGCTGTCACTTCTTTGAAGTATTGCACTATTGACACACAGTTTAGCTTCTTGTAATTTTTGTACTAGGATCAGCAATTTCAATTTAGAGGAGAAAAATCTGCTGACGGCTTTTATTCAATAAGAAATAAATTGTGCTGGTCCTTAGTGATGGATCTGTTCTCATACCCAGGAGGGAGGCTGCATGGTCAAGATTCCCTGACATTTGTGCACCAATAATGTAATGCTCAGAGGCATGAAAAATTAAAGAGGTAAAAGGAAAAGTAAACCAACCCCAAACACAGGTGTAAGGAAACTCTTTTAGGTTAGATTGATTGGACAGGCTGGGCAAGGAGAGTGGGGCTGGGATGAGGAGCTGCCAGGAGAGGGGGAATATTGAATGAGGAACCCAGGGTATGGGGTGGAGACGGGATGTAGGCAGAAGAGGTCAGGCTTGAAGAGATCAGGGGCAGACCATTAGAACACATTCCTCTCCAGAATCTGGGACTGAAGCCAAGATTCCTGGGTCTCACCATTCCTCTGCTGCCACCGGATATCTGTGAAACTCACTGGCAAAGTCTCATTTCCCTCCGGTGGCTGGTCGACGTTGGTAATGACAACCTACTCTAGTTGTCGGTTACTCTGTTGGCCAAAGTGGCAAAGATCTGTGCAAAGGATCTATCGGTTCTAGCCCTGCTGGTGATCCATGTGAGTGTGTGACAGGGACACTCACCTCCTGTGGGCACCTCCTGTCGGCCTGGTGCAAACCTGCACGCTCACTCTCTGCTCCCAGCTCCCTCCATTGGCTGTTAACTTCTTCAGTGACCCAGCCCTTCGGCCAAGTCAGACACAATCAGTAGGCATGAACAAACCCCTTCCAGGGTATAGGTCCAACAGGGCCCGTGGCCTTGTTAGTGTTTAGCCCTGTCTCTGGCCTCAGCCCCTTCTGGGCTCGAAAGTCCATGCCTGGCCTGTTATAGAGCACTGCACCCCGTGCTTTCTCCCTAGAGACTCTTTGCCTTATCGGTTCTTATTGCCCCAGCTCTCCAGCCAGGCCGCTCCTTCACTTCAGTCCCCTTCCAGGGGTAACAAAGTTCAGCAAATGGTTGGCCCTCTGCAGGGTCTTTAGCCCCATCCTTGAGCCCCTTAAACTCCAGCCCTGTGCTGGGGCTTCTACACAAAACTTGTCCCCTTCTCAGGGCTTTGACCACTTCGCCCATGGCTGGTGAGGGCTGGGATCACCCACTACTCTGGGTCCCAACTCTGGAGCCCTACAAATAGCAGCCACATGCTGCTTTCTTTAATAGTTCCTTATTCAACAGCATTCCGTGGGCTGCTTCCCACTCTGTTCCATCACCTTCACCCACTACCTTAGAGTTACGGTCCTTGGGTTCTTGGTCTGTATCCTGCTTCAGCAGGGTCTTTCTCCAGCCTCCTTGCCTGGAGAGTTTCACAGCCTTCCAGCCCTTCCTCACCCTTCTGGTTCCAGCCAGCAACTGACCTGCTCCACCTCCTTTTATCTGAGCCTGCTGTGCTCTGATCGGCTGCTTCCAGGCAGCCTTTCTAGGCAGGCCTGGAGGACTCACCTTCACTGCTCCTTTTCTGGGGAAGGGTGTGATAGGATTGCTAGACCTCCAGCAGGAAGCCTCGGGGCCTGGTACACCCTGTCACAAGGTGTCAACATAATGCCACATGATGGATTTTTTTATTTGCTTTTTTTAAACACCTAGAACATCACACACAGACACATTGAAATAACATATTAAGGCTACAAAGTCAAGCACGCAAAAGTTAGGAAGGAAATGCTAGAATTAAGGCTGCCCGTGCAGCCTTAATTTGCCCCCTTTGTGAGTATGTATTAATAGGCCTGGGTTGACATGAATAATTAAATGTGGGGAGGCCTCATTTCTTGGAAGACAGGATTAGGGAGGGAACTAGATCAGCGGGCTGAAAACAGAATGTTTGTGCTAAAATAAGTAAATGGGTCAGTAAGCTAGAAGACCGAATGCCTGAGCTAGCTAAGAAAGGGAACACCCAGGGAACCATTTATTAAGAACAAGATAACAATGGACAAGAAAAGTCAGGACTATAAACATAAGGTAAAGAGTACAGTCGAGCACGGAGAGCATGTGGACAGAGCACACTGTACAGGGATTGGTTCCTGTAAAGTGACCAAGCCAATCACAAAGCATGAAATGTATACTCAGTGTGAGGTCATGCATAAATGTGTATGAAGGAAGGGAGTTTCTGTATAACTTTGAATGTGTGGCATGCCCTGTACCCACCCCCTACGTTCGAGTTGAATCAACTCAGAGTAACTTTGCTGGAAGCCAAATAAAGGAACCTACGTGACGAGAGCGAAGGTGTACTGAGTTCTTGGGGAAAGCAAGTAGAAGTGATCTCAGAGGCTAGCCCAACAGTATTTTGATGCAGTCTTTAATGATATGATTGTATACTTTTTTCTCCCCACAGGAACCATGCCTGACTCAGTGCACAGGATGCGCTCAGGGAAGGAACAGCTTGTCAATATTTTATCAGCCTTCATTTGGCATTTCCAAACGTCTGAGTGCTTAATTTTGCAACCTTATAGTCTTTTAATGTAGTGGGTTTCTTTTAATGTCATCGATGTGTAAAGCAATAATTACTCCAAAGGATGGGACAAATCCATTGAATCACTCCAACTGCTTTCCGCCACTCTGGTCATTCAAAGCAGCCAGCA
The DNA here is from genome assembly GCA_003942145.1 of Platysternon megacephalum. Classification (NCBI taxonomy): domain Eukaryota; kingdom Metazoa; phylum Chordata; order Testudines; family Platysternidae; genus Platysternon; species Platysternon megacephalum. The sequence goes on along the minus strand of QXTE01000065.1, from coordinate 2,244,068 downwards.
GTTTAACTGACCCAGATGAGTGCTGCAAAGCAGCCAGGGCATACTGGTAAATTGGTGAAAATAAAACATTTTCACTAGTGTATATATATTTATATGTGAATTGATTACATTTTGAATCTATGGGTCAGATTCACCGGTGGAGTCCAGCTAGGTAAGGAAAGTCAATTCAGATTTCTAGCTGCTTTGTGTCACTGGACCCTTCTGGTGAATATATTTGTAATAACATCTTTTCATTGTGTGTGAGAACTTTTTCTCTGTATTGTGCCGGATGTGGCAATTATAACATTGTGAGATGCCAATGTAGGACACATGAAACAAGAGTATCAAGGTTACCTGAACCAATTATCTCTCAAATCAATTATTTCATGCAGTCTTCAACTAGTTTTTTTTGTTTTCCTTTCAAAATCACAGTCAGCCAGCACTGCTGAATTCTAAGACCAGGCCTTCACTTGTCACCTTGACCTGTGTTCTTGTCTTAAGTGCTGTCTTTTAGATGAATGCTAAACCAGTGTTTTGGGAAACCTTGGGAAAGTCACTTAACCTCTCCGTGCCTCGCTTTCTCATGGGGACAATAGCGTCATAGCTTGCAGGGATGTTTGTGAGGATAAATCCATTCATGAGAGGGCGGTGCTGAGGGTCTGTATAAGAACTTAGCTACATCCTGTCAAAAATCCAAGTTGCTTTATGTTTCTCTGAAAATCAGCTGTGTTCAGCAGATCCCCGTTTTACCCTGCCAATGGCGGTGCCAGTAGTATGGGAAGCAAAGTGCTTTTGGAGGAACAGTACTATCTCATATAAATTATCAGCTGAACAATAGATACCCACCGGTAATTCCTGAATTTTGCTCCACTTAAAGAGGACTGCAAAGTTCTGATCATATTCCTTCCTATTATAAATGTGTGTTCTGGCTATGGGAGCACTTCATAGGTTTGCACTTCAGAAACACTGATTCGGGAGTTAATCAATAGCTTAGTTTGCATATGAGGCTACTTTAAATTGTTTCCTTGGTTTTGTTCCAGCTGACCAACACAGAAGAGTTGATGTCCCCAGGTAATTTCATTACGAGCTGTAGAGATCACTCACCTAACAAGCAACAGTGTTAGCTGAAGCACACAGGGCCAATTCTGGTGACATGCCAGTCTCCACATGGATAGCATTTTCCCAAGATGCAGCCTTCTGTATAACAAATAGGTCATTCCTATGTCAGACTCTCCACCAAGTAGACCTGGTGGACGATTTTCTGTTGAAACTGTGTCTCATTGAAAATTGGGTTTTTGACTATAAACACATGTGTGTGTGTGTGTGTGTGTATGTGTGTGTGTGTGAAAAGTGTCTGTTTTGTGTGAGAAAATATAGATTTTTTCATCACAAAAACAGTGCCCCAAAATGGAAATATTTCAGTTTGGAAATGCTGCTGTGGAGCGTCATAGGGGTTTCCTTATGTCCCCATGTATCCTGTATGGGTTGGGTTCCCCAGCAGAACTACATCTTCCATGATGAAACATGACCAGGGACTCCCATGATGCACTGTGTCACGAACAAATACCTCTAGGCAGTAATTTGATAGCATAGACTCAAGCCTGAGGCCCGTTTAATACACACATACACAATGCATTGGGGTAGGGGACTGCCAAACCACTCCCACGAACAAGAGGTTATCAGCACATTTTATAGAGCAAAACCGCAATTACATACACACCGCAAATGCATCACATTATGGGGTAGACAACCCACCCCCGTGTGTTCCATGGGGAGGGATGTGATGACCATTTTTTTCTGATGGAAACTTTCAACATGTCCTGGACACGTAGAGTTAGCATCCCGTGACCATGGCGGTTAGGCCCTATTAAGGTATTAAGGGCATAGCGTGACAACTATGGGCACAAAGGGTTCACAAAAGGGCAGTTAGAGAACAACAATTCCGGTTACAAAACATAGAGTGCTGAAATGTTCCTGTACAGGTTACCGGAACACTTTAGCACATACTCTATAGCAGAGCCAAACAACAGCAATATATTTTACTGGGTGTTAATATTTTCCCTGGTTTATAAGCATTAGTAGGGCATTGGGTAGGGGGTACATAGTGGGACAAAGAAGGGGGTATGGTGCCCCCCAATATGACTACTAGGACTACTGCTATGCTAAATTGTTACAGGTTATTGGTTACATATCAGCCTTATTGCTTTATACTTTTAACAGCAGAAGCACACAGTATATAGAAGTAACAGTTTATGCAGACACGTAGGCAAGCTGGACCAAGGCCAAAGGTGCTGTTACAAATATTCCAGTTCCTTTTTTCTCCGGCCTTCCCTCCTTCCCTCTCCGGGGCAGCGTAGCTTGGTTCAGGCTTCTGACCTGTTGGTTACAGGGTAGGCCCTGGTCAGAGCCCACAGAGGGGGTTGCTGTTACAAGGGTCATTAAGGCCTCCTACTGTTATAGGGGCCACAAAAGAGGGGGCCCCCAACTGATGTCATTTGGGCATCTGGCTGGGCCTTGGGGTAAGGAGGAGGACTAACCTTTCGGTGGGTATGGGCATACAGGGGCTTACCTAAAGGGGGCGCATTCCAAAGGTAACAGAGTTTATATGCCAAGCAACGATTTCATTATAAAAGCATTGATTACAGATAGGTTTCAGGATGAGTCTTAATAGCCTTTAGCATAGCAGACAGTATGAGCAAATTAATATAAGCAGATGCATTTTAAACCTTGAGCAATGCCTGTTACAAATAGTCCTCTCTCTGCTAGTTCCTCTTTCCTTCCCCCTCTCCTCAAAGTGCAGCCTAGTCTGGTTCCGGTCTGACAGTTTTGAGCCAGGCCAGGGTTTGTGGGGGATAGAAAAGAGGGGAGAAAGTAACTTGGAGGGGACAAAGAAGAGGGGGGGGGGTATTTCCTCCACAACTGCCTCCCCTCTCCAGGAGTGGAGAGGATGGTGCATCATGGTAGATGTAGTCTGACCACGGAATCTGACCTATGGGAGCTTGCGGCACCCAAACTATAACACCCAGGAGATACTGTGGCAGCATTTCGCAATAGAACTTTTTTCAGTCTTTGGCTGAATTTTTTTGGGGGGGGGGGGGTTGGCCAAATTTTTCAGTATTTAAATTTCCACCAAGAATCACAATTCTCTAGAACCCCTCCCCCCACCTTCTTCAACCAGCTCTACCAAGAAGTCTTGGTTTTGGTCAACAAAATGTGAAGCTTTGTTGAGAGAATGCAATGGTTGCAGGAGCAGTTTTTGCTGCATGGGACCTGTATGTAATTAAAGTCAAAAAGGCCTTACCTGGTTCCTTGTCCCGGCTTAACTGCTTGTCTGCCATAAACAACAAGCAGTGGTCCTGCAAGGTGCTGAGTGCCCCTATCTCCCAAGCTGAGCCCCCTCTCAGCTCAAGCCCCAGCTGTGTAATATACCTCCTATCGCTTCAGCAACACATGCAGGGCAGTTGGGACTAAGGCTAGGTCCACACTACCCGCCCGGATCAGCGGGTAGCCATCGATGTAGCGGGGATCGATCTATCGCGTCTCGTCTGGACGCGATACATCGATTCCCCGAACGCGCTCCNACTTTTAACAGCAGAAGCACACAGTATATAGAAGTAACAGTTTATGCAGACACGTAGGCAAGCTGGACCAAGGCCAAAGGTGCTGTTACAAATATTCCAGTTCCTTTTTTCTCCNATAGCTGAAGTCGCGTATCTTATTTCGATCCCCGCCCCTAGTGTGGACCAGCCCTCAGTCTCACCAACAATGGCCTCGGGGTGTAGTGTGGCTCATGCACTGCAGGGGGCAGCGGAGGATGGTCCTGGAGGCTGCAGCGCACCTGGCTGCCAGCAGGGGGAATGCTGGTACTGCTGTAGGTGGCACAAGACGAGGGCAAGGCAGACTTGGGCAGAGCTCTCCGCATAGGCCTTGCTGCCAGACAATTTATTTGGGACTGCCAGCTACCACCACGCACATCGCACGCTGGACTGCCCTGCTCCCCAGTTCGATAATTGACTTCTCTTCCTCTGCACTCTCACACGTGGCGCTGGGAGAAAACAATACCCATTGTGCTCATCCGGAGAGAATGACAATTCAATAGACGCCACCCGCTGTCTGTATTTTTCCTGTAGCTTGTGGAGTTTATCCAAGCAGCCCCACGGTTTTGTTTTTCCCTGCTGAAATTACAGATTGGTGGCCTGAAGCATTGAGGCAGAGTTCCCTTTTTAAAGACATGGCATGTGAAATATAGGTGGCAGTGGTTTATTTTATAGACTGTGATGGGGCGCCCACCCCACACAAGGCCTCGAGGGGCCAAAGTGGCTACGCAGGCCAATTAACTGCCCAGGCTGCACATGAAGAAGGAGACAGGGAGCAAGCCACTCACTGCAAATGGGCTCAGCTGGGCAAGAACAGGAGGGGCCTGTATAAAGCCCAGGAGCTGGGAGCAGCAAGGAAGTAGTCTACGGTCACTCCCTGGGAGGAGGGAGCTTGGGCTGGAAAACCCAGAAAGAGGGAGAAGCCAGCTAAGTAGGAAGAAGCCCAGGGAAACAGCAGCAATGGGTAGGACCGTACAGAGCTTGGCTGCTTGTTATAGGGTCCCAGGGCTGGAGCCTAGGGAGAGGGTGGGCCTGGGTTCCCCTACCAGCCACTGGGTAGTGGTGCAGGGCGTTGGAGACACCAGCCAGATGGCTGGTCCAGGAGGACTTTGATTTCCCCCGAAAGGGAAGACCTTAGTGACCTGGCCAGAGGGCCAAGCCACGGACAGGAAGCTGCAGTTCCAGGAGCAAGAGCAGCTGCATGATGAAAGAGATCATGGGTAGAGAACCCGCCAGAGGAGGGCAGCGCCTGGGCCAGAGTTAATTCCCAGAGCTGACAGCAGGAGGTGCCACATGTGGTGAGTGGACCCTGTGCCACAGATGTTACATATTATTACATATATTCCTCCTTTGATATGACAAAATCAAACTCCATTTCAGGCTAAGAACATGAGAAACCTGCTGTTTCATGAAAACTTAATCTTTAGGTTGTTTTGTTTTTTAAGTCTCAGGTTTTCCCTTAGTTTAAACCATTCTTTCACGAGGTAACGTCGTTACACCTTTCAGACCCCCTCCCCCTGTTCCCGCTGCTTCCTGGGGGTCAGTTCAACCCCTAGTGCAATTTATAATACACCCAGCTACAGCACCCCCAAAGAGCTGTTCTGCATAAGGGATTGCTGGAGTGTATCATTGCCACAGCTCCCCAGCACTGAGGCTGGCAAGGGGGTGCAGTAAAACCATAGGCTGACTCTAGGCAGGCTGGTTAAGTCAGTCAAATGCAAGGCTTGGCCGGAACCAGGATCTGTTCAGCAGACTTATCAGGGGCCCCTTGATTAGTTTTCCTATCCCTTCTTTGGTTACTTAAGGAAAAACTTTCAGGCCTTCCCCAACCCTCACTTCTGTGTTTTGACATCAAATAAACTCTAAGGTTCTGAGTATGACTCACTCTCTTCTTGAAGAGAAATCTGGTTAATTCAAGGTCCCCCAAGTGATCCTTCTTATCACTACTCATGTGGGTTCGCACACAATGCGGTGGTTGTTTGCGCATATGTTTGAGACATGGCTGCTCTTCAGAGGAAAGCAGATGCTGACTTGCAAACAAGGGTTTTCATGCTCAAACAAGCGTCTTCGCTATTCACTTGGTTCTTTCTTTGCCGGTTATGTTTTTTCTTTAAAAATGCAGGTGTTTTTTAGCTGCAGAAACAATACCATGTGACAAGGCACATATAGTTATCATGGTGAACAATTTACAAAGAACCCAGAGGGTGACCGTTTTTGCATTAACTGCTCATCGGATAACTCTTGGTCAATAGGTTCATAAAAATCCGTTTGTGAACAGGGGAAAAAAGAGGGTTATGTATTGAATAAGTTATTCAGCCAGAGCTCCTTGCATTGAGTAGGCACCTTAAGGAAGGTGATGGGTCAGAGCCTCAACTGCTGCAAACAGGTGTAATTCCATTGATTGCAGTAGAGCTGTGCTGATTTACACCAGCTGAGGATCTGGTCCCATAGTTTTAAACTATTAGCACAAACATTCTCCTTGCAAAAGTGTCTCTGTTCCGGGGCTTTGCTCAGTGCTCTCCTTCCTTTCTTTCCCTAGCCAGGGGTATGCAGGTGTTTGTGTGAAATTCTTTCGGATCTATTTGTTTGCTACTTTTCACTTCTCTATTGACTCTAAGCTCTCCTTAAAGCTCACAGGCTTTTAACACTTTGTCAATTGCATGTGCTTGCCTGGCATATTTTTTACTATAACTTTGTTTAGTCTTTCGACCTCGAACCACAGAAGTTCATCCATGAACTTCAGCCCATCATTGTGTGTATGTGGGATGAGAGTGGTACACAAACAGCCTCCCTCAAAGTATCACACTGATTCCTCCCACCAAATAACTGTCCCCTTCCTCTAAGCTCTGGGTTCAACACCCCTCAAGACAAATAGGGTCCATTCCCATTCCCATTTGAAGCAAATAGCAAAACTCCCATTGATTTCAATGGGATCAGGATCTGGCCCCGGTGAGGTGGATATAGGGAGAAACCAGTATGTCTCCTTCAGAAGTTCAAGTTTATCAGACTCCAACTTCCTATGAGAAGCAGCAGGGGTTGATTCACTATCGGTTCCCATGACCTAGACCGTAGGGTTAGTTGAGTGAAGTCCTTGAACTGAACCCTGCAGGTATCCATCAGCTACTGAGTTTTCCGAGCTGTAGCTGGGAAACTCAGAAAACATCATAACCAAGGCAACCTGCCATATCTCCATAGAACAGAGTTTAAGGCTGTTTCAGCAACGTGCAGGAAAGCTTTCCAAAGGCCCATTCATGAAGAGTTCGAGGGGGTGTGTCCATTGACTCTCACACATGGGCTGGTAGGAGGTCTGGTTTGGCAGCGCACAGGTATAAGACTTGTACCTTTGAAGTCAATGAACAAGGAATGGAGGGGACGTAATGAATGGCATGTGGGACAGTGAACCGGGACATGTGAAGAGAGGAGGACGAAAAGACAATAACGCTGAACACGGCCAGAAAAAAAAGTTACAGGCTACATGGAACTCATCCCTGGCATGAAATGAATGAAGGGAAGACTGGAAAAGCTGTGTCTTGGCTCTTAGATTGTACTTGCATTGTTTGGCTTTATTAAACTGTGTATAGTCAGGAATCTAGTCAGATTTCACTCCCACGAGGCAGGGGTCTCCTGCCAGGCACTTGTACCACGATCCTAGGGGAAGAGAGGGGGCTCATCCCTGGGAAGCACAGCTTAGAATTCCAGCCGTGATTCCCTGCTGGGGAAGGTTGCCCGAGGAGTGTGCTCTATTAAGATTTTATAGGCCAGATCGATAGCTTGAGTCCATTGTCTTCAGATGGAGCGATTCTGATTTACATCAGCTGAAGATCTGCCTCTCTTTGTTTGAGGACTCTTTAATTGTTCTTGCTATTGATTTCTATACTGTTTTTAGGATTCATACGTGCCTTTATTTACAAATGAATTGTTAATCAAAAGTGCTTATGTCAAACTGTCTCACTCGATACATCTGCTCCCAATGTGTTGCAGTAACACCTGCCTCCTTTCCTTACACAACATTGTCTGTCTTCAACATTGTGAACAAATTTCAACTACCTGAAAGGGGGTTCCAAAGAGGATGGATCTAGACTGTTCTCAGTGGTACCAGATGACAGAACAAAGAGTAATGGTCTCAAGTTGCAGTGGGGGAGGTTTAGATTGGATATTAGGAAAAACTTTTTCACTAGGAGGGTGGTGCAGCACTGGAATGGGTTACCTAGGGAGGTGGTGAAATCTCCTTCCTTAGAGGTTTTTAAGGTCAGGCTTGACAAAGCCCTGGCTGGTATGATTTAGTTGGGGTTGGTCCTGCTTTGAGCAGGGGGTTGGACTAGATGACCTCCTGAGGTCCCTTCCAACCCTGATATTCTATGATTCTATGATTCTATGAACACCCAAAAGTCAACGTAACTGTGGAAGGATGAGCTGGATTCCACTCCACTTTGTACGGCAGCAACAGCATATCGTGTTCGCTTCTAGCTGCAGAATCTTCATCCGCAGCGATGGGATAAGAGGCAGAAAGATCACAGCCTGATCTTTGGATCTGACTTGAGTTGGCAAGGGCTGGCAGGAGGAAAAAATCATCTTGTAAACTGAGCAGTTCTGGCAGGGGGCTCCCTGAAAAAAGAATAAATGAACCCCACTGTGTTACTTGCACCAAGTTATTTTTCAGAGCAGAACCAGGGCTTAGATCAGTTTGTGGTGTCTACTTACTCCATGGTCAGAGATAAAAGAACTCAAGCTGGGGTGCTGAATCCTCAGTTGGTGTAAAGCAACAGAGCTCCTTTGTCTTCAGTGGGTGCCAATTTCCAACAACTGATGCTCAGCTAGACTATTTTGGACACAAATATCAAAGCCATCATGGGGCCAAGCACTGACAACTCCTACTGGCCTCAGTCAGTGCTAAGAACGAGCGGAGCGACACCTCAGGAATTGGCTCATGGCACCTGGCATTGCTAAATATTCCTTCCAAGAGCAGATAGGTGAGAGAGCATGCCAGGTATTTCGCTATTTGTTATATTGGGGCAGTTGCAGCGTCTTATCTTCCTGCCAGTTTGAGAAACAGCTTGCTCTGGGAAGTTTGTTAGGCTCAGCTAAATAAATACTAACTAGCAATAAATCTATGGATGATGCAGCTCTTCGGTTTGCAACAGCTAAATAGCTGTTTTGTATCCAAGTGCCTGGTGCAATGATACTTATATAATATATGGAGATATACCTATCTCATAGAGCTGGAAGGGACCCTGAAGGGTCATTGAGTCCAGCCCCCTGCCTTCACTAGCAGGACCAATTTTGCCCCAGATCCCTAAGTGGCCCCCTCAAGGATTGAACTCACAACGCTGGGTTTAGCAGGCCAATGCTCAAACCACTGAGCTAGCCCTCCCCCCTTAGCTGCTGGTGGTATTTACCAATCATAGAAGACTACTCTCTTTCCATAAACTGCTCCTATTACAAGTTCCCTGTGGCTGGAACAGAAGGTTCACAAGTAGCTGGTGGTTTCTTCCAAATAAAGTGCCTGTGAATTAAGGAGGACTGGTTTTATACAGTAACACAATCACTATTGCAATGTGCTATTGTTAATGGCCTCGTGGCGCTAATTATATAATTCCAGAAGGTGAACATTGCTAGAGCACTCCTGTCCTCTTTAGCCAGCCATTTCTGCAATTAAAGGAAAACGTTCTTTTAAGCATGGATTGCAGACTGCCAAAGAAGCTCTACGAGGAAGCGTTCCTGAAGAGCATAGTTTTGTTTGGAAGTCACCTGCAGAACATTACATGCCCGAATATGTATTACTGGAGCAGAAAGGCTGAGGAAGAGAGAGAAAAACATAGACCCCAGATTTTCAGGTGATTCCTTAATATTGTGAAGCTTGTCTTGTGGATTTCCTAACATGGCACAACAACATGCTGAGGGCTACGGCATAACAAATTGTCCCTGGGTGAATCATTGGCAGCAGGGATTGATCTTGGGGCCTCTGGACCTAAACCTATGAGTCTCTACTCCCTGAGCTAAAGCAGCCAATTATTAGCCAAGCCTACAGCAGTGTCATCAACCTCTCTCTGTGGCCCAGCCATCTCCAAAGAGAAACAGAGCACCATACGGAGTGGGTATGGGTTACCCTAACGTTAGCGCTAAATAGTGACATTAGCAAGAGCAATGAGTATGGAGGGCTGTGTAAGCTGTCCCACCCCAGGAACAGACCTAGGATGCATTTTGTCTTAGACACCCTTCTGAGGCTTCTTCCTGGCTCTAGAGTGATGCCGGGTAGACATCTGCAGGTGACCTATTCCAGCAGCACTTTATGATACCCCAGCACTGGCTGAGGACTGTTGGCTGGTGCATGGCAGAGGCAAAGCCAAGGCTCCAGCCCTTCCCTGCCCTTCCACACCCACCTACTCCCATGCACCCAGGCCCAAAGTTGAGGTCCTGTTGGGTTCCGGGAGGTGCCCAGCCATGGCTAAAGGCCCCTCCCCCAGCCTAAGGGAAGGAGCCACCGGGCCTGGGACTCAAATAAATATGGGGGACAACAGAAGGGAAAAAAACAAGGTTGAGGTGTGAGGGAGGTGGTTCTTCCTCCTGATGCCCCTGTACATGCATATGGTCCAAGTCAGTGGATATAGCTCTTGGCAGTTAGTGCTGACAAAGTCCAAACGGGCCATCATTGAAGGAACGGGTTATATACAGAATTATAGGAAGATGTTTGCAAAGCTATGATGTATAAGCAAGATGATGTTCACATCGCAGGTAGGAACAGCAGTTGGCATCTGCTCCATCATGTGTTCCCATGCCTAAGTGTGGTGGCCCAAGCAATCCCCACTGATAACCAGTATTATGGTTCAGATGTTGCTGATGGTCTCTCAGAAGCAATTAAGGGTCTTAATGAACTAGTGAAAGAAGCCATAGTGCATGCACATATAATGTCAAATAAAACAATTTATACCTTGCATACACATAGTGCCTTCCACCCCCAGAGTCTAGTGCACCCCTTCCGTGATTTTATCATCTCCATTTGCAGAATGGCATTTGAAGGAACATTCTGGCTGCAACACAAGAACACAGATGCACAGAAATGATGAATTAGGGCTGCTGACTAATTAATTTGTGAAGCTATACTCCATCAATTGAGACAGCACTAGAACAAGATTAACGTTAACAAAACTTGATATACGATAACAGAGTACATAATGCAAAAGGTTTCATACAGTGGAGATACATTGTATTAGAATGGCTACTGAAAATTATTATGGTATATAGTTAGCTACTAACTTTCAAACATATGTTTTACAGCCACTTTCTATCTGCCTACTCAAGTGAAAAATGGGTTTTGTCCAAATTAAAGACTGGGAGCCAAATTCTGCTCTGAACGACATGTTTGAAGATTTTTTATTGACATTAATGGAATTTGCACTTGTGTATCTGAGAACCAAATTTGACCTTAATATTAGGTCAAATTTTATTTTTCAAAAGTTAGCTAATGTTCATATAGAGCATGGGAGGGGAAGGCCTGAAGCTGTAGAAAATTCCGTATGTAAGTCTTGGGGCCTGAAACTCTAAAAAGTAGAGAAGAGCATATTGACACATCTGGGTGAGTAGGGAGAAGAACAGGCCAGAGCTGCCTAAGAAGACCAGATGACAGGGAGGAAGTTCTGTGCTGGCATCTCTTGGTAAGCCAGGGGAAACTACTAGCTGAATTTTGAGTTTGGGGGCAACAAAACCCTGATCCAGAATGGGGAATGAAAGGACAAGAGAACTTCACCAAATGTGATGGAGGTGAAGGGTCATCTTGACTGCGGCTGAAGTCAGGCCCAGCGGGAGGGGGGAAGGAGAGGCTGGTTCCTACATTCTGATGGTAAGAACTCTGTTCAAAGTCCTTTATGCTGCTGATCCCTTTCTGAAGGCTCAGCACCGAGGTAGCTTGGCTGGATGGCTTTGAGGCAGCAGACAGAGCTGAGGTGACTTGGAGATGGTGAATTACTGAGCTGGCATAGGCTGAAGCCACAGAGAGCAGCAGTCTAGTTGAGGGACTCCTGTGTGGACTCCCCTAGCCAGCAATCGAAGGTGAAATCCCCTCAGCTGGTAGTGTCCCAGCAGACTAGGCAACACTTCCTTTAGGGCTAGAGATGGACCTGCCAGAATTCTTGGACTCCTCCAAACCTAGATAATAAACTGTGAGAGGGGAGCTAGCCAGAAGTGGCTAGACTATATTATCACAACTGCAAGCAGGAGCGCCGCCAGCTTTTCCGGCGCCCTGGGCGGCGGAAGGTCCCACCCCCGAAATGCCGCCCCCGACAGCGGCGGCGGAAGGTCCCGCCCCCAAAATTATGCTGACGACCGGGGCGCCGGCGCCCCCCAAATAGTAGTGCCCCAGGCGACCGCCTAGGTGGCCTAATGGGTTGCGCCGGCCCTGACTGCAAGTGGAGAACTGAGTTTGGGGCTATTAAGACACTTAGGTGGGAGGAGGGGAGTCTTACCTAATAGATATTGTGAAACACAGCAACCAGTAAATTAAGCTTATTCTGTTGTGCCTCCCCCTGCCCCCATATAAAGTTCTTTGTTTTAAATCCCTAGGCTCAGTGCCTGCAAGTGGAGAAATGTTGCCTATAAAGGGCACCCAGAATGATATATGGAGTTTCCTGGGTTTCTGAGTGGGGGCTTGAGCTGGTGTTTAAGTTTTCTAAGATTTCTTTTGAAAACTGAACCCAGCCCTTTTTGCTGCTGACAGCACCTGGCAGAGGAGTGGCTCATAACTTAATAGGTGTAATGGTTTCCTAAAGTAAAACAATTGGGCCTGATTCACCTGTACCCTCTGGCCTAAATTTTCAAAAAGTGACTAGTGATTTTTGGCTAGTGATTTTAGTGACTAGTGATTTTGCCCAACTAGAGACACTTTTTAAAGGGGCTGGTTTGTCAGAGGGCAGGTGCTTGGCATTTTCTGAAAATCAGGCCCCTTTAAGATGTTTCAAGTTGGGCACCCAAAAACTGAGGCAAACAAAATTGATATTCACTGCTGCAAATATAGGCCTCTATTAGCTCTTCACTGCCATATGGACACAAAGAAAGCAACCAGACAATACTGCTCAGTTGAGTTAAGGTGGCTTTACAAGAGAGAGTTAAGAGTTAACAAGAGAGTTGAACTAAGCTGCTTTTTACGACGCCTCATACTTTTGACTTTGTCTTTCAACAAATTTGAAAATCAAGTGAATTTCTCTCCCTTCCCCTCCCTCACATTGTTTCTAGAGCTGGTTGAAATGTTGAAGTTGCCAATTTGGGGGAAAATAAGGGAGAGGGGATGGATATCAAAGTGCTTTCAATTCCCTGCCAACCCCCTTTTTATCTCTACATGTAGAAGAGGTGAACAAATGGTAGTGGGATGAGGAGCACATGCAGGGGGAGTCAATAGCCTTTCGGGCCCAAACATAAAAGAGAAAGGAAGCAAGCAGTGGCAGTCTGAGGTACTTCAATGCTTGAAACCCAAAGAGTGAGTTTGTTTTGTGATTGGGCTGCTCTGGGGAGGGGGAGACCATGTGAATCTAATGGCTACCAGTATCTTGTCTTCCATTTCATTAGCAACTAATCTGATTCTATTCTTCCTGCTCGTCTTTGCAGTCACTACACTCAAGTTCTTGATATTTGATTTCCTTTCTTGGAGGACGGTGCTGTAGGTTTATTAATTAGCCTCTTAGAGTTGGTACGGCAACTTCCACCTTTTCATGTTCTCTGTATGTATATATAACTTCTTACTATATGTTCCATTCTATGCATCTGAAGAAGTGGGCTGTAGCCCATGAAAGCTTATGCTCAAATACATTTGTTAGTCTCTAAAGTGCCACAAGTACTCCTGTTCTTTTTGCGGATACAGACTAACCCGGCTGTGGAGTTATTTACAGCTGTGCAAAGTGGTTGCAAAATGGGTATAAAACACTGCTGTCCTGTTTTGGTAGCATTTTACATTAGAGCTCTGAGAATAATGGATTTTTCAATTCACTGGAAAATCAAAACAATTGAAGAAAGAATTGTTTTGGGTCAACCCAAAAATGATTTTTAGAATTTCTTTGGTGAATTGAAAAAATCAAAAGATAAATAATTTTGGATTAAACAAAACATTTTGTTTGCCCACAAATGAAATGTTTTGTTCTGAGTATTTAAAAAAAATTTTTTTTTCAAACCAGCAATTTTAAATTGAAACATTTTGTTTTGAAAATATCAAAATGAAACATCTCAATTCATAATTTTTTTTAGTTTCTTTATCTAAGCAATTAGCTGAAATCTATGCAAATTCAGCTAATTCAGCTGACCCGAATCTGCATTTCTTTCTCTCACTAAGTTTCACCCTGCTCTGTTTTACACCTGGGTAAATAACCACACGAGGTGCAGGGCCACTGAGAATCAGGTCCAATAAATGATCTTTAGGATGCATATGTTCTAGAACTTCCAGTGGAAGAGGGTGATGTTAGAGCTATACCAAAACCAGCAGCATATGAAGATTAAGGACATAAGAACGGCCATACTGGGTCAGACCAAAGGTCCATCCAGCCCATTATCCTGTCTACCGACAGTGACCAATGCCAGGTGCCCCAGAGNCACTTTCTCCACATCACTCATGATTTTATATACCTCTATCATATCCCCCCTTAGTCTCCTCTTTTCCAAGCTGAAGAGTCCTAGCCTCTTTAATCTCTCCTCATATGGGACCCGTTCCAAACCCCTAATCATTTTAGTTGCCCTTTTCTGAACCTTTTCTAGTGCCAGTATATCTTTTTTGAGATGAGGAGACCACATCTGTACACAGTATTCGAGATGTGGGCGTACCATCGATTTATATAAGGGCAATAATATATTCTCAGTCTTATTCTCTATCCCCTTTTTAATGATTCCTAACATCCTGTTTGCTTTTTTGACCACCTCTGCACACTGCGTGGACATCTTCAGAGAACTATCCACGATGACTCCAAGATCTTTTTCCTGATTCGTTGTAGCTAAATTAGCCCCCATCATATTGTATGTATAGTTGGGGTTATTTTTTCCAATGTGCATTACTTTACATTTATCCACATTACATTTCATTTGCCAATTTGTTGCCCAATCACTGAGTTTTGTGAGATCTTTTTGAAGTTCTTCACAGTCTGCTTTGGTCTTAACTATCTTGAGCAGTTTAGTATCATCTGCAAACTTTGCCACCTCACTGTTTACCCCTTTCTCCAGATCATTTATGAATATGTTGAACAGGATTGGACTGACCCTTGGGGAACACCACTAGTTACCCCTCTCCATTCTGAAAATTTACCATTTATTCCTACCCTTTGTTCCCTGTCTTTTAACCAGTTCTCAAGCCATGTAAGGATCTTATCCCACCCATTGGTTGATCTCTGAGTAGTAGCTACTGCTTTAGGGATACAGAGTGAATTCAATTCCAGCAGGCCAGGTGGAGAGCTCACTTTCAGTCAGGTTTGCTACAGACATAACTTTTATATCTGCAGTTGAATCTTCTTCCGAATCCCTGACTTCATGGAAGAAGGGGTTTACTCTGGACGGTTGCTAATTCCTTCCATATCACCTTGAGCTGTGCAGTATATCAGGAATGCAACTGGCTTCAGAGGTATCTTGATTCTCTTTGTTATCTGCTACCTGTGGTGCTAATCACCTTGCGTAACCTACTACTGAGTGTGTTACAGATCCCAAGAGAGAAGATGATTTGTTACAGCACCCAGCTGCAGAGCCTTGGCTCTTCAGTATGAATTCAGCAGCTTATGTTTTGAGATCTGAAGGTCCCCATTTCAATCCCTGGTTCTGTCACCCAAGATGGCAGCTGTCACGCTTACTCTCAATCTCATTCTGATGCAATTGGCTGTGTCGTACAAAATTTGATCACGTGGTCCTGGTATATATGATCTATGAACCATTTTTAAGAGCATATCACTGACATCAGCCTGTCCGTAAGGTCAGTAACTCTGGGTTAACAACACACACAAACCCTTTTAACTCCTTTTATGTCTCTGTTAAAACTACATATAAAAGGAAATGACAAGATCCACCCCGGTAGGGACATATTGTTTTGGCAGCTCTGACATCATTCAATCACACCTGCCTTGGCAGTGACAATGCGAGATGGACTGATGACACTCTCTAAGTATTTTCCGGGCAGACTAGCATAGTGCTACCTTGCAAACGGTGAGGTGTGTAACAGGAAATATGGGCAGCGTGTCAGGGGTCTCTGTTTCAAATGCAAAATCTGGTTTCCTCCTTCCTGCGGGTCATGTACTTCTTAAATAAAAGCATTCAGTCAGATGGGCTGATTCCTCAGGAATGCTCCTCTGACAAACTAATACTGGCCCATCATCTCTATATGGTCCCTAATGGACTTTTCTGTGACTTCACACACAATAATTAGTAATACCCAGCTAGCCAACCTCATACCCGGGGGGAAATATTTTAAAATCAAATTAATCTGCAATTACTTCTACAATGAAACAGACATTTTTACCTTGAAATGAGGCTTCAGTAATTTGACTTTCCAGGAATGCAACAAGGTCATTGCCCTGTCGCT
Organism: Platysternon megacephalum; assembly: GCA_003942145.1. Taxonomy (NCBI): domain Eukaryota; kingdom Metazoa; phylum Chordata; order Testudines; family Platysternidae; genus Platysternon; species Platysternon megacephalum. Next base: position 2,227,961 of record QXTE01000065.1, on the reverse strand, counting down.
GATCTTCTCGCTGACCAGGCATATGCAGCAGCGAATGCATGCTGGCTAGAAGCGAACTTTGTGTTGTCAAAGGGCCTGCTCAGAAGGTCAATGAGAGTTGTGATGCTTCCTCTTAGTTTTTATTGTGTCGTAGACACAGCCCCAGCTGCTGTTTCAAGCTAAAGCTTGTAGGGTCAGATCCTCAGCTGTTGTCAAAGGGCAATGTTGATTTCTACCAACTGAGGAGCTAGCCCTGGAGTGTTGAACCTCTGCCAGAACTTTCGGCCTAATTCACACCGTGTGGCCCATGTCGTCTTACACCTCTGCACGGGTTGCATGATGCACTCACTGCCCCCGTGGGAGCGCTGAGCAGGACTGTGCTGTGGGATGCAGATGGAGTGCGCACTGTGGTGCAGCATGCTTGGCTCTCCACAGATCTTTGCCAGATCTGCTGGCTGATGCAGGGCAGGTGCGTCTGGCTAGGCTACAAACTCTCCTCCCTCTTTGGGGTGGGTTGTATCCCCAAGGGGTGCTAAGAAGGAGCAGTCACCTGAGCCTGGGGACAGGAGACTGTCTGTGTCAAGACACTGTGCCAGGGTTTGAAGAGGGGGTAGGTTTCTTGTAAAACCTTCCTACACGTTCTAGCCTTAAGTGACTAGTCCATGTAAAATACTGCATTAATCTGGTTATGGCAGGTATCACAAGGTGGTGCTGCTACTGTTTTTCAAGTTCTCTTTCTTAGCATGACAGCACCACTCAGTTTTTGAAGAAATGCTCTGCTGTTAGTTGTGATGCAGTTTCTTTTTGGTGGGTGGGGGGAAGCTGCTGCGAACAGCAGGGGAGTTTGATCTCTGCATTAAGCTCTCTAACCAAACTCAGTTCCTGGGACAGAGTTGCTTCCTGGGAACCAGACATTGGTGTGTTAGCTGAGAGTCCTGAAAGAGACGGGAATTACCTTCTTGCTGTCTGACCGCCCCTGTTGAGGGATTGCCATAAAGTATAAATAAACCATGTCCCTGATTTCTCCTTCCATGGGAAACTGAGCTGCAAAGCCCTAAAGCCTGCTACTGCTTGGCAGCAGGGTGACAGTTCTTTGACCCTGATATGCCATGCCGTTGTGGTAAAAGGAAGGCATTGTGAAAATGAAGCTGTATAAACCAAAGGGTGTGATGTCCCCTTCGTACAGCAACGCTGCTCACTAAAACTCCCCAGCTGCCCTCTTCTTCATCACCTGCCTCTCCAGTCCTCTTGCAAATCCAGTGAATAATATAATAAATAAAACAGAAAGTTGCCTTGCCAATAAAAAGTCCTGTTGGTAAGGCTGAGCTTCTGCCTTGCTGCTTTCACATTTCCAGCTTGTCAACAATTTGAAAATATTGCACCTTTGAATTTGATACAGGAACTTTCTTTAAGAGTGCAGTCTTTGTGCACCATTCATTTTAAAATTGGTTCTGACAGAGAGTTCCATGACTGAGAGGCTCTAAAATGGATTGTGCTGTCACGGGACAGCTTCTGAAACATGCTCTCGATCTATAGTTATATAAATAAAATCACTGTATACAAAATTCAACACACACACACACGCTGGCCAGCCATGAATTTAAGATGTAGACAAATTATTCACTAGTGATGAGTATGTTGTGAATGAGCCATATGCTTACAGAATGATTATTGTCAATATATTTTAGAGGTTTTTTTTTTTTTTAAACAAGTTCATAGGGATCATTTTCTGATCTGTCTGCTTATAACCTTAAGTGTTTAAGCTGTCATGAATCTACCCATTCAGGGCTCTGAGGGAGACAAAAATTAAAGTTAATGGATATTTTAAAACCTTTCCTAGACATAAAATGTAATTGCTTTAAAGTCCAATATCCTAGAATCTTCCAGAGCTAGAAGCAAACGCGGTGTGACCTATTGGAAGACTACAAATCTCCTTTTCCAATAATGTAAAGTTCTCAGACAAGATCTTTCTTCCAAACGATATCCTAAACTCAGGGCTTGTCTACACTGGCAAGTTTCTGCGCAGTAAAGCAGCTTTTTGCACTCAAACTGCAGCCGTGTACACACTGCCAAGCCACTGTGTGCGCAGAAACTCCTCAGTCGCAGCGCTGCAAAAAAACCACCTCGACGAGAGTCGTGAGGCTATTTGCGCAGCGGCTCCAGCGCTCTATTGCCAGTGTAGACACTTGATTGCTTTCTACGCTGTCATTGGCCTCCGGAGCTGTCCCATAATGCCTCAAGTGACCGCTCTGCTCATTGTTTTGAACTCGGCTGCCCTGGAGACGTGCGCCCCTCCCCTTTCAAAGCGCCGTTTCTGAAAGCCATTGCGTGCTGTGCTGATCTGCTCTGGGACACACAGCAAACCATTAATGTGGGAATGCTCGTGCTGTTGAACACAGAGGCAGGGGTGTGTGTGTGTGTGTGTGTGAGAGAGAGAGAGAGAGAGAGAGAGAGAGAGAGAGAGCTGTGCAGAGAGCCCAGGGAGGGAGGCAGGGGCTGATGTCGGAGTTTCCCCCTCCCCCTGCCTCAGGACTGGTTGTTTCCTGCCACTGTCTGAACTTACAAGACAGCATGCTGACACACTCTCTGTCCCACCAAACACACTGTCTCTCGTCCCCGCTCCATGCNAAGTCCAATATCCTAGAATCTTCCAGAGCTAGAAGCAAACGCGGTGTGACCTATTGGAAGACTACAAATCTCCTTTTCCAATAATGTAAAGTTCTCAGACAAGATCTTTCTTCCAAACGATATCCTAAACTCAGGGCTTGTCTACACTGGCAAGTTTCTGCGCAGTAAAGCAGCTTTTTGCACTCAAACTGCAGCCGTGTACACACTGCCAAGCCACTGTGTGCGCAGAAACTCCTCAGTCACAGCGCTGCAAAAAAACCCACCTCGACGAGAGTCGTGAGGCTATTTGCGCAGAGGCTCCAGCGCTCTATTGGCAGTGTAGACACTTGATTGCTTTCTGCGCTGTCATTGGCCTCCGGAGCTGTCCCATAATGCCTCAAGTGACCGCTCTGCTCATTGTTTTGAACTCGGCTGCCCTGGAGACGTGCGCCCCTCCCCTTTCAAAGCGCCGTTTCTGAAAGCCATTGCGTGCTGTGCTGATCTGCTCCGGGACACACAGCAAACCATTAATGTGGGAATGCTCATGCTGTTGAGTGTGTGTGTGTGTGTGTGTGTGTGTGTGTGTGTGTGTGTGTGAGAGAGAGAGAGAGAGAGAGAGAGAGATTGCTGTTCAGAAAGCCTAGAGAGGGAGGCGGGGGCTGATGTCGGGGTTTCCCCCTCCCCCTGCCTCAGGACTGGTTTTTTCCTGCCACTGTCTGAACTTACAAGACAGCATGCTGACACACTCTCTGTCCCACCAAACACACTGTCTCTCATCCCCGCTCCATNGTATTTTCTATGGCCTGTGTTATGCAGGAGGTTAGACTAGGTGGCCATAACGGTTCCTTCTGGCTTTGGAATCTATGAATCCTGCTCCTTGCCCATACAAAACATCCACCATTTTAAGCAACAGAACCACAGACTGCAAATCTGAACTCGGCAGACAATTCATGAAAGAATCTTAACTTGTACCAACAGCAGCAGGAATGAACAGAACTGAACCTAATTTTTTCCTGGGATTCACCATCAGGAACCAACCCCCCAGGAGGAACCAGGAATTAGAAGAGGCTCGGCCACTGAGAGCTCTTGGGAAGGGCTGGCATTCTGTGAGGAGGGACTCAGCAAGCACCAAGAATGTGACCAGTAAAGACTTCGTCTTCTGGAAGCCCATGATCAGTAGAGGACGGGCCAATGGAAAATTCTTGGCCAAGAACAACCTTGCAACCTAAGATCCTTAGGTACAGCTAAGGGGAAGTGACTGGCAAGGACTTTGGGGCTATGTCTACACTGCAATAGATACCTGTGGCTGGCCCGTGCCAGCTGACTTGGGCTTGCAGAGTTTGGGCTCAGGGGCTGTTTAATTTTAGTGTAGACATTCAGGCTGCAGTCCCAGCTCTGGGACCCTCCCACCTTGCAGGGGCCTGGCAGAGCCGGCGCAACCCATTAGGTGACCTAGGCGGTTGCCTAGGGCACGAACATTTGGGGGGCGCCGGCGCCCCAGTCGTCGGTGTAATTTTGGGGGCGGGACCTTCCGCCGCCCCTGTCGGGGGCGGCATTTTGGGGGCGGGACCTTCCGCCGCCTAGGGCGCCGAAAAAGCTGGCGCCGCTCCTGGGGCCTGGAGCCTGAGCCCTATAGTCTACACCANGAAGAGGCTCGGCCACTGAGAGCTCTTGGGAAGGGCTGGCATTCTGTGAGGAGGGACTCAGCAAGCACCAGGAGACCACCCACAAGAATGTGACCAGTAAAGACTTCGTCTTCTGGAAGCCCATGATCAGTAGAGGACGGGCCAATGGAAAATTCTTGGCCAAGAACAACCTTGCAACCTAAGATCCTTAGGTACAGCTAAGGGGAAGTGACTGGCAAGGACTTTGGGGCTATGTCTACACTGCAATAGACACCTGTGGCTGGCCCGTGCCAGCTGACTTGGGCTTGCAGAGTTTGGGCTCAGGGGCTGTTTAATTTTAGTGTAGACATTCAGGCTGCAGTCCCGGCTCTGGGATCCTCCCACCTTGCAGGGGCCTGGCAGAGCCGGCGCAACCCATTAGGCGACCTAGGCGGTTGCCTAGGGCACGAACATTTGGGGGGCGCCGGCGCCCCAGTCGTCGGTGTAATTTTGGGGGCGGGACCTTCGGCCGCCCCTGTCGGGGGCGGCATTTTGGGGGTGGGACCTTCCGCCACCTAGGGCGCTGAAAAAGCTGGCGCCGCTCCTGGGGCCTGAGCCCTATAGTCTACACCGCAATTAAACCTCCCTGAGCCTGAGTCAGCTGCCATGGGCCAGCCGCTGGTGTCTAACTGCAGTGTAGACATACCCTGAGCCTCCATGTTGGCTGATTTGCATGTAGGCTATGAGAGATCTTTGGTTCTCTCAAGATATTTCCCCTCCCTTGCCCATTGGGCATGCTTATTCCATCTCTTAGCCTGGCCCCGGCTGCCATGTTCTGTTGCCCTAGGTGACATCTGACACAGAGCCGGGCAGCAGTTTNGGCTGGCCCGTGCCAGCTGACTTGGGCTTGCAGAGTTTGGGCTCAGGGGCTGTTTAATTTTAGTGTAGACATTCAGGCTGCAGTCCCGGCTCTGGGATCCTCCCACCTTGCAGGGGCCTGGCAGAGCCGGCGCAACCCATTAGGCGACCTAGGCGGTTGCCTAGGGCACGAACATTTGGGGGGCGCCGGCGCCCCAGTCGTCGGTGTAATTTTGGGGGCGGGACCTTCGGCCGCCCCTGTCGGGGGCGGCATTTTGGGGGTGGGACCTTCCGCCACCTAGGGCGCTGAAAAAGCTGGCGCCGCTCCTGGGGCCTGAGCCCTATAGTCTACACCGCAATTAAACCTCCCTGAGCCTGAGTCAGCTGCCATGGGCCAGCCGCTGGTGTCTAACTGCAGTGTAGACATACCCTGAGCCTCCATGTTGGCTGATTTGCATGTAGGCTATGAGAGATCTTTGGTTCTCCCAAGACATTTCCCCTCCCTTGCCCATTGGGCATGCTTATTCCATCTCTTAGGCTGGCCCCGGCTGCCATGTTCTGTTCCCCTAGGTGACATCTGACACAGAGCCAGGCAGCAGTTTCTAAGTTAAAGTGAAGTACAACAACCATTTCTTCAGCTGCGTTTAGGATGCATTGCCATCATCATCCTCCCTGTGCCAGCTGCTGCAAGAGGTCGCCGTGCATGAGCGTGAGCCAGTACTAGACTGGGTGAGCATCACGGTTGCTTTTTTAGAGACTTGGAAAGTTATTGATCTCCCTCTAATCTTGGCCACTGACGTGGGTTAGTTCGTTCAGACAGAGATTGATGGCTTTAGATCCAGAGGTTCAACATTACAAATGATGGCCCACGTGGGGATCAAACCCACAACTTTGGCACAATGAATGTCACTTGTAATGAAGTTCCCCTTGAACCTCTGAATCTAAAAGCATGAGCCTCCTGCCCCAAGCCTGTGGTGGCCAGAGTGGGTGGGTTACACTCACAGCTGACATAAATAAGTCCCTTGTGTTAAGAACGAATACCCCCTAGGCAGTCATTTGAACTGTTAGGAACAAACACTCCTAGGCAGAAAATTTGAATCATAGTCTCAAGCCTGAGGCCCGTTTATTGAGCTCACACACACCTATGCATAGGGGTAGCAGACCAAAATCAACTACCCCGCTTACAAGGTTACATGCCATTTTAAAAGTTTTAAACCGCAACTGCACACACGTCACTGCCAAGCATTAGGGTGAGGGGTGCTTTTTTGAGTTGTCAGCGAGTTTAGTATTAGAGTAGGGGGTACTTTCCAGAGTTGTCAGCGATTTCCCTTTGGCCATGCCAGGAGGGACTTTTGCTATGTCCTGTACACGCGGGCCCCGTATGGTTTAAGATGGTATTTTGGGCCTAGTGCGAACTCAGGGGTTTTGCAAAGGGCAGTTTGTGGTTATTCTGTTTATGCCATGAGCAAGAACACTAACACGAATTCCGGTTGCAAAATACAGGTTTGCAGAAATGATTACAAGAATATCTTAATATATGCTTACATAGTAGATTTAAACAACAATATTATTTTATGATGAGTTGCCGTGTTTTAACTATAAGCGTTAGTAGGGTTTTCTGGGTAAGGGGTACATAGTAGGACAAAGAAGGGGCATGATGCCCTTTAGTATGACCACTAGGATTATTGCTGTGCTAACTTGTTACAGGTTATTGGTTATAGGCTTTGCCTTATTGCTTTCTATTGTTGCCCTGCAATAGCAGGGCATGCACAGTGTTAGGGAAGGGAAGGGAAAAGGAAGGAAGGGGAGGCAAGGGGGGGTGAATGGGCAGGTACAAGGGGTGGGTGCCTACAGAAGTACCTGTTCCCAATTAATGTGCCTTAATTGTTTATACAGCAGTAATTATAGGTTGTACAGTCTTGTAGCCTTAGAGCAAAAGCTGTTACAGAAGCAGAAGTTCAAGCAGACGTTAGGCTGGACCATGGCCAAGGACGCTGTTACAAATATTCCAGTTCCTCTTTCCTCCGGCCTTCCCCCCCCCCCCGCCCCTTTCCAGGGCAGCATTGCTTAGTATGGTTCTGGCTTTTGACCTGTTGATTACAGGGTAGGCCCTGGTCAGAGCTTACAGAGGGGGGGTGCTGTTACAAGGATTATTAAGGCCTCCTACTGTTATAGGGGCCACAAAAGAGGGCCCCCATCTGATGCCATTTGGGCATCCGACTGGGCCTTGGGGTAAGGAGGAGGACTAACCTTTCGGTGGGTATGGGCATACAGGGGCTTACCAAAAGGGGGCACAATTTAAAGGCAACAGAGTTTATATGCCAAGCAACGATTCCATTATAAAAACATTGATTACAGATAGGTTTCAGGATGAGTCTTAATAGCCTTTAGCAAGCAAATTAATATAAGCAGATGCGTTTTAAACCTTGAGCAATGCCTGTTACAAATAGTTCTCTCTCTGCTAATTCCTCTTTTCCTCCCCCATCTCCCCCCCCCTCCATCCCCAAAGTGCAGCCCAGTCTAGTTCAGGCTTCCGGTCCGACAGTTTTGAGCCAGGCCAGGGTTTGTGGGGGATAGAAAAGAGGGGAGAAAGTAACTTGGAGGAGACAAAGGGGGGGGGGGTATTTTCTCCACACTTGTATACCTGTGTGGCCAGGAGATCTTTTCCTAGCATCAGATTGAGCCTCATTCCCCTGCTCAGACACTGCTGAAATTCTGCATCATGTGAGCTGGCACCATCATTTAAATACCAGCCAAATCTGCATGAGAGTTAACTCCTTACCCATGGTATAGAATGGGTTTCTAGTGGACAGCAGAATATGGAGTAGATATGTGTGGGCAGGAGCGCCACCAGCTTTTTCGGCGCCCTAGGCGGCGGAAGATCCCGCCCCCAAAATGCCGCCCCCAACAGGGGCGGCGGAAGGTCCCGCCCCCCCAAATTCCACTGACGACCGGGGTGCTGGCGCCCCCCAAGTAGTAGTGCCCTAGGCGACCGCCTAGGTCGCCTAATGGGTTGCGCCGGCCCTGTGTGGGGGTCTGATCTCTGTCTCTCGCCGTGTCTCATGAAAAGTGTCCTATGTACCCATTTCAGAGTCTCATGTGCAGATCAGAGATCAGAAATTACCATCACGTGGGTGACTCTGAGCCCAGCTCAATGCAACGTTCTCTGATCTGAGATGCCACTAGCAATAGCTCTTCCTGGTATTGGCTTGTTGTTTGAAGGCGAAGTACATTGCAGCGGCCCTTTATCAGTTGAGCGCACGTTATTTTTCTGCAGCCATGTCCCTGGCAGCTAGCCAGCCCAGATGTGATATCCGGGGTTGCCCCTACCCGTCTGAACTGCATTGGCACTTCTGATGTCTTGTGTGTTTCCTGTGTTTGTGTATGCTTCCCAGTAGCCATTACAGAGACCCTGCCTGGCTTCCTGTGCCATGCTTGGGGCCTAGAGCAGCAGAGGGATGTTTCTACAGGTAGCAACCACAGGGCATAGCTGTAACTGACAGCTGCCTGGTGGCCAGCATTAGAGTCTAGGCATCGAGGCAGCTGGGCACTCAGATGAAGACTCCCAAAGCCCCTGCATGGCCAACCCTCAGCTTTGAACATTCTCCTGAATTCTGGAACACACAGAGCGGAGCTGTCACACTCCCGGCTGAGGGTCCAAATACCCCTTTCCTTTGCAGATCCCTCTGCACATGTCAAATGGCTGCTGGCACATAGAACAGCAACTTGTGCCTGCAAAACTGCAGGTCAGAAATAAGAGACCAAGAATTCACATGGTCTGATTTTTTTCCCCCGAGCTCATCCAGTTTCCCTTCAGTTCAATAGGAATTATGGGTGTTCATGATCTCTGAAAACCATGCCATCTATCAGGCTTCAGAGCACGATGGCAGATTCTTTGCACGGTCCCATGCCGGGGCAGATCACAATCCAGCCCTTACCATGTGTTTGTCTCTTCGATTTGCTGCCCTGGCACTAACTACTTTTCTATTAGCAACGGCTCCTTCGTGGGAAAGATCAAACATTAATTTTCTCCGTCATGTTTTAACATGGTGTGATGGGTAAACAGAAACACTAGAAATGGGTAGTGAATCCGGGGGCAGGAGGGAGGGGGCCCAAAATACCGTGTGTCACATCGACTGTCGCGAAGAAGGCGACCCACAACCAGCACCCGCCCCCCCGCACACACTGCGCTCAGCTCTTTTTCTCAGTGCTGGAAGAATGAGTCAGGTTCCTGACACTCAACACTGCACTAGAGGGAAGGAAAGACAAAGCGAGAATAGTGTCGCATGTGCCAAGTCAGTGCTGCAACGAATCGATTCTGCCACGCAGCAGCGATTTGTTCAACCTGGTGCTGTGTGGGTTACAGTTTCATTGCAGCAACCAACTCAGCTGCTCTTTGTTATCTGCTATTTACCGCGTGGCTCAGGTCATTGCAGCTGTAAACATTTTACTTCCTTATTAATAGGGTTTTGTTAGAAGAAGGTGATGGAACAAACGCATGCAGGTGCTGGATACATGGATTGGCGCATGTTTGTTTCATTACTGGAGCACATTGTCCATTTCAGCTGCATTTTTTCAATGGCATCCCCTGTTGTTTCTGCACTTATAAAGAGAAGCAGATTGCAAAATGTTCTGAGTGGGGTGTCTCTGTGCAGATAGAAATTCCAACTCTGTTTGCAGGCTGGTTCCGTTTGCATCCGAAAAGGTAAGGATCTGCTAAGGATACTGCCCACCACCCTAACGCTGGTGTGTTGGTTCTTTTTGCGACTTCAGAGGGGGAAATGGAGATTCTCTCCCTTGTGACTACTGAAAAAATAAATCAATATTTGCCAGCATGGCCTGCAAGGACAGCTCCTCTGAAATGGGGGAAGGGATCCGGAGGGGTAGAAAGGAAAGAAAATCTTATCTCCCACAAGCAAATATAACTGAATATTAAGGGAAAAATCCAAATAGCTTAGAAAAGTTGACCGTGCAGCCTAATATTTCCACTGGATGCCCACAAGACACCACTGCTATTGGTCCTATCTGCATTGCCGGGGGAAATGCACCCGGTGCAGAGGGCCAGCATGAGGTAGATGCACCACTTAAGTCCCACTTAGCCCTCAAAATAGGGCTTATGTGAGAGAGGTACATAAGTTTTGTGCTGGCTTTCTCCTGAATTTCACCATGCAGGAATAATCTGCAAAAGGATTGTTTTTAGCCAATATCTCCATTGCCATCATAGTGTAATGGCCTTCTGCTCCATTATCTCTGTACATTGGCCATTATGCATCTTCCTCGTCTCTTCTATGAGAACAGCATTGAGAAGCAGAGGCCCCAGTGCTCTGGTGTGGCCAAGGAGTACTTAGCACAAGTCTTGAGGCATGGTGTTTGGATGGCTACAAGATTAGGCAAAGAGGTGCTTTTGCTAGCTTTGTACCCACCCCAATCCTGGCCAGTCCCTGACACAAATTAGAGCAGCCTAAAGGCTGCTCTAACCTATGCTAGCTGCCAGTGACTGACCTACAAAGCATTTTAGCTGCTGGAACTTGCTAGATATAAGGGTGTCCTTGTCGTGCTGCTCTTCTCCCGCCATAGCCCCTGCACTGTGGCTGGGAGGAAGTGATGAAGAAGCACTGCAGTGACTCTGTGCCACCTGAAGACTCCACTATGGTGGTACAATCTTTGAATGGTCTACTGGATCAGCTGGTGTTCAAGGCAGGGTCTGGCCTGATGGGAGCAGACTGTGTCAATACAACTAGACCACATTGGGCCATGCAAGCAACCAGCCCCTATACTACACATTGTGGGTGGCTTTTTTTTATGCTGTTTCCAGTGTAAAGTGTGCAAACAGTTTGTGAAATCCCTTTTAAGTGGCATAAAGCTTTCCTGATTTTATGTCCCTGCGTTAAATAAATGGTACCATCACCCAAATCCCTCCCAGGCAGGGGGCATCTATTTACAGAACATCGAGATGGCAGTTTACCTAAAAGCAACAGAAGATGAAAAATGTTTCCAATACAAGTTCATTAGGTCAGACTATAGCCCCTGGACCAGCTGGTGTAAATCAGCATAGCTCCACTGATGTCAACTGAGTTACACCCATGTACATCAGCTGAGGATCTATCCCGTTGTATTTGTTCTAGTTGTCCGATATGGTGACAGTATTAGCTGTAAATAGCAGTGTTGTGTGTGGAGAGGGGAGGCCAGAGGGAATGAGTAATGGAATATGGATCCTTTCACCTCTAGGTCAGTGCTTCAAATCTGTCCCCGGTCAGTAATGACCAAAAGTCATTTCATTTGATGCCTGCTGAGAAATGGATTGTTGGCCTCAGTCTAGTTCCAAAAGGAAAAGTATCCTCATACATCACCGCAATTGGCATCCTTGGGGCAATCTCATTGGCTAGGCCAAGGGCATAAAGACCAAGTTGCCCTCTCACATCTAGGGAGGGGCGTACCAGAACAAGGATGAGACACGTGGGCAGGGCAGGGTGGGGAAGCTGGCATTGTACTCCTCTTCTGGAGATGCAGAGAGCGTCTTTCACCAGAGCTGTCAATCTGCCACCTTTCATCAGCACTAACGTATCTTGAAGACATTTCAAGGCTATGAGGATAAGTTTATGGAGGGGATGGTATGATGGAATAGCCTAATTTTGGCAATTAAATGATATTTGACTATTAGCAGTAAATATGCCCAATGGCCTGTGATGGGATATTAGATGGGGTGGGATCTGAGTTACTACAGAGAATTCTTTCCTGGGTGTCTGGCTGGTGAGTCTTGCCCACATGCTCAGGGTTTAGCTGATCGCCAAAATTGGGGTCGGGAAGGAATTTTCCTCCAGGGCAGATTGGCAGAGGCCCTGGGTTTTTTTCGCCTTCCTCCGCAGTGTGGGGCATGGGTCACTTGCTGGAGGATTCTCTGCACCTTGACGTCTTTAAACCATGATTTGAGGACTTCAATACCTCAGATGTAGGTTAGGGGTTTGATACAGGAGTGGGTGGGTGAGTTTCTGTGGCCTGCATTATGCAGGAGGTCAGACTAGACGATCATAATGGTCCCTTCTGACCTTAAAGTCTATGATTCTATGATTCTAGGATCAGTGTGTTTTTAAGAAAGAACAAAACAGCTGGCTAGCGTAAACGGTGAGGACTAAGGGTTATGCAAGTTAAGCTAGCAGATTGCACTGACTAAATACAGATCCTACTGGTTTCCACAGAGGGCAGGCAGTTCTCCATCTGAAAGCGCCATTGAAGCATTGCATCGAGAAACACGCAGCATAAACAGTAGGAGTTATAAATAAACGTCCTTCTCAGGGACTCCTCATAGACATGGAGCCCACTGGCATTTCTGCTACTGCATCAGTGGCACCAACGGATTTTTCCCTACAGCTCAGTTAGCATCTGATTCTGCCAGGCCTCTACACAAGGGTGTAGTGGGGGGTAAAGGAGATTACATGGAGCCCTTCTCCCCTGTGCATTGCCCATGTAAGAGCACTGCAGTCCCCGCAACCCGGGCATGTATGGGAACCCAGAAGGGGCAGCAGGGAAGAGGCGAGGCATGTGACACCCACACCAGCCAGTGGAGGAGGACTAGCATGCAGGAAGGAACAGGCTGCAGTGTAGTAACACACTCCTCCTGGGCCCTGGGGAGGCATTCTCAGTCCTTAGGCACATTGTCATCCTTAAGAGGTGGATCCTTCAACTGATGTAAATTGACTTGAAAGGAGCTGTGACAGCGTACACCAGCTGAGGATCAGGCAGGGGCAGACAGGGGCAGGGATGTGGAGAAGAATGTGAGATTGTGCTAAAGCCACAAGGAGCCCCGGAAATGATACACTGGCAAAAGCCAGAGATCTCTTTTCCTGCCTGGAGCTTGAGCCCCATAACACAACTGTCCCGATGAAAATAAAATGCAAACGAAAGGTGTGGGGGCAGCACAGTTATATTTTAAAAAAAAATCTTCTCTCTTTCGCCCTATCCCACAACTTCTCCACTTGGTTATTTGCCTGGCTTTCTGATCTTGCTCAGACAGAACTAGCTGTTTGCCAGATCCCTAAGAACAGCTCTGAAGAAGGTGCTTTGTTCCGGGGCAGCATTCCAGTGCCTTGCGTCCCCATACCAAAGTGAAAGGGAGAGTGGGCTTAGCTACTGTCGCATCTTCTCTCGCTTTGTTTCTTTGATTTATTTTTAGCTCCCTTGCTGCCTGCCTTCCTCCGGAGCGGCTTTTGCACACCCCTGTCACTTCTGAGTCTCATCCCCCTCCCCAGTGCATTTCTGATTCCTGTGATGTTTCAAGTATCCCTAGATGCAGATGTCAAGCCAGATGATTTGATTCAGCTCGATCCTAGTATCTAGCATTTTTATGTTTGCCCGGCTCTAGAAAAGTATTTTCCTTCCTGTCGGTTTCAAGTAAAGAACAAGAATGCCTCAGTTGTCCAGCAATATGGCCTTCTCTGGGTCCTATTTCTTCTCCCCAGAGATTTAATGCTGGTTTGATTAGCCTCTCAATTGTAAAGATCCCTCTGCCGGTACTGAGCTGCCGAGATTCAAACGGACAAACCGTTCTTGGGCTCGCTGCACCAATGAGGGATTAGATTCGTGGGCCCCTTAGCTCTTCCAATAGACAAATGGTTTCTTGAGCTTGTGGAGATCCAGGGAGGGTGATGGGCGAGTTCAGAAAAAAGGCTCTCCAGCCTGTGGGCCTTCTGCTGAGTGCCTCTGGGAAGCCATTGGCACTTCAGAGCGTGGGGTTTTACATCCTCCACCCACAAAGGAGAGAGCGGGATTTCACAGCCAAAGCAGATGGGTAGTTATAGTGGAGGAAATCAAGCGAGAACAACAAGGGTCATCAACATGGACACTAGAAAAGGCAGGTAGACAGTGCAATGATCTCATTGCATACCAGCCCCAGGATATGTGAAAGGGCCGCAGTCAAGCATGGATGAGATGTAGAACGCATGGTGGCAGCCTGCGGCATGCTAAAGGAAAGCAAACGCTGCTGAAGGCAACTGATTGTCCATTAGAAACACTGTAACCCCTCCCCCTCCACTGGCCTCCAATCCCAAATTAGTCTATCTGTTGCATACAGTGATCCCAGAGAAGTTTCAGAACTTGAGTATTTAAAACAGGACTGGAGCATAAGGGATCCTACATGGCAGGGGGTGGACTAGATTACAGGTCTGTCGCATCTTAGGCACATTTAACATGTGTGATTTCAGCTTTACGCGGTCGGCAAAAACAAGAAAAAAGAGAAAAATAACAATGTAAATACTGTTTCTGTAGGGCAGGCGATTCTGCCCACCATTACACTCAATGTAATATTGACGATACGCGGTTTTCGCTTTACGCGCTGACCGCGGAACGTAACCCCAGCGTAAGATGAGACAGACCTGTATCTATTTATTATTATTGTTACGGTAGCACCTGAGGCCTCAGCCAAGATCAGAGCCTTATGGTCACTTCCTTCTCTAATTTCTATTCTATTCCATCATCATCTATCTGACTTTCCAGAATATCCGGAGCTCTCCCGTGAACAGCAGCTTTTGGGAATAGCTAGGGCCTCCCAGGAGTCCCGGCACTGGAGGCGGCTCAGGGGTTTGCTGAATAAGGACATCCCTGGCCAGGCTCCCTGTAGTAAATGTAACTCCATCCTCTGCCTCTAGCACTCCTATGGTTTGTGCCTTGAACTTTGAGCCAGGGAAGAGCGACGTGGGGGATCTGAATAAACAGAGGGGGTGATGCCACGGCTGAGCTGTGGTCTCCAGTATGGATATTGCGCAGCCTTTGCAGCCAGGTGGTGTTGGCCACACACTCTGCACTCTTGCAGTCAAGTCTCACTCATTCGCTGAGCTGGCTGGCCCTCTACACAACAACCACATGGCACTTTCTGACCCTGCGACCTCCTGGGGTGGAGTTGCCACCTCCAGGGATCCTCACCAGACTTCATTCCACCATGAGCCTGCCTAAAACCCAAGAGAATTGAGCCCATTTGCTACCAAATCCTTCACTCAGCCAGTAAGTTGCCGACATCATTAAAATGGGTGCTACTCTTTTATCCCAGCAGTCGCCTGCTATCCATTGACGTCAGCAGAAGCAGGATGAAGACCATCGCTGTAGAGGGAGAGGCAGTTGTCTTTGGTGTCCTGCCCAGGCCACACATAAACTTTCCCCTGATTTTCAACCCATCTTCCTTCTGGCCAGCACGTCTGAAAGAGAACGGCTGCCATTGAACTCTGGTCTGGTGCATGGTAGCAGTGCAGGTGAGGAGCTGTGGTGGACGATAGGCTTTCTCTGAGCCACTGCCCTCCACCTCTGAAGCTGGGGGATGCAGGTCTTTTCATAGCGTCGGGATTCAAAATAGCAAAAGCTCCAAACTGTATTGGCCCTAGTCAACCTGCTCCCATGCCTTCTGATAGACTCTGGTAAAAGTTTCTAATCCCATAAAGTGCATCACTGCACGTGCGTGGCTCTCATAATTGTTTTATTGCAGCCGAAAATGTTAATGTCATCCTAATGCAGTTTTCTGCCCAGCCCCTGATGAAGATTAAGCGAATGAAAGGAAAATCGGATTGTGCCGAAACACATTCGTTTTGTATTCTTTGCTGCTGCTTTTTTGTACAAAGGGATTGAGCTGTTATCCTGATGTGAAATGGGACAGCTTCCTGGAAGCTAACGGCTGCTCAGCCCAAAATGTGACTTACTCCCTTGCCTTCTACCTGGTTGCAAAGTCCATGAAGATCTTTCTATGTGGCACTGTTCCCCAGCTCACCCCACTCCAAAACAATCATAGAATATCAGGGTTGGAAAGGACCTCAGAAGGTCATCTAGTCCAACCCCCTGCTCAAAGCAGGACTAATCCCCAGGCAATTTTTTACCCCAGTTCCCTAAATGGCCTCCTNCCTCAGAAGGTCATCTAGTCCAACCCCCTGCTCAAAGCAGGACTAATCCCCAGGCAATTTTCTACCCCAGTTCCCTAAATGGCCTCCTGAGGGATTGAACTCACAATCCTTGGTTTAGCAGGCCAATGCTCAAACCACTGAGCTATCCCTCCCCTACAAGGTCTAAGCAGGCCCCACTCTGCTACCTTTGTGGTACAAAGAGAGTGGATCCTGCCCACAATCCCCTGCTCTTATGTAGAAGAGTCCCCAGCAGGCTTGACTCCCTCTCCTGAGTGGGAGAAGAGAAGAATGGTTGAAGTGTGACATACTCTGGCTATTCCAGCTGATGTATGGTCACTATGGGACCACAGGGAGGTGGTGCACTTTAGAACAGCCCCCAGTTGGCTCAGACTTGAGTCCAAGGGACATGCAGAGAAATAGGGAAACATCACTGGCTTGCTAACAGCCCCCCCCCCCGCCCCCCCCCCGGCTGCATGCAGCAGAAGCTGAACTCAGTAGAGAATCTGGCTTGATGCTTTTAAAAATTGAATTAAAATAAAAAATTGCTAGCAACCCAGCTGTCATGAGCGATCCTGCAGTAACAAACTAGCAGGCTTGCCCAGTTAAAGGAATGGCTTGGTTAGGACAAAGATTTCTGTTTCCAATCCCAGGGATGCTATTGTCTAATGCTGGGTGAGCTATTTTTGTGGCAAAGCGGCCCAGACTCATTCACTTTAACCAAAAGAGATTCAAAGAATTGTTTCCTTCTGTGAATGAGCAAATGATCAATTGTAAAAGATTTATTACACTGGATCCTATATGCTACACTGCACCTGGTCCTGTGGCCATTCCCCTTACAAGTCCCAGTTATTGTAAAACCATCTCTAGGCGTGGACAATCTTATCAGATTATCCATTTGTTTTGAAACTCACTAGTTTGTGAAAAACTGATGAGAAGGTTGAAGTGTTTGTGTGTTCATAGACTCATATATTTTAAAGTCAGAAGAGCCCATTCGATCAGTCTGACCTTGTGTATCATACCAAATTTCACCCAATTACTTCTGTATTGAGAGCAATCACTTGTGTTTGACTAAAGCAGGGGCCCTCAACCTTTTCAGACGACTGTATCCCTTTCAGGAGTCTGATTTGTCTTGCAAATTTCACCTCACTTAAAAACTACTTGCTTACAAAATCAGACATAAAAATACAAAAGTGTCATAGCATGATATTACTGAAAAATTGCTGACTTTCTCATTTTTACCATATAATTATAAAATAAATCAATTGGAATATAAATATTGTACTTCCATTTCAGTGTATAGTCTATAGAGCGGTATAAACAAGTCACTGTCTGTATAAAATTTTAGTTTGTAGTGATTTTGCTGGTGCTTTTTACGTAGCCTGTTGTAAAACTAGGCAGATATCTAGATGAGTTGATGTACCCCCTGATCTGAACTTCACATTCATATAATAATACTTTGCATTCATAGATCACCTTCTATCTCAACCCGTGAATTTGCCACACGTGTGAAATCATTTAGCCTCCCCCCAGCTGGGGGGGAAACCAAGGCACAGAGAGAGCAACTTGCCCAAAGTCACATACAGGAAGTCTGAGACAGAGCCAAGAACATCCTGGTCTCTTCCCAGCTCTTTTTCCTCCCTTCCAAGAGAGGCTGATCCATTTGGAAGAACATCATGCACTGACTTATTGGCCTTATTGGGATGAGGGCCATTAAGAAGTTAGGAATGTTCTGTATAATGGCTTCAATAAGCACTGTGTGTTTGTGTGAATAGAAACAGTAGCCCAGCTGAAGCTACAGATGGGTAGCTTAGATTTAGCCATTTTTCCCTCCACTTCTGCATATTGCCTATTTGATCATCCCAGTTTCCCAGCTAGCCCAGTTCCACTTTTATGTAAATGAATTGAGAAAGTGTTTGAAGTATCCTGAAATCTACATATTAAAATTTGCAAAGGCAGTTCTTCCGTTTGCCTTAAAGAATACTGTTCTAGGTAGAGGCTAAACAGTTTTTTTTAATCCCCTTATATTGGGGAAGTAAACATAGTAAATTCTCTAACAAATAATCCTTAGGGTTGTAAATGGTTTTAGAGATATAGTAAAATATGTTTATGAGGGTGGGGGGAGACAGGTGGCAAGAGAAGCACTTCTGCTGGATTTCCTTCTCCATCAGGAGCAAAGGAAATTCTTGACAAAGGACAAAATTAATTAGGAAAAAGCAACATGATTTCCGAGCTTCTAAGATGATGTGACAGTGATGTATAACAATAAGGCTGGGATAGTCAAAGGGGCCTAGGACCTTACCTGGTTCATTCTACCTGAAATGAGCTGGGTACCTAATTCCCATAGGCTCTTTTGACAATCCCACCCCTGATATTGTAAGGGAAACACTCGAGTGGCAATACTCATATTAAAAATCATTGGCTCAGTTGTGAAAGCCCAGACTCCTATGTCTCGTCCCAGCAATGTGAGTGGGGTTACCTATGTGAGTAAAGGCTGAGCACATGCGTGAGGGCTGGATGGATAGCGTAGGGCTGTCTTCATAAAGAGTCGGCACTTGCATACACTCTTCTTTTTAAATCAGAGAATCACAGCATCATAGAAGATTTGGGTTGGAGGAGACCTCAGGAGGTCATCTAGTCCTACCCGCTGCTCAAAGCAGGACCAACCCCAACTATCTATGTATGTAACTAATGTAACTAATCGATGTATGCGTGTTGTGTGCGCAAGGCAGGGCTGCTCTGCAGTGCCCCCTTGAGGGCCACATGCGGTACATGGTTTGGCCACCCCCTTGGGGCAGGGTAAGCCTGAGCTGTGAGCTTGGCATAAGTCTCTAAACAATCAAATAACGAAAGAGCAATTCAGGATCCATCTCTCTGTACCTTGAAACAAAGAGGGGGAAAAAAGCCTTCCTGATGCAAACACTTAAATGCAGTACTTAGGGCAAGGCCCCCTGGCCTGGTTCCAGGTTAGCTATGAGGAACTCTTCCTCTGCTCCTGAGCAACCGCAGGTAAGCCTTTTTAACTGGCCTGCTGGTTCCTGATTGGTCAGTATTTCCTCCTGACCCTTCTAGGCCTCTGGAGGACTGTCTTGTTGGTCGCTCTGTCTGAGTGGATTTTCCTTGGATGAGGAGTGTCAGGCTGCTTATGCCTCCCTCGAGAGGCAGAGAAGGCCTGATAGACCTGTCACATTGTGTAAAATGCTGCATCAACAGACCTGAAGCACAATGGTACCCTGTGAATGGGCACAATGAAATGAGAGTTAAGTGCCTAGGAGCTTTTGGAAATCAATGGCAGTTAAGTACCTATCTGCCTCTTTAGGAGCCTGCATACCTTTAAAAATCTGGGTCCTATTCTCACTGTGCCTCAGTTCTCCATCCATCAAATGGGGATAAGACCATCTCCTTACCTCACAGAGGTGTTGTGAGGGACACTATGCTAACGGGGGCTATGTAAGCACCTAAGAGCGATGCTGCAAAGACATTTTATACATATATGCATGGCCATGGACAAAGGGTGGGGGAAAGGAGCTAATCATTTGATTTAGGCGGGACTGCTCCTGTATGTAAAGTCAAATACACATGTAGGCTTCTCTGCATGCTCTTTTACTAGTGGCAGTAAAACTGTTTCAAATAAGTAAGACCCTGAGTTCATACGTGCACAGAGGAGTAATCATTAGTTCCATTCCAGAGCCTCCTTATCACTGTTGTTGTTTTTTATGATTAAAGCTGGGTATTTGTCACAGGGATAATAGCATCTCCTACCTTCCAGGTAAATACATTCCAGGCCGTAAGGTGCTCTGTTACTATGGTATTGGGAGCGAATAATTCCTAAGATAGGGAGAGAATGGAAAACACTCAGCATCTCCCTATTCATTGGGGAAGGAGGCCTTTGGGGGACACCCCAGGGTCCTTGCACCTATGCTGAGGTGGATTTCTAAGCCGGATCACTTGACTCCTCAACACCCTTTTCTCTAATGAAGATGCACCCATTGATGCCACGCTGTCCTCCACACTCAGGTGTAAAGCTGTAGCCCATAGGGTGAGGTCTGTCTGGGGCCCCTGTCTGATGGGGCTGGCGATAGCCATTTGGCGACACAGTCATTGCACTGCACTGTTTTGTGTGCCTGGTTTGCATATGTTCCGTTATCATCTAATAAAGTTGCAGCCAATTTGCTGAGACCGTAAATCACGTGTGGAGTCTCTTCAATCGACCTCTCAGGGACAATATCCCAATACAGGCTGATTTGTTATTTATTTGTTCGTTTCTGATGGTGCGTTCAGCAGCAGGGTAACTCTACATGTTGCAGTGTGTTGTGGGGGGGCTGGCTCAGCCCCCACCAGTTGCCAGCCTGCTGGTTGATTCTATTGCAGAGCACACAGCAATAACATGCAAACATAGCAGGAGCGTTGTAAGCAAGACACGAGAAGTAATTCTTCCGCTCTACTCCACGCTGATTAGGCCTCAACTGGAGTATTGTGTCCAGTTCTGGGTGCCACATTTCAGGAAAAATGTGGATGAATTGGAGAGAGACCAGAGAAGAGCAACAAAAATGATTAAAGGGCTAGAAAACATGACCTAAGAGGGAAGATTGAAAAAAATTGGGTTTGTTTAGTCTGGAAAAGAGAAGACTGAGAGGGGACATGATAAAAGTTTTCAAGTACATAAAGGGTTGTTACAAGGAGGAGGGAGAAAAATTCTACTTCTTAACCTCCGAGGATAGGACAAGAAGCAATGGGCTTAAATTGTAGGAAGGGAGATTTAGGTTGGACATTAAGAAAAACTTCCTGTCAGGGTGGTTAAGCCCTGGAATAAATTGCCTAGGGAGGTTGTGGAATCTCCATCACTGGAGATTTTTAAGAGCAGATTGGACAAACACCTGTCAGGGATGGTCTAGATAATCCTTAGTCCTGCCTTGAGTGCAGGGGACTCGACTAGATGACTCTTGAGGTTCCTTCCAGTCCTATGAATCTATGACTTGCCATACCGGATCAGAGCAGCATTCATCAAACCCCGTATCCTCTCTGATGGTGTCAGTACCACCTGTTTCAGAGGAAGGTGTTCAAAACCCTGCAGTAGGTATTGATGGGATAACCTACCCCAGGATAAGTCTCTCCCTGGCCTCCATTACTTAGAAGTTAGTTTATGCCCTGAAGCATGAGGACTTATATCCCTCCCAAAACTCTTGGCTTTTTAAAAACCCTTACTCTTTGGTTTGAAAGTCAATCCACATTCAGACCAGGGTCAATTACTCCCTTTTGCCCACCTTTTGTCAGTCTTGTCTATTTAGACTGCAAACTCTACGGGACAGGGATTGACTCATTCTGTGCATATTTGCAGCCCCCCGCACGATGCTTGGCAAAGGCAAATAATACAGAATGATATAGTATTACATGCAGATTGTGGTTGATTTTTTGTTTGTTTGTTTTAAAACCCTAATAATGCTCCTGTGGGAAAGTCCTATAGAACACAAGAGAATGATAACCTTCTTATGGAGGTTTTCATAGAAGGGACCTCAGGAGGTCATCTAGTCCAACTTCCTGCTCAAAGCAGGGCCAATCCCCAGACAGATTTTTGCCCCAGATCCCTAAATGGCCCCCTCAAGGATTGAACTCCCAACCTTAGGCTTAGCAGGCCAATGCTCAAACCACTGAGCTATCCGTCCCCCCAACCCATACACTATTATAGCAGAGCTATCATTCTCGACGGCCCAGATAGTTGCAGTCTAATGCTCCTGTACGTAGGAGTAAGGGGTCACTGAGTTGCAATCAGCTTCCCATTCTGTTGCAGGGGTGCTGCCCTCCCACACTGGTCTTGTGATGAACTGCCATTGACCCCTACTTCCATAGGCTGGATTAAAGAGAAAGAGAGAAGCTATCATTCGTCATTACATTTTGATTTTTGTAGTGATGAAGTTTGGGGTGACAACCAGGGTGTTGCATTTTCCTGGCATACAGCCGTTTTCCCAGGACTTGTTTAAATGTGTGGGGTTAACAGAATGTAATGAATTAAGGAATGCTGGGACTATTCATAACAGATGAGCTTTGAATCAGATCTAATGTAATCTCAGCACAGAAGGACAAACCTCATTTGATCACGAAACGGGTCAGATGACGAGACTGACCATTTTCAATAATACTGTTAATATTCTCTTCAGATCTCTTCCCCCCCCCCTCCCATGCACAGAAATCTAATGGTGATATATCATTAGCTGTCTTGGGAAAAAGATTAAAATGCAGAATTTAAAAAAACAACACATTCAATCAACACCTTGGGTAGGCATTTGGCAGCAAATCTGTTCTTTGTTGGTGTGTGGGAGAATTCCTTTCGATTATCGATTCGTACTTAGTACCACGCAAGACTACTGTGTCTGCCAAATAAGCAATAGAACTGGTGCATAGCATAGCAGTGATCCCATCGGCTCTATGCAGAAAGAGAACAATGCCAGTGGTGCAAACTCAAGCACTTTTTCATACAGGTAAACTAGATCCATCTCCTTTTCAATGGGCAAGTGGTATGTGGTAGACTAATATACGCAGGGTGCTGCTGCCTTCAACGTCTACCTATGCTGTGGCGTTTTCCGCACAGGTCTGTATGTGTGAAGAAACTAACCAGCAAAAACAATATAATCTCACCACATGCAAATTCTAATGCCTTTACTCATTCTGAGCTCCACCTCCATCCCTTGATTTCTGTGGGGCCACCCAAGGAGCAAGGGACTTCTCATCCTAAGGAAGGATATGATTATTTGTCCCAGAGTGGCTAAATAGGAGACTGAGAGTAACTGACAGTCTAAAGCAGTTGAGCACACTGCACTGGTAGGCAGGCAGTGTTGACTCATAGTCTGGCTGTTACATTGCTCAGAGTACTGCAGCTCTTTTAATAATCCAAGTAAAGGAAGATGCTAGACACTATAATTGCTGTGAAGGGCTAGACCCCAGGCTAAGGGGCATGGCAGAGCTGCACTGCCCTAGAGAGACCACCAGGAGGGGTTCTCCTGAATAGCTCCTGCAGCTTCCCAGCATTCAAGTGACCATACATCAGCTGGAAAGCAGATCCATCCATGTAAGACACAGACCCTAATCAGGTAGAGAATCTAGGGCCTGATCCTGCACCCACTGAAGTCAGTGGCAAAACTCTCCAGTGTTGCTGTCTTTCATGAACCTCCTGATATGTGGTGGGGTTTTTTCCGAAAGCTCCAGCTCTTGGACTCATGTGAATACTCCAGAATCTCAGCAGTCGTTTAAAACAAAGTAAGTTTTCTAGCCCTCATGACGGCAGAGATAAGCTTGGAAACATGCCCCCCAGAAAGCAAATAAACTGCCCTCCAAGGATTGTACATTGTCTTTCAAATCTTATGATGTTTAAGTCAATTGTATGATTTGGGGGGACCCGACTCGTGATTGTTTAATGCTTGGGGTTGGCAAACCTGACTCCCGCAGAGTTCAGTGCTGGAAGATCAGGAGCTTAGTGTGTGCAATGGTGCTGATATCTACCAAATGAAGGACTCCTGTGCTGAAAGCGACTTGGCTCCAGTTCGAGGCTATTGCTGCCTTAGTGGGATAGAATCAGACCTTACAAACCATGAGGGTTTATTGTATGGGAGATCTTAGGGAGGCGCTGGAGGGTATATTCTGCAGATGGACTCTCTTCTAGTCAGACAGAAAACAATGAGCAACGATATGCATGTACCTAACTCGCAGAGGCCAAGTGCCAAGAGACCCATAGGAACAGGGGAACTCTCCAAAACACAATCATAGAGCCGGCCTGGACCCTCTTCATCGTTGCCCTCTGCCCTTTGATGCTTGCTAGGCTGGTGCAGAGGGGCCACAGAGCAGGCATATGAGCCCCCTGATGAACACCCCAGGGCAGAGACTCAGGAGCAGCTCTGCCAGCTGTATACTATTTCCACAGTAGCCCCCAGCACAGGGGGTGTTACTAGGTTGGCTGGGGGCAGGGCAGAAGGGTGCCATCGGTGAGCCAGAGTAGGGAAGGACCATGTCCGGATGGGAGGGGATGTGGCCAGGACATTCTCACTCTCTTGCTATTCTGCTATTGAAACAGAGATACAGCTCAGAGCAGCCCTCTGGGGCACCACCCCACCCCGCCTGCACTGGGGCCCACACGAGTCCTTGCCACCACTAAGCTGTGAAACTGGTTCCCCTCTGTTCCTGAACTGATGAATACACCAGTGCAGGGATGAATCTGGCTTATGCTGTTCTCTTGACTAAGGAGTCCTGAGAAGTGCTGAGCAACCAGGGCTGCCACCCAGGGGAGTGGGTGTTGCAGGTGCTCAGGACCTCTCAGGATCAAGCCATCACTATTCTGACAACACCGGAAAGGCCAGTGTACAATGGAAACAAATCAGTCAGAATTTTGAGGTGGGCGAGAGGCGGGAGAATCTCACCCTGTAAAATAAGTCACATCCTATAATTTTTCTAGAGAGAAGAGCTGACACTTCTGGCTCTGCACCGAGCCATCCAGGGACGCAAGGCAAGAGCAAAGGGGGAAAAAAAATGCTTTGCAATATTTATTATAGAGGCTTGACACACACGACTTATGATAATAATAGTCAAATCTAAACATAATCATAGCTTAATGCTGTCTGTGCGGCCCCAGTGGAGTAAAATACTACACGGGAATGAATGAATCACCTCCAAGGAATGCAGGAGAAATTACATGCTTTGAATCTACAGTTATGTAAGCGCTATAGTTATTTGTGGAGAAAAAAGCAAACCCTGACGCATGCCAATTGCTAACTAGTCTTAAATGCTAGACGTGTTTCTGGGCAGTGCTGAGTGGTGTGCAGCATCCCTGGATTTACACCAGAGATTAAATAAAATGAGACGGCACTGGTACAGCATGCATAGTCTGTATGTGCATGGGGGGCCTTCTGTAGAATAACTAGCGTGGTCCAAAGTCTGCTCTGTTACACTGGTCCAAATTCAAAGGGAGTGACTCCAGTTTTCCAATGCTCTCTGTTGCAATTAGTTTTACAGCAATGTTCCTCCGTGGTCTTAAGTCAAAACACTCCTGATTTACACCATAGGACAAGAGCATCAGGCCAATTTTCAGTTGTTTCTCCTCTGTGCTCAGCGCAGAGAGTCAGGGGAAGGGGACATGTTTCAAAAGGGGCTTTAATCCTCCTCTGTGCTCCCTGTATTCTGGGGCAGTTCAAGGGCCAGCATAGCCTCTGTCAACAGTCAGAGGAGTTTCGGGGCTGTTCTAACTTACACCTGGCTTCCCGTGGCCACCTAGGGGCCTAGAGAAGCAGAGAGTAGCTGGAATGCATCGTACTGATCTCACAATGTGTGCTCCTTTGCAGAACTGGGGGACAAAATGCACTAAACTGGTACAAGGCGTGGGTCATTGGGCACCAAATCATGGATGTCCCTTTAAAATGAGGAATCAAGGCCCCCCTCCTTGCAAGGATGAATTCACATTTAGGTGTGATGTGGGGCTGAAAACTGAACCCTCTATGAGAGCCTGGTTAGGAAATAAACATCCAAGCCACTCAGGATAGCTAATTTGGTGTGGAGCACGTGTGTATTCTACATTACCTGGGTCTTGGACAACATAGCAGGGGACATTTTGGAAGAGGAAGAGGAAGACATTTTGAATAACCAGCATGCTTGATATTTGAGACTGCTCTGATAGCCTGGGAAATGTATTTCCAGAAGAAATCTTCCATTTGAGTTGGATACCTATACCTAGGCTCCTATTACCACAATCTTTAATGTAGGTATCCTCACAACAGCCCTGCGAGATAGAGAAGTGAGGCACAGAGAGGCTAAGTGACATGCTCAAGGTCACACAGGAAGCCTGTGGCAGAGCAGGGAATTAAACTCAGGTCACCCAAGGGCTAGGCTAGTGCACTGTTCATTGGACCATCCTTCCTCCCACTAGCTGAGGCCTACTGGAAAAGCGGGAGACGCTCAGGCCTTTTTGCCAGGTCTAGGCAAAGTGGGTAAGGGGAGAGAGGACAAAGGTTATGCTTGGCAAAGCCTGTGGAGATCGGCAGAGTCTAAGGAGCCTTTGGGGCGGCCCTTTTATTTATTTATTGGAGGGTGATGTTTTGTGGTGGTTTGTTACTGTTAAATCTTGTGCTTTGTTTCTCTCTCACTAGCATGTGGAAGTTCTCATCATGCCTTAGTTTTGCTGACTCTAGGCCAGGGGTTCTCACAGCAAATTTTTTGGTGGCCTCAGAGTGCAGCCACCAACTCTTGCTGGTGGCCGCTCTGACAATTTTTCCTAAAATACTTAATTAACTTGAGGAAAAACAAATAAATATGCACATAAACAGGTCCAAATCATTGTAATTTATTTCTGTAAGGTTTTGCAGACTCAATAATAAAAATAATGTACAGTGGTCTCTATTCTTTCCTGGACCTAAACAGAACAGAAACACAAATAATGTGCTTTGCACGTTTTGCTTTTTTAGTTGATTCTTTTTTCAGACTAGCTAGCTAGTAAGCCTGCTATTGTGAAAACTGATAGTTGTATATTTGTTAATATCACTTTTCACAGCAGACTTACTCAGCCCCAGCAAGCTGGAGGACAAATTAAGCCCTGGATGGGGAGGTGGGTGGGGGGCGGGGTAGGGTGACCAGATGTCCCAATTTTATAGGGACAGTCCCGATATTTGGGGCTTTTTCTTATATAGGCTCCTGTTACCCCCCACCCTCTGTCCCGATTTTTCACACTTGGTCTCTGGTCACCCTATGGGGGGGAGGCCTGGAGGAGGCAGCGGGGGTCAGGGCAATGGTGGGGGTGCGATCCCGGGGCTGGAGCCTGGGGTCCTGCTGCACAGCTGGGGACTGAAGTAGGCAGTGGGGTCAGGGGCAACATGGGGGGGAGGGCGAGCCCAGGGCCAGAGCCCGAAGCCCGGCGGCTGGGGGATGGAACCCACCACTGCACGGCTAGAGCCTGCCGCCCAGCACCCAGGGCTGAAGCCCGATCCCCACCACCCCGGGAAGGTGGAGAAGTCATACGGGTTGCCTGCTCCTGCGGTGTTTGGGACTCCAGAAGGGGGTAGGAACCAGGCCCTGGGGGAGGGGCCACTGCTTCCCCCCACCCCCATCATCACCCAGGAGGCAAGAAAAGCCCCTGGTGGCTGCATTTGAGAAAGGCTGCTCTAGGCTAGGCTTTCGCCATAGGCACTGCCCTGCACGAGGGCTGGTGAGTGAACTGCTGTACTGGGACTGGGACACACCCCTCCAACACAAAACTCCTCGCCTGCTTCCTCCTTGCTCCCAGGAGCTCGTCATTTACTGCTAGTCTACACCAACCATAAATTACTACCCCCGGCTGGCTCGGCTACTCTGGGCAGCGGACAGGAAGCGGGGGAGGATGGAGCCAGGAGTCTAACCACTGCTCACCTGCTTTGGAGGGGGAGTGAGAGATTATTCCCAGGTTGGTGGTGAGCAGGTTTGGGTGGGCAGCTGGAATGGCAGGTGGGCAAGTCTAGAAACTGAGCAGGCCACAAGACATAGAAGGGTTGCTAACCAGCAGACATGTTAGTGTCCACAGCGCTGCTGACTGGATGAAGAAGAGGGAAATGAAGAGGCGGTGATGGAAGCGGAAGGAAGAAAGGTAGGACTATTGGAGGGGGCCACATCTTTGCTGTGATCTTTGATCTGCTTTTACCACATTGCATCAGAACTAAAGGGCCATGTGCCCTCTTATCTCTCANAACCAGAAATAAGGCCTGCCTCCCTGCTAAAGCTGTGTCAATGCTAAGCTTCCAAAGCGAGACTTCTAGAAGTACAGCCAGAAGCCAGACAGCCCAGAGGGGAACTCCATCTCCCTATCACTCCACTCCTGACAGACCCAGCAAGATCCCTTATGAATGTAGATCCAACTGCTCTCCCCAGGCCTGGACTCCCTGGGAGTCTTTCTATTGCTTTCAATAGGCTTTGGATCAGGCCCTTGGATCATAGGTGGCTGCTTGGCCAGAGTAGCCAAACCATAAGAGAGATTTCTGATCATAAATGCTGTTGTTTTAAACACACTGTTTCATATAACAATCCAAAGCATCCTTCAAATGCATACTGCTGCCTTAGGACCTGATCCAAAGCTCACGGAAATCAATGAAAAGACTCTGAATCAGGCCCCTAACTCTCTATTTTCTTGTTTTCTTAATCTTTGAAAGCACACAAGACAATGCAATCAGGCAATGTAAAAGCTTTCTCCTTACTCCACTAATGCACTGAAATCCTGACCTTCAGGAGCCCCTGCTAGGCCAGGCCAGGGCTTACCATTGGCACTGATTATCCAGTACAATTACATTGAAGTGTTTGGTACTTATGTGATGTAAAAAATGTAGTTGAGGCATTAAGATGAGACCTCCTGGACTAATCTCTGTATTAAGCATTGCTGTTGCATGGACTGAGTGAATGCCAGTTACGCAACAAGAGTTTGTTTTATGCATATTGGACAGAGAGTTGGGCTAGTCAAAACATTTTTCATGGAAAATTTTTGATGGGAGAAATGGAATTTTGGTTAAATGAAAATTTTCACAGAGAAGTATNAACCAGAAATAAGGCCTGCCTCCCTGCTAAAGCTGTGTCAATGCTAAGCTTCCAAAGCGAGGCTTCTAGAAGTACAGCAGTTTTTGACAGAAATATTTTCAGTATCCAGCCTAAAACATTTTGTTTCCATTTGCTGAACCCTGAAAAAATGTCAGTTTTTGATTTTCTGACAAAAGGCCAAAATATTCTGGAAATTTGCAAAAAAAAATTGCAAAAAGTGTTTCACTTTTATGTAAATTTTCCACAGGAAAACCCCCCACACTTTTTTCACTCCCACTCATTTCACACTCCCAACACTACTGGAGAGGCATGGGGAAAGCTTCATGCATAAAGCAAACCTGTTAGAATGTGCCTTTTTGCTGGTTTGAAAAACAGGTATAAAAATGGACTTTTTGCCCAGTGCAGACTGGGAAATACTGTCCTGGATTATACTCAGCTTCAGATTTGAATACGGATGTGGAGAAAAAGCACAAGCTGTAACATCATATTCAAAATCATTGACTGGACATTCATAAGGCCAAATTCTTCTCTCATGTACAGTGCTGTAAATCCAGAGTAACTCCCTTTAAGTCTTTTGAGTTACTCTGGATTTATACCCACGTAAACTGAGAACTTTNAAAGAGTCCAGCGGAGGGCAACAAAAATGATTAGGGGGCTGGAGCACATGAGTTATGAGGAGAGGCTGAGGGAACTGGGATTGTTTAGTCTGCAGAAGAGAAGAATGAGGGGGGATTTGATAGCTGCTTTCAACTACTTGAAAGGGGGTTCCAAAGAGGATGGATCTAGACTGTTCTCAGTGGTACCAGATGACAGAACAAGGAGTAATGGTCTCAAGTTGCAGTGGGGGAGGTTTAGACTGGATATTAGGAAAAACTTTTTCACTAGGAGGGTGGTGAAGCACTGGAATGGGTTACCTACGGAGGTGGTGGAATCTCCTTCCTTAGAGGTTTTTAAGGTCAGGCTGGGATGATTTAGTTGGGATTAGGTCCTGCTTTGAGCAGAGGGTTGGACTAGATGACCTCCTGAGGTCCCTTCCAACCCTGATATTCTATGATTCTACGATTCTAATAGAAATTAGGTCAGAACAGAAGATTTCTGTGCTTTCTCCCTTTTTAACTTTTCTCTCTTTTCTGGAGTGATATTAAACAAATTTCCTACAATGTGGGTTGTGACTCTGGAGGATACGACGGGGTCATGATGGGTCTCCAGAGGGATCAAGGAGTTTACAGGATTAACATTTTAATATCGGAATGTTTTCTATTTCTCTAATAAAGAGAAACATCCCCACTAGTCAATCTTAAATACAGTTCTTGTGTCCTGGAAAATGGTCACCTGCTGTAGTCTTGGGTGTGTGGGAAAGAGGAAACATTCTTGGTCAGCTCCCAATCAAACAAAATGGGAATCACTGAAATGTAAGCAACATGAAGGCTGTCCTGACTCTAATCTCTGAGCATCACAAGACCATGTGGGCAATCTCCATTGTGGTATTTCCTGACTCTGGAGTGCTTAATCATGCAACCTGAACATGGTTTTTAGTGCAGTATTACTCTACTAGTCATATTCTAAGATATAGTGTCTACTGCATTCTTCGTACCCAACTTTCAATCAGTATTTTACTCAGCTCTCATTTTGTGTTATGCCTGTTTTCCTGAAGAGATAAACAATAACACTCAGGAACAGCTTACATGATATGTTGTTATTTTTTGTGTTATAGAAGTGCCCAGAGGCACAACCAAGTCCCATTGCTAAGCGCTGTACAGGCACACACAGTCCATATCTGAAGAGGTTAAAATCTAAATAGAAGAGGTGGGGGGAAAGATGATAAGGGAAACCAAGAGTCCTCCAGCAGCTCAGTGACAAAGTTGGGAGTAGAACCCAGGTCTCCTGAGTGCAAGTCCAGTTCCTAATCCATTCTGCCTCTCCATACAGCAAGTGAGAAGAGAATTTGAGTCTCTCCAATACTGACAGGGAAAAGTAGCATGTCTGGTCTGATGCATTAAAATCAAAGCAGGAGGTTAAGTTCAGATTAATAACACAGTATTCCTGACAGCTATCTGACAACCTTTCCTGATATATGATGGACTCTGTGAAGAGGACAGGAGGTTTTTAGTTCTTTTAGAGTGTGTTACAAGCCCAACACATCCTTCTTCTTGAGAAAAGATTAATAAAATCCTGTCTGGCATGTTGGCTAGGAATAGTCACCACGTCCTTCTGAGCTGCATATTCTGGATCTAAGAATGTTGCTTGGGCCCATCTGATTCAAAGCATGATCCAAAATTTCTAGCTGGATTTTGAACTCCCTACCACCCAAAGTCCAGAAGTGTTTTGATTTGGGGTTTGCGCCATTGAAGCGATACAGGCAAGGCATGAGACACACATCTAGATCTAAGCCTGGATTCCAGTTTCCCCTGCATTTCAGGGGAGGGGTTCATGGGATTATATTCTATACTTTTATTTTCTTTATCCTGCTGCAAGTGATTAGGACCCAACCCACCGAAACACAAACCTCACTGAAGTCAATGAGACTATTCACATACTTATGAGCAAGCACAGGCATTGCTGGACTGGGGTCTCTTGAGGTTTTCAGGCACTGAGCATGGCAAGCAGATGGAGACCCATAGCCCTGTTATGTGGTGAGCAATTAAACCCAGACATTGGTTTGCAATAAGATGAAAATCTTCACCTCTTTTCCTTGGGAATTGCTAAAATCCCTGAAACCACAGTCAACACCGTAGCTACAAGATAATATCCCTCCTTTTTTTCTGTACGCATGCATGATCCTCCTCATTGCAATAATTTGTGAGCTCCAAAATTTGTTTTAAAAAATCCCACCCCACTACCTTGCTTTCAGCTTGCTGAGTCACTTAGCCTCAAACTGAATTTTGACTCCAGGACTAGAGAGCAGCAATTGCTGTTACAGCAGGGAGATCGTTGGAAGAGAAGGGAAGGGTGGAAATGATGCCAGCCAAGGAGTACAGTGAAAGAAAAAACAGCTTTATAATTTGCCCAGAATAGGTGACACTTACCGATTTGTTCTGTTAAATGCTTCTGGGTTCCTCTAGACTAGAGAGAACAAGCTATGAAATGAACTATTTTCCCCTGTGTGGTACAAGGGGAAGAGTGGGGAGTATTGGAGGAGGGATTATACGGGAAGGCAGCTGTAAGGAATAAAACCCTACATCAAGGGAGAAGGCTAGGAACAGGGTAAATGAGGATGACCCAGTTTAAGGAGGAGGAGAGCATGAAATGCACTCCGATCAACTGCCAACACCCACCCAGCCTCCCACACACGTTCACTCAGATTCCTCTGTGAAAAGAAAACAGCAAGGAAGAGGAGCAGGAGCAAACGCAGCAACGGTAGCACTTCTTCGTGCTACTAACTCATTTCTTGTGGTCAAAGATGGCAAATGGCAAGCACCACAGTGGAACAGGTTGCCTATCCCACTGGTTTGCTGCTTACCAGCATGCATGAGGCGGTGAGGGCAGACAGCAGGCCTGGGTGCACGATGCAGCTGCATACCAAGGCAGAGGTGGGTAAAAATGAGGGCCAGATCCTCAGCTGGGTTATTGGGTACAGATCTATTGAAGTCAGTGGCTTTAAGCCAGTTTTTACCAGCTGAGGGCCTGTTTCTCTGCCATTTTAGTGGAAGCCATCTGGGGGCTTCTGCTCCGTCTGTCCCGTAATCTCACAATGAGGAGCAAAGAGAAAATAATACTTTTTCTAGGCTGCCTGTGGTCAACTTGTGGAATTCACTGCTGGGAAATGTTACTGAGGCTAATAACTTAGCAGGATTTCCAAACAATTCGATATTTCCATAAACAACAACTATACCAGCTCGGTCCAGAACATTAACCCTTAAAAAGGCACTAAGCTACTACAGCTGAAAGAATTTGTCCCTACAGTGGCCTGTTAATAAATGATGTCTCCTCACCCCCGAGGTGGCTATATGGACAATAAGTATCCATAGTTGTAACCACATTTTAAGCAAAGGCAGGCAATAATTGCTAATTTTCACTTTCTGAAAACTTAGTAGCAAAAGAGTGCATTTGGTGGAAGTTTGGGGCTTTTTACAAATATTTTAGCATTACACTGCTGTCTTTTCATCATCACAGTTATGCAAAAGAAAGCAAATGGGAGAATATAGCAGCCAATAGTGCACATTATTACTCAATACACTATGAAGTACAACAGAGAAGTGAAATGAAAGAAGCCATAAATGGACTAACTGGTATAGAACTTTCTTGAACTATTGTCCTGCATCTTGTCTTTGTCTTATCTATTGTAAACTGCTATGGCAAGGAAATGTCTCTTCCTTAATGTTTGTAGTACACTATCAATCTCCAAAGGTATTTAGGAGGAGCCAGCTCCTCAGTTGTTGTTTAGCTCCATTCTGATCTCAGTTAGAGTAGTGCAAATGCAAAATAAGTCTACTGAAGTCAATTGAGTCAGAATCTGACCCTCTATGTGAATGAATGTCATCATCAGCTTTTTAAAAGTTAGTATTCCCAAGGGGAAATGAGTCTAGAGGTACGGAAAATGATTATTTACTTTGGATAAGCCAATCAGAAAGTGGAGATTTGCATATTCAATCAGATTAACCACAAAATAAATCCAAGGGACAGTTTTATCTGCTGCTGAGGTATGAATCAGGATACAGTCATTGGACAAGTAGTCTCATTCGTTAGCATTGTACTGGAACACATAATTAACTATTTTCAAACCAGCATGAGGCAAGATTTTATTTTCACCTATGTAAAAATGCAAGTTGGCAGACTCTATGACATCAACTCTAGGAATACCTTTTTATTCGGTCATGTTAAACATCTGCTGCCTCCAGAAATTCACTTTTCCTGTAGATACATGAGATCAAATTCAGATATGACCTCAGGGGGTACAACTTCCACTGAAGTCAATGGGACTTGCGTTCACTTATTCCATAGATAAATTTGACCCATCATATTTTGGGTGAGTACCCAAAGACACTCCAAGAGCTAGAGGTTATAGTGTGATGAAAAGTGCTATATAGGAGCTAGGTGGTATTATTATTATTTATTAGTGCATGAGAGGTACAATTCCCATTGAAGTCAATGGGAGTCAAGTCAACACAGACTGCTTTTGTAAATCCCACTTTAAGGGGCTATCACAATGAAGAAATGGTCAGGTCTTGCACACTTCCATGTTGTTTTACAAATCACAGCTGGTTTTAATTGGTATTTATATTAAAGTTGCTTCCTCTGGGATACAGCACTGTCTCTTATGGAAAGCACTAAAATATTACGGTTCTGCAGTAGAAATGGATTATTATTAAGTTAATTTATGATGCCTTTGAAAAAGCATGGAAGGACATGGCCTCTTTCCCAGGGAGCCCACAATCTACATTCTAGTTCTGACACAGCCAGCCAGGGTGACTGTTACAGGAGTGCTGTATATTTGTATATATGTAAATAGTTAATTTAGAGAGAACGTTCCAGTAGATGGCAGCCAAGAATACGTAATATAGTTCCTGGGTCTTGTAAGGCCAGTAAACATTATTGTGCAAATGCAAATGGCTCCCTTTGTACAGCCTTTACATTAGTTCTTAACAGTGACAAACGGTAAAGGAACGGTGTGAGGAAAGGCAAGGGTTACAGTCATATGGCCACGTGATTACTCAGTTTAGGCACGTGAAATAAGATTTTCGTTCCATTGCCCGTTTTATATTCCCTAGGAAATCCATGATGAAATTGATTCACAATAATAGCCCTCCATCACCGCTCTAGATTTCTGCTTATCGGAATTTCCAGCCTTTGAAGGTCTGTTTGTTAAGCGTGGGGCCTTCCTGCTCCATCACCGAAAGTTGATTACTGATTATGGGTAAGCATTTTTAATGCACCTATCGACTTAGGAGCCTCAATCTTGTTGACTGTCAATGGGACTTAAGTGCCTAAGTCACTTGGGTGCTTTGGAAAATGTTGCCCCATGTTAAAGCCCCTATATGTAAAAGGAGAAGAATTTATAACAAATTATTATTTCTTTTATCGTAAATGGTAGATTTTTAAACCTCTCTCTCTCTCTTACACACACACACACACACACACACACCTCTACACACACACACACACCTCTACACACACACACACACCTCTTTCCACAACTTCTTCTTAAATAAAACGTAGAGAAATAGAGAGCAATGTTGCCTTTCCTCATTTATCAGTGTCTCTCATGCTATATTTGATATATATCATTCCCTTAATAGCTAGTGGGATTTGTCACAAGCCCACTTTTGATGTTAGTAATGAATGAGTAGTTTATTATTTGTCTTGATGGCGCGCCGGCATTGCTTTGATTGCATTATGGTCATTTCTCCTTTATGTGTTTATTTGCATTTAAGAAATGTTGAATAACCGATGCTGAAGTTTATCATCATTGGAAAGATCTAAATTAGATCTGCCACTATGCACTGATTTCATTGGTAAATATTCAACCAGCAATCCTTCATTACAAAGGTTTACTCTCTGAGTGAGAGCCACTCCAGTCTGCACTGAGCCCGTCTATCCAGACCCTGTGCAGGGTGAGTTCAGAGTAATTGGGGGTGTGAAATCCATTCCCAACCCAGGGCTGCCACACAGCACCCCCCACAGCTGCTATTCATGCTAGTTGGACAAGTTACTTGGGCCACGGGCTCGGTGTAATTGCCCCTGCCAAGGGAACCCCCATGGAGCAGCTTTGTGAGGCCTGGAAGCTGAGGAGTTTGTGCTGACCTTCCCTCCACACCACAAGCAAATTTTGCCATTTGTGAACAAATACCACTCTCGCCTATAATAAAAGATACTGACTCACCCACCTTGTCACTCTCGTCTATAGTCTTCCATATTGAAATTATCTTAGCAGTGGTGTTGTAGTTAAGGTCCTCATCCTACAGTTCATTTGAGCATCTATCTCCCATGGAAGTCTTTGGAAGCTTTGCCTGAGTATGGATGGCAAGACTAAGGATCAGAACTAGCTGTCTATTTTAGGGATTTATGTAGTCCTCATTACCATAGTATCTGAACTCCTCTCACAGCACCCCTGGGAGGGAGGGCAGTGCATTTTACAGATTGAGGTCTGAGGCACCAAGAGGCTAAGTGACTTGCCCAAGGTCACACAAGAAGTCCATGGCAGAGCAGGGACTTGAACCAAGGTCTCCCAAGTCAGTGCCCTAGCTACTAGAGTGTCCTTCCTCTCTTTAGCTAGTGTCCAGCGAAGTCAATGGAAATCTCTCCACCGATTTCATTGGGCATTAGATCACACCATACGTTAGAATTTTCCTTTTAAATCTCTGTTTATATCTTCAACAAATAAAGTTGAATTGAATCTTGGGTATGCAAATGAGCTGGGTTGAATCACATATTCACTCTTTAAAAATATGATTTTACTACTGTATATCCTGAAGGTGTAAAAACAATGCAGCTCAGATCTAGTCAGGGCTGAAAATGTAATCAAATGCAGCCTGGAGTAGGTAGTTGCCTCTCTCATTTATGTCTCTCAGCCAAATTCAGTGTAAGATACAAAGCGGCTATAAATTGGACATAAAGGTCTTGATCCTGAGATGTACTGATCACTCACATCTCCCATGGTACTGCTCAGCTCCTCTAATAATCAGGCACAAAACAAATGTAAGTGGTTCATCATATTGATGAGACAGTTAAAAATAAGGGGAGTTGAATGGCTATTCTTTCACAAACATTACTCGATATAGGCAAAACGTTCACATTTGGATGTATGAAGTTAAACACCTAAGGCAGTATCTGAGTACCTAAATAAAAATGGCTCAA
This sequence comes from Platysternon megacephalum, assembly GCA_003942145.1. Lineage (NCBI taxonomy): Eukaryota > Metazoa > Chordata > Testudines > Platysternidae > Platysternon > Platysternon megacephalum. The sequence goes on along the minus strand of QXTE01000065.1, from coordinate 2,191,717 downwards.
TTTTCAGAGCACTGACAGCTCCTATTGCTTAGCAGCTCTGAAAAGTAGGTCACTTCCCTATAGGTGCCAAAATATGTATTTAGATGCATAATTGTATGCACCCAGGTTTGGAAACTGGTAGCCTGTGTGTCTTCAAACATTCAAATACTCTGTGAAAATTCACATTCCAAAGGAGAAAAACTGTCTCTCTCTCTTGGCAAGTAAATCAGGAGAATCTATTACCAGCCTATATATTTGCAAGCACAAATAAATAAATCAATAAACAGGATATTTGTTTAATGCATTTCAAAAATTCCTAGGCTTGGAAAATTTCGGCATCTATCAGTGGGCTCTGGATCAGGTCTTATGAGCACTGGTGTGTATACACACACACACACACACACACACAAATATAAAATATATATACACAAAATATAAAACCTCCTTGTTAAAATTCTACCCAGCATACCCTTGCAGCGCACACAAGCAATTTTGGAGGCTGCAGATGAGGAGAGAGATTATTTGTTTTGTTTTTTTTACCAGCTGGATAACTTTCACTATCTAAAGCCAGAAATCTTTCTGATTTCTTGAGTGATGTATGAAAGCTTTGTGTCATGTATGAAACAAAAGTGATTTTCACACTATCAATGTGCTACAGGTTCTGCATTCAATATCCTCAGTAGACTCGCTGACAATAACGTAGGAATCCTGTTAATATAATGTACATTTGCATCCAGCAAAGCATGTTCATTTTCTCATTACTCATGGATTGTGCCTGCATGTTCTAGCTGTTCAGCTTGTTGAATATTTTCCTGAATAATGATGAGGGAGCTGAATCATTCTTTGACCAAATTTCGGTTCTTATCTTCTGTCTCTCCTGCTACCTTGTTTTTAGGCCTTGTTTCCATCCATTCTCATACTTACTATTAAATGAATGTTTAAGTATTATCATAAAGAGGTGATAAACTGGTATGCATCCCACTTGTTCATTTTTTTGAAAACCAAGTATCAGAAGTGTGCTCCTGAATCAGCTAAAATTTGCTTAGTAGCATTTCTTTCAATAGAATTCTTAGTGCTTGGCTGCAAAAGGCTGCCTCCTTGTATCTCTCAGAACAGATTATTCCACCTTTGTAAACAACATAGAACGTATCCCTTACCCATATAACTTTAGACATAAACACAAGATAGATAGTTACTCTCATTAGGACTACTGGTCATTGTTTATGGTCTATTTAATCATTTGGTCTCACTTTGTTTTATTAAAATATGTGTGGTACAGTGGGGCTTGAAAGCTATTTTATATCCCAATCCAATTTTCTTACAATTGACCTTGTAGTAATGTTTTTGTCTGCATAATGATATTCCCCATCTGTGACATCTTACTTTTTGCACATTTTGTATGGATTTCCCCTTCCTTTCCCCTATGTCACAAAGTCTGTTGGACATTTTTAGTTTTTCTAAAACTGAATTTTATGTTGCCATCAGCACTGTTTCCATGCCCCCTCCCCCAACTTTTGTTATAATGGACCAAATTCATCCAGGGTTTAATTCTAATGGGCTGTAATGCTCCTCAAAGGCATTCTTTGGAACGAATCCAAAACCAACCAGGATTTTGCAGTGCTACTGACCTAAGCAAAGCAGCAGTTTATAACTTGCCTTTTGTTTCACCTCTTTATTGTTAATTATTGTGTATTATTCATAATGATTAGCATTGCTCTATTGGAAATCAAATTTCATTTCAAAGAGCCTGTCTAATAGACTGTTTAATTATTTGATTTTACTTTAGATTTGTATTGATAATTTATAAACCATAATCAATGTATATGCAGACTCTAGATTTTTGACATTCTGGATTTTATCTAGACTTCTGGAATCTTTACCTAATCAAAACAATGGATAATGTTAATACAAACACGAGCTGGATGGAAAATGGCTTGCTTTTCAAAATTGGCATTGATGTTAATAAATCTTCTTATTAATTAGTTTTAAAGGGGATATTTTTCCAAATGTCTTAACTGGATACATGAGATCTACACAGTCATAATATATTTATATAATATTCTTACAAACCTTAAACTTGACCGGTTGTTTCCTTTCCTGAGTCTTTCGTGTGCATAGACTATTGGATACTGTAATGTATCAGAGAGCCCCTCTTGTCTGAGAAATTCTTTGTGGTATAATTAGCAAACTTTTGATGTCTTATTTAAATGAGGACATATTTTTGTAGAGGGGGTACGAGCTGCTGTGATTGCCAGGCACGATCGACAATCACGTTTTTCTGTGGGGCACAACAGAGCATGGGAGGAGAAATCACCCGCATTTCTCTGTTCTCTCCCACTCACTCCACCAGACAACCATAACAGGAGATGCAAATACAGCTGCATAGCATTTAATCTCTCTCCGGGTTTTCCCTGCCACGCCAGATGAATTTGATTAGGCTAGAATTATCCCTAATCTGGGAATTGCATTTTGACTCAATAATATCCACACTTTATTAAAAAAGCCTGTGAATTGAGTGTTACGATTTAATGTGTGCACTGAGCAGTTACCAAATCATTTCTGGTTACAAGAATGTCTGAGACTGGGAAATTAATGAAGCCTCTTGTCTTATATTTGTTTTAATTTTAGGTCTGGATGGTTCCATAAGAAATCATATAAATCTATATACAATAAAATGGGCACTATAGTCGATGGCATGAGGGAGACCCTAGTACTTTATTTAAAAACAGCCAACATTTTGTATGAAACCAAAGGACTTTTCTCTGCATTTTGATTTCCACTTTTAAAATTCAAATTAAATAAGAGAGTTGTTCCAAATAGGGTGTGCTCTGAAATGATCGTTCCATTAATTAATAATAAATAATACCTTGTTTCTCTTGGAACGAATTAACCATTTTTATCCCTGCTGGGGGTGGGTTTGTTTTAATTGATGATGTTTTCCCCCAAACAATCAACTATGTCGTGTGTCTTTAAATCTGGTTATTTGGTTGGTTTTGCTTTGAGGGGGGAAAATGATCAGATTAATACACAGAGACCCCCTGACATGATGCTCTGGAAAAAAAAAGAAGAAGAAGAAGAAATCACATACAAAAATAGCAGCCCACGTAGATTGGCCATATATGGAGTACCAGAGACTTCACAGGGATACCCTCTTCGGACCACCCCTTTGGCGAAAACAAATCACTACTGCATTCTCTCTCTGCCCTCCCCCTCCAAAAAAAATGATTAAAGCAAAGCTTCGCTCAGCAGCCCCCCGCCGCACACACATACACACACACACACACACCAGAAAACCAGCGGCTGCATGCTGCACATGGATGATCACAGCCCATCACATGGTTGCTGAGCTAATTCTGGGGCCAGTTTTCTCTGTTATTAACTGGAGGGGAAATGCAAAGGATTGCAGTGCAGTAGCAGCACCTGACGACTCAGGCTCCCACAGACAACTCTCACCCCTCCTCCCCCTGCTTCCTCTCCTCCCCCCACCCCCTGATAGATGTCTATTAAAAGCTGCTGACGTGGGAAGGGACGGCCATCTTTGATGAGGGCACAGCTCCCGTTCCATTGAAGAAGGAGGCTTGGGGAGGTCAGGAGCGACTGTCCTTCCCTCCCAGCCGCAGCCGCAGCCCAGGGGCTGAGAACCCGCCGCCGGGCTGCCTGCACCGGACTCTGCAGAAGCCAAGGTAAGGGAGCGCGCCTGGACAGAGCCCTTTGTCTCCTGCCTAGAGCCCCGGGCACGGGGCAGGCAGGGCGGAGAGCGGTAACCTCCACAGCAGGTTATTTCTGCCCGCGGAAGGGGGCGGGGAGGGGGGGAAGCTATTTATAAAGCCCTGTTTTCCTGGGATTGATTGTGGCGCCTTTCCACCCAAGGGGCTATGGAGCTGGCTCTTCTGCACTGGGGGGGACAGGAGAACAAATAGCGGTTGCATTATCCCCTCCCGCCCCCTTTGGGGAATAAGGAGGAGGTTGCGCCTCTGTTTCCCTGGGGTCAGCAGCCTCCATCCCCGCTGGGCCGCCCTGTGCACATGGCAGCAGCGGCTGGGCGGAGGGGTCAGCACCTTGGACAGCGGCACCCGCCCGCAGAGGCAGAGCCCGGTTCAGCACCTCGGAGAGCGGCAGAGTCCGGTCTGAGCAGCTCAGCACCTGGGGCAGCGGCGCTGGCGGGGGGCCACCGGTGCAGAGCCGGGGGGCAGCGTCCCTGTGACATACGCTGCAAAGTGCGGGGGGAGGCGCCCCCCCTGCCTCACTCGCCCTTCCACACCCACCTCTACAGCAGCAGGCTTCGGGGGGGAGATGCGCCCGTCCGGATCTTATTTATACCTTCCTCTGCCACCAGCAGCCCGGCAACTGAGCCGTTTGCCCAGATCAATTGCTCGCCAATTCCCTTCCTCCACCACCCCACGCCCCCTTTCTGAATCCAGCAGTACCTGCCTTCCTCCCCACACAGGGGCATGCCGAGCCGTGCCGTGCCCGGGGGCCCCATAACACGCGTGTGACTCCGGGCTGCTCGCTTGTCCTTGGTGCACTCCTGCACTGAACGGCGTTAATTGCTAATCCGGGGCTCGAACCAGGGCGCGGGCAGTAGCGGCGGTTCGCGGCTGTGCCCTTGGGCCCCTGTGTGTCCTGAGCCAGAGTCGCTCCCACACCCCTGCGCTGGGGCAGATCCCTTGTCTTGCTCGAAACACAACCCAGGCGAGGGCGCCCCTTGAAATATGAATTAACACCCCGCCCCCAAAGGAGGGGGAAAGCGGAGTCCCAGCCTGCAGCCTGTGCCCCGGTGCCTGGGCACTGCAGAGCTCTGCTAGCAGAGCGTGCCGGTTTATGTAACCCATTTGCTGGCCTGCCCGGGCACTGGCGCGGCTGCAGCCCAAACCCTGCCATTTCCTGGGGGGCAGAGCCCAGGCCCGTTGCANGGGGGGGGGGGGGGGGGGGGGGGGGGGGGGGGGGGGGGGGGGGGGGGGGGGGGGGTAAGCAAGGGGGCGTCTCCGCAGGGTAGGAGAAAGGACCGGGTGTGCAACGCTGGTTCAACTTCATAGGGCTGCTCTCCCACGGCACGTCCCGCCCGCTCCCTTGCGTTGCTGCGTCAGAGGCGAGCTCCTGGCGCGCGGCTGCCCCATTTCCCTGCCGCTTCCCGGGACAGGCAGGAGTGCGGCGCGCGGCCGGGCGGGGGGGGCTCTGCAGTGGCGCCCGAGGCAGGGGGCGGGGGCGGTCACGTTTTTAAGGGCACGCTCCGGGGAGCGTCTCTCTCTCTCTCTCCCCCCGGGCTGCTCGGAAAACCCGGCACGTCACGTTACCTTGAGTCCTGCAGAGGTGGATGCAATCTCCTGGGGGGCCCAGTCATTGGGGGGGGAGGGGGGCTGGAGGAGCGTCAGAGACTGGCTGAGAGGGCCCCCAAGAGAAAGCCACCATCCCATGCACAGGTGCTGGGACGAGGGGGGCTGCTGCACGTACCCCCTGGCTTGAAGGGGTTTCCATCATATACAGGGTTTGCAGTTTGGTTCAATGGCTCTCAGCACACACACACCCCCCCCCCCCCAATTAGTTCCAGCGCCCTTGATCCCACGTTCACCCCGCATCACGCTTAGCAGCCTCTTTAGCGTCAATTGCATCTGCCAGGCAGGCTCAGGGCCGGATTTACCTTTTGTGGGCCCGGCGCCAAACATATTTGTGAGCCCCCTGGGGGCAATGGGGCATGGCGCGGGGGGGTCAGTCCCCGGAGTGAGGGTCTGGCCGGGGGCATGGCATGGCAGGGGCCATGCTCTGCCCAGCCCAGTGCAAGGGCACTATTTACAAACCGGCAGTTGCCAGAGGCACAATGGCCCGCCCGACCCTGTGCTGCCAGCATCCCCTTCCCCTCCGAGGCAGGCCCATGCTGCCCAACACCGGAACCCCCCCCCCGATTCCCTATGACCAGAGCCCCCACAGACTCGCTATACCCAGCGCCCCCCCCTGACTGTGCCACAAATGCACAGCGCCCTGCACATCACCACAACTGCCCAACACTCCACACAGAACCCCCACTCACAGAGATCTTTCCCGTCCCCTCACAGCCCAGCACCCCCCCCCCCACCCGGTCCCTCCAGAGACCCACTCCGCATGCCGGCAGCACAACCAAGGCTGGTCCCAGGGCGGGGAATTGCTCTGGCCCCTCAGGAGTGGTGCGATCAGCCAGGTCAGGGCCTGCCCTGGCTGGGCTCTCTCAGAACCCACTTGCCTGGAGGGGCCCAGCCAAGCCCCCCACACTGCCCTCCCCCAATTGGCTGAGACTGGCCAGGCTTCTGCACCAGTCCCAGGCAGCTCAGCTCCAGGGAGACAGGTGGGCCCCCCCAGGTGGTTGGAAAGCAGAGACTACCTGGAGCTGGAGGTGCACTGGGGGCAGAGAGAAGCCGGCAGGTGGGGCCAGGGGGTGAAGAGGAGCCCTTGGCCAGTGGGCAGGCCAAGAGGAGCAAGTGGAGGGGGACCCAGCGGGCTGGCGTGGTCTTGGGGTGTAGTGGAAGCAGAGAAGGCCAGGGACCCTTCTGAGCATGGGCCCGGCTCCATGGCGTCACTGATGCTATTGTAAACCCAGCACTGGGCAGGCTACCCTGGAGATGTGGGAGATCAAAGAGCGCTGCTAGGAGGCAGGGAGAGCCGCCTCCCGCTCTTACCCTGGGCTTGCTCCAGCCTTTGGACAAATGCAGGATCTGGCAGGAAATTGCCCATGTCCTGGCTGGGTTCTGTCTGCTGCCTGCACTGGGTGGGTGACACTGGCATGAACAGGACGGGTTTGCTCTCTTCCAGGCTGGACATGCTCCAGCCTGGTTTTACGCAGAGCAGGCAGGGCTTGGAAATGTACCTACCAAAGGGGTGGGGGGAGAGCGCTGCTTTGCCATTGCCTTGCAGGGAAGGTAATTTTCCAGGGCTTAATTTGTGCCAGCAGGGCTGAGCCCTGGCACCTCTGGGCTTGGCAGTTCATAGCCCCCCCCCCAGCACCTCTGGGTGGCAGTTCATAGCCCCTGCACCTCTGGGCTTGCCAGCTCAGTTATAAAAGTAAAAAAATTGCTTGAGCCCCTGAACCTAATTGAGCCTGAGCCCGGGCACCTCTTTCATTACAAATTAAGCACCGTAATTTTTCCCTGCTGGCCAGTGCCAGAGGCAGAAAATGTGGCTCAAACTTCAGAGCTGACGTGGGGGCAGTTTCATCCTTCACTGGCACTGTGACTCTGGCCGGGAGCTGTGGTTGGCAGGGTAGAATGACATGACTGAAGCCCCTTCCTGGCAAGAGCTGGGAGTCCAGCAAGTCTGTTCAGGGGCCATGGGATATGTGTGACTGCCAGGGAGGGGAGGACGAGACCGCAGTGTGCTTAGCGGGGAACACACCGATCCAGAGAGAGAAATGGAGTAAAAACGAGTGAAAAAAGAACAGGAAAGGCAAAAGGAGTTAGGAGAAGGGGAAGGGAGAAACGAAAGTGTTGCATCTCTAAAGAGGGTCAGGAATCCGGTCCCGGGCTGAGTTATTCTTGAAATCCACAAACTGGTTCTAACACCCTTCCGCAGTGTCCCACCAGCTGCTTTTACTGTCTTTTTGTGCCTGAATCATATTTCAAAATACTTTGCCAGGTGCTAGAAAAACATGGCTGGAAAATCTTTCAGGAGCACTGCGTGTCTTTAAAGAAACCCCAGACTCCTAAGATCAATTGCATTAACTGAGAAGGAAGAAGATGCTGCAGTAGAAGTGTGCGCGGGTGAGGGAGGGGGCAATCTCGCCTCCTGCTTGCCTGGTCCCAAATATTTGGCAACCTCTTTGTGACATTAGGGGAAGGAATTTCTTCAGAACACAAAACACCAGCATCAATGTGGATCTAAAACAAACGGGGGGGTTGTGGGGTGGGTAAAATATGAGCGTTACTATGCAGACAGATGGTCTTATTATTTATTCAGAGACAAGGGAGCATCATTTCTGGAGTTTCAAGGGACTCTTGCCGTCCACCTTTAAAAGACACAGCTGCCAAAATAGAGTTCCACAATGTCCCATCCCATTGCCAAGAGATGCAGCCTGTGAAAATTAGAATGAAGCACTTTTTTTGGTACCGCTGCATAGTGCAGACAGAGGTCAGCCATTCCCTGCGTGGTCAATGACTGAGATGACTCAGGAGAATCAGTTTGTAAAGGGATGACGGACACACATCCAAAAAAAAAAAAAAAGAAATAGATGGCCAGATTTTTCAAAGGTGCTGAACTCTGTTTGCAGCTCCCATCGAACGCAACGAGAACTGTAGGGGCCTAGCACCTTGAAGAAATCAGATCAATATTATTTAACTTACTGTGTCAACTGGAGCGAATAGAAGGGTGGGTTTTTTAAAAGTGCTTAGTATTAGCCTAAGGCGGTTGCCACTGAACTCCTTGGGAGTTTTACCATTAATTTCAGTGGGGGCAGAGCTAGTCTGATGCTGAGTCCTCTCGAAAATATCACCCTGAGGACTTTCTCTTTAATGAGAAAAAGAACAGATTTTTTTTTCAGAGTGGCTTCCCTAAACCTGAGAGTCAACATGCAGCTGTAGGTTTAAGCAGTAAGGACTTGATCCAAAGCTTTCTGAAGTCAATGGAAAGTCTCCCACTGACTTAAATGAGCTTTGGATCCAGCCATAACACTGTATTGTTAAGGCAAATTAAGCCTGGTCTCCATGCAGCTTTTGTGCTGCTTTAACTATATCTAAATTTAGGGGAATCCACTATATCAATATAAGCACCTTTATACTAGTATAACTGCATCCACACTAAGGGGTTGTACCTCTTTAAGTGTTTCTTCACCAATATAGGTAAAGTGGTACAAAAACTGTGCATAGACCAGCCTTTAGAAAATAAAATCTCTCTCTATAAAAGAGGATGACAATTTTTAATAGACTCTTTTATTTTTACTGATAAGGTGCAGCCAATGCATAGTAACTAGGACTATGTCTCCTTTTTAATTAAAATATCATTTAGGGTCGGATCTTGCGCCATGGAGGTCCATGGGAAGTTTGCCATTAATTTCAGTGGGAGCAGGGTCAGATTCTTATAGAACCAAGTTAGGACTGGGAATTTTTTTTTACAATTTGTTAATCGTTTCTCTTCCAGTTGAGCCCAGGAACATAAGATATTTCAGAGAAAGAAGAAGCTGTGCAGCTAATTAGTTTAGCCCACACCTCTTATTTAGCAGTTGTACCCCACTAAATATTTTCTGTTGAATTTCTGCCTTACTTCTCTGTAATATTATTTGAAATAGTTGCGCCTTGATCATTTAATCCCGGATTTAGCAAAACACTTAAGCACATTATTAACTTCAAGCACGTCTTTAAATCCTGTGAACTAAGAGTATGCTTAAAATTAAGCATGTGCTTAAGTGCTTTGCTGTGTTGGGGCCTTATTTCTGTATTTTGTAACTGATTCCCTTTGGGCCTGATGCTGCAGTATTTGGGCACAATTCCCATTCAGATCAGTGAATGGTTGGCCACGCAGGAGCACACGGCTAGACACTTTATTCGCTAGAGAGATCACCAACATTCTTTTAGTGTCTGTCTCTACTTTATCTTAAACTAAAACCTTTTTAAAGGAAGCAGTGTAACACAAGTGATGATGCCAATATTACTTTCATAAAGCATCTTTCATCTTAAAGATTTATGAGCTGCTCTAAAGACAGCGGACTAAATACCTCCCACTCAGTCCCTCCAGATTCTCATTGGTGTAACTCCACAGTTGTCAGTAGAGTGACTCTGGATCTACACTAAGAATAGAACTTTATGTGCAAGACTCATTGCTTCACCCACGGCTGAAATGCAGACCCGACTGGCAGGGCCGGCGCAACCCATTAGGCGACCTAGGCGGTCGCCTAGGGCACTGCTATTTTGGGGGCGCCGGCGCCCCGGCCGGCCGTTTAATTTTGGGGGCGGGACCTTCCGCCGCCTAGGGCGCCGGAAGAGCTGGCGCCGCTACTGCCGACTGGGGACACGACAGCTGGCATGCCTACTCTTCAGCAAAGTCAGATGTGAGCTTCCCTGGCCATAAATTGTCAAAAATGTAGCTCAGCAAAGCACTCATCCATCTGTAGCCACCTTCCTTTCATCCCTAACTGATTTCCCCCCAAAGCGCCCCCACGTTTGATAACCTTCTGTTTCTTACTTATTGGCCTTGCAGATGAGGCTGCTGCATTGCACTGCAGCAAGAGCTTTCCTGAAGTCCACCTACATGATATTCATAGCTTTATCCCATCAACTCCCACTTGTTCCTTCGTTCCAAAGCACTTACTCATGTTCTTCTTTTTGTGAAGCCTATACTTAATCGGACCACAACTTTCCATACCTTGCCCTGTCCTGTCTCCTTGTTGTTTCTAACATTTTCCTCCATAGTTGAAGTCAAATGTATAGGACTGGAAGTTACTGGCCCTCTCCTGATCTTGGATGATGGTAGTCATTCTCCATAGCTAAGATGGCAGGGCCCCTTGCATTATCAGTGCTATTTTTGTCTCCTTTCTTATCCTAAAGCATTTTTAAATGTCTGTTTTTTAGGTTTTCCTTTGTCTTTTGCCACTTTCTTTAGCATTTTGGAATGGAACCCCATTTTGTCCTGAAGAATATAATGATGTTAATTTCCTAATCACCTCTTCAGTCATGAGCATGGCTGTCTGCAACAATAATCAAATAGGAATCAATGGACGTTATAATGAAATGTCAACTATGAGTTCAAATGTCACGGGAGCTTTAAGCCGATGGTCTAAAGAGAGAAGAGCTTTTGCAGTGTACTAGGGGCCTGATCCAAAGCATATTGCAATAATTGGAAAGACTCCCATTGACTTCAGTAGACTTTGGATGAGGTCCTAAATGATAAGGCCATCAAGATTTTAACTTCTTAATGATGAGAGCAGGGGATGGACAGGTAACAAAAAGATACCATTCCCAAGTGCAACATTTACTGATTGAATACATTATCCGAATGGAAACAGTGCACACCATTCATCTTTACAACAGGGCTTTGTTGCACATTTTAGCAATTTAAATTTTAAAAGGGCCAACAGAATGATCTGTGTATGCCTCATCTGAAATGTATTGTTATGCTGTAGTCCGAAAAAGAATAGCATTTATTAAAGCTTTATAGCTTTTCTTGGTCGGTAATGATAGATATGGTATCTCATCTTATGCAAGAAAGGAGGTCGGATTCTAATCCAAATGAAAAAAAGAGGCACAAAGTAATTAATCATGGATGTTTCACTGTTCCTTTGGAAGCTGTATGTTCATTTGGCATTGACCAAACTGACTATTCTGGCCACGTACTTGGGGATCACTTAGGTTTTCGGTTATTATTGTTTCAAGTAATGGTTAGTTATTGGGCCAGATCCTCAGCTAGTGTAACTTAACAGAGCTCAAATTGATCGACAGTCTGGCCACAACATTATTTTTCAGTCAATAGCTGCTGCTGAGTTTTAAATGAATTGGTAGTTTAGTCATAGGCTCAGAGGCCCAGACTTTTCAAGGTATTTCCTTGGGAGTTGGGCACCTAAATACCTTTAAAAATCTGGTCCTAAAATCCTACTTTTTTTGCATTAACATTTTCGTGAAGTTGAAAGTTTCAAATATTATTCTTTCACAGAAAGATTTGAAAAAGTTTATATTTCTTATAAATGGTGATGATGATGATGGTAGGAAGAAAATGACGGTGAAGAAATATACACACCTGTACTGATTAATAAGATTATAATTCAGTTTTGGGTTCTGCTGCAGTCTTGTGGTATATGATATCAGTCGAACTTTTTAATGAGGTTAACAGCGATGAGCCAGATTCGGTTCTCAGTTACTGATGTGAATCCATCTGAGTTTCAGCTGATGCCGCTTCATTTACCGAAGTGTTCAGAAGGTCAAATCAGAGACAAGAATCTGACCCTAGCACTCTATAAATACATGCATACACAAGTAAATCTGTTCCTCTAGAAAGGGTAATGCATTTTGATTCCTTGTGTTGACTTTCCATGTCAGTTTATTAGTCCTGTCTAATTCTTCAGTTTTGCCTTTTTTCTTTATCAAGGAGATTTGACAAATATCTTCTAAACGACAATCCATATCACTGCCACATTACCGGATCTTTAAAAGAAAATATATTTAACCCTTTAACTCCCACCATTTCTCATTCTACCAGCAGAGTGACTCAGCTGTCGGTGGGCTAAAGTAGAAAAAATGTATCATTGAATACATTTCTAACAGGAAGCAAGGGAACTGATATTTTATATGTATTTTTTTATAATTATAGTTTTCCTTCTGTTTTTAATATGGCGAAATTATGGTGCCCTAAATATACTGGTAGAGGCAATATTATAATTATCATAGTTCTGTGTAATTGCTAATAACAAAAATGTGTTTGCTAGCCCGTGATTACAGAAGGATGTTTCACATATGTGATTTTTGACATTAATGCACGATTTGCCATTTCTTGCTCAAAAACCTACCAATTAACAGGGAGGCGCATATTACCGCTAAAAACACTACAGAAGCACTGCATATATTTTACCAGTATGCTACAGAGCATTTGCTAGGGCATATTTGTAATTCTATGCTGATTGCTTTACTCTAATAACATCATAGCCTGATTCTGCGAAGTGCGGAGTGTTTCATGAGGGATGATGTACACTTTCAGTTCTCTCAGAGTCTGACCCAAAGCCCACAGACGTCAACAGAAACACGTCCGTGGGCTTTGGATCAGGCGCATAGATATCAGAGTGGGATGTATTCTAAAGGCACTGAGTACTATACAGCTTCAGCTGCTGCCATTCTTTATAATGTTTGTGGATCTGAAATACTTTTAAATTAGAAGAAATTCTGGGGAATGTTTCTCTGGGTTGTGATCTGAGTGTACCCAAACAGGTCGTTTCATTTGTTCTCATACAGATAAATCAATCATTTGTAGAATAGGTGAATTGCTTATTTTAATTCCCCCCCCCAAGGAAATCACAGTTTATAATGACGCCAGTACACATGCCAATTTATCGCTCTGCTTATAATATGTGTTTGCTTGACCTACAGTAGAAATCTATTTGAACAACAGAACTGATCTGTCAAAAACGGAATGACTATTCATAGATGGATGTTTAAAAAAAATGAACATTATGGATTTCTACTGTAAATTAAACAAATATGTGCCTTTTTACTTGCTATATACCATGTGTATCCCAACAGACTCAAGGGTTAAGATACATCATATGCAAATGTTGCTCATATACTTAACCTCTTTTAAAGGAAAGCTACGGCAAACTGTTTCCTGAAAAATGTTTTAGTTGCATCTACAGAATTAATTTGTATTCTGCTTTGCCTTGTTTTCTGTCAGTATTAATATTTTAGGTCCAATCCTGCTTTCATTCCTATCGGTAAGAATTTTGCCTATTACTTCAAAGGCAAATAGGATAAGTTCCTTTCTTCAGAAAGCAGGGCATTGAAATTAATCAGCTGGTGAGAGTGCTTCAGAAATATACCCTACATCTCTCAAAGCTCAGAGTTTGGTTCCTGGACTATCCAATATATTACAAATCATGTGAACAGTGAAATTTTGTTCTTAATTTATTAGACACAAACATCTCTCTTTGCAATAGTTTGTTCTTGAAGGAAATGCAGGCAACAAAATTGCTATTAAAATAAATTTGGGCCCACTATTTTGTTATAGGAACCCTAGTCTAGTGATTAAAGCATAAGACTGGCAATCAGGAAATCTAAATTCAGATCTGGGTCTGCCACATGCTAGTTGTGTGTGACCTTGGACAAGTTACTTTGACTCTCTGAGGCTCATTTCCCCCATCTGTAAAAATGAGAATAATGGCCTACATGTTCAAAAAGTGATTTTGTTTTGGGTGCCTCACTTTTTGGCACCCTACCTGAGACATTTTAAAGGGGACTGATTTTCAGAAAGTGCAACATACATGTGCTCTTAAAATCTGGCCCCTTTAAATTGTCTCAAGTTGGGCACCCAAAAGTTGAGACACCCAGAATATTTAGCCACTTTTGAAAATGTTGGAAGGAAGTACAATAGCAAGACAAAGTACTTTTATTAAACGTTGCTAGGAATGTATTATATTTATGGTAGCATAAGGAAAAACTAATGGGGGAAGGGAAAAATAGGATGAAACATGTATAGATCTGATTCTGATCTCACTCTGGTATATATCAGGAGTAATGCCACTAATGTAAATGGAGTTACAGTGGTGTTAAACCCATGTGTGTAAGAAAGAATCAGGACCTACGGATCCAGTCCTGACTAGCTGACACAGTGCAAATTCCAAATTGAGAACACTGCAGTTGAATATACAAGTTAAAATTTTCTTTCTGTGAGCATTTGAGCTTAACATTTGCTTTGTGCAAGTATTCATACACGTGACACGCCAATGCTTGAAGGCTCTCAGAAAGCAAACCTAAAAGGTGTGTGAACACAAATCAAAATCCACTATTGAATTGCAGCAAATATCCACCAGAAAACATTCCCACTATTTGCTCGCCTGTATGAAAATGATTGAAATATACACATTGTCTCTGCCCAGCCTTTTCATGGATTTCTTTAAAATCTTTAGCATTAAGAAGTTGGTCCGATGAAAGATATCGCCTCACCCACCTTGGCTCTAGCATTAAGAAATGTTTTCTTGGGTTCTGCCACCCACTTCTGCCCTGGCTGAAAAACATTTCTGTCTCCTATCATAAGAGGGTGTTTTAAAGCCAGATTGGATGGCTCTCAGATGTGGTAGCTTTTGTTGTGGAGGCCTGTCAGTTTAGTACATTTTTGAGACGAGTACATCAGGGAAAAGACAGTGGGGGAAACAAACCCTTAAGGCTTTGAAAATGTGCTGAGTATAATTTAAAATGCTATATAGACAACTTCTTTAACATAACACAGTAGGGACAGCTCGGTGCCTCTTTAAAGTTCTTTTCTTTATTAGCAGGGGATTTTGCAGTCATCAGATCTTCTAGTCGTTCGTTTCTCAATGATTGACTGTTCTTAATACTACGAGGTTGTTGTTCTGGGAGCAGGTAGCTAACTTTCACAGGTCATGTATCTGTTCTGAGAATCATTTGCTGAATGTGATAACGCTACTATTTAACAGGTTAATGACTAAGAATGCAAAAGGGCTGCATGGACAGCGAAGTGGATGTTCATTACTGTAGTACCCAAATGGCCAGATTAGCCCCCGGGGCATTTAATGCTGGTATATTAAGGAGCCTGGCAGATGGTAGTTATAGAACAGGCTAGTGGCACTTCAGGTTCTCAGAGGGCATCAGCTCTGTAGCCTTTTTGTTTCTTGAAAATGTAAGGCAAAAAGCGACCCTCTCTTCCACAGTGCTTTACCCCTATTGATGTCAGTGAGGGAGCCACACACATAAGAAGAGAAGGACTCGTGGATCCAAGGGGAGAAATTTAAATAATAATACACTGCATTTTTATATGATCAAAGCACTGTACAGACATTAACCAACTAATCCTTCCAGCAGCCCTGTGAGGTGGGTAGGTTACTAGGATTGCCCCTATTTTACAGATAGGGAAACTGAGACAGAGAGGTGAAGTGACTTGCCAAGGCCATAGGGTGCTTAAGTGGCAGAACCAGTAGTACAACTCACGACTGCCTGAATCTCAACCCTGTACTCATTTCTCCAGACCACGTCACTGTGATAGCAGTAAACACTGACGTTGTGTTAGCACCCAATGGTTCCAATTAGGATCAGGGGCCCCATTGTGTTTGGTCCGTTCATAGAAAAGACAATCCCTGCCCTGAGGCCTTACAGTGTAAAGACACAAGCAGATGAAGGGTAGCAAATGGGGACACACTGTACAACCAAATGAGTCTGGTGACAAATTGGCTCAGCTTTGTTAGTTCTATGAATTGCAGTCATTCTTTGGGTTTGGTTTGTTTTGTTTGGGTATGACCCCTGCCTTCCTGTTTTACCCATATATTTAAAAGTCCATAAAAATGTCATCATGACTTACAGTTAATTGTATTACATTGTACATGCCATGATATTATTTGTAATTTTAATAAACTTGTTACCTATGTTAGAGGATCTTGCATCTTGGACATTGACTGTGGGAGGTGGAAATGGTGTTTGGTAGTCTAGATCAGGGGTCGGCAACCTTTCAGAAGTGGTGTGCCGAGTCTTCATTTATTCACTCTAATTTAAGGTTTCGCGTGCCAGTCATACATTTTAACGTTTTTAGAAGGTCTCTTTCTATAAGTCTATAATATATAACTAAACTATTGTTGTATGTAAAGTAAATAAGGTTTTTAAAATGTTTAAGAAGCTTCATTTAAAAATTAAATTAAAATGCAGAGCTCCCCGAACCGGTGGCCAGGACCCAGGCAGTGTGAGTGCCACTGAAAATGAGTGCCATAGGTTGCCTACCCCGGTCTAGATTTTTTTTTTTTTTAAATTACCTCTGGAGGAGGAAATGAAGCTGGGTTTTGATGCTGCTCCTTTTCAGATGGTTAGAAAAAGTATTCTCCTGATCTTTTCAAAATACACTCCTTATGCCAAGTCACATCTTCCACCTCAACTGGTAGATGGTGGACTTGCATGTCCTATTTGAGAGCCAGCTACAGGACTTTCCTTCTCTCTTGGCTAGATGTTTGATGTACTGGCTCTCTCCTCTAACTTACTGGACCTCAGCAATTCATTCCCCTTCTGTCTTGATTACTCTATTTCTCTCTGACATCCTCTCTGCTCATTTCTCACCTACAGAAGATCCTTTTGTCATGGTCCCTTTGTTCCATGGATTAGGCACTGACCTCTGTGGCTGCCCCAGGATTCATTCTTCCATGTTACCTTCCATTTCTGCTTCAGATCCACTCCTATGCTCTATTGAATCCCACTGCTCTTCTCTGCACCATCCATTACCTTGATCATTACATTCTTCCTTATCAAGTTGATTTTAGAGTCCTGTTATTCTTTGCTGTTTCTCAAAATGTCCTCCTGAGGCTTTTCTTGTATTGCCCAGTTCTCCTACAAAAAAAAGTAGCTCTCAGAAGCTTTCTCTTTAACTGAGAGAAACAGCCAGAAGACGTCTCACTGCACAGCACCATGGGACTGAGAGAAAGAACATGGGCAGAATGTTGCTGCTATAGTGATTAAAGGCAAGATTTTCAAAGCACTCGGTATTGATCTAACTCCGCTTCCATTGCAATCAAATTCCCATTGGCTTTAACAGGAGCAGAGTTAGGCCAGCACTTCTTAGCGTATGCATGTGTCTCAGGTGGCACGTGACCAGGATTCATCGCTGAATTTGGTCTGCTGGTTGGATCATTAGCTTCTCCATCCCAGACCGGGTACTGATGGGGAGTACAATGTCAATGCTGATCCATGCCACCCAGGCCAGTACTGAGAAATTCTGAAAATCCCACCTCAAAGTCTTATTGTTCATCTCCCAATCATCTAGCAAGGTGTCCAGATTGTAAACAGCAAGAGACAAGGACAAAGAAATCTTCTTGTGTTGACTATATCTTTACATGCTAATTGCTCCCGCTACATACAATGCATTTGCGATGACAATTACTAGTTGTATGTTATGTATATCGTTTCTAAATGGTTAGTGTTTCATTCATTGCTAGCAACCTGGTTTCTGTGGTTAAACTACTCTTGGACCTATGTTTAAATAAGGAGTAGTGTTTGGGTTAAAAACTTCCTAGGCTACTGTGGATAAATTGTATATATTGTTTTGCTTGGTAGGTATTTTTTTATGATTATTATTCCTTCTGGCCTTTTTCCCTTCTAGACTAATTTACCATATATCCCGAGTAAAAAAATTTAGCCAAAATTTTAGCCAACACCAAACCCACCTCTGAATTGGTTTGCCCATTGCTTTGCATGCAAAATTAGACATGCATCTCATTTGGAGCCACAAAACCTGGATCTGGACATGCAGAATGAGCAGCTGGAAGCCCATCTATCTAGTTTGCTTTTGCACCCAAATCGGTGCATGCCCATTTTGGCAGATGCAATCAGCTGGATCCATACACTTGGAGGCTGGGGCTATCCTGCTGTTTGGTGCGTGCATGTTCCATTTGTAGCAAAAATATTCCAGGGAAATTTTCCCAAACCTCCTTTTTTGGACCTAAGTATGTAATCTGTCTGCCACTCAGAACTCCCATGGACTTCACGGGGAGTTCCGTAAGGAGGATGCTTGCAGGGATCGGTACTTAATGTCTGATAAGGTAGATATATAAACTGTTGATTTTTATAGGTAACCCCTGCTTGCTTGGAGAGGCACTCTGTCACCCCCTAGAAATTGATTAGCCTGCTACAGCCTTGGCTAAGAGAGCTGTGCCATTTAGCTCCAGAGGTCCCAGGTTTGATCCCCATTGCCAAAGTCACTGTGAAACTGGATTATTCTCTCCTGGGAAAGGCACAAGTACATTCTTGCTGTATCTTTAAGGTAGAATACACATTTATGGAGCTGCGATGCTGGATCATCTGCCTCCAGTAACGCTGTCTCTTTATCCATTTTTCAAATAATCAGTCTTGAGAATGCCATGCCAGTATCTGAACGCTCAAGTCTGACAATCTGTCCATAATGAATGGAGCCATCTCTCCCTGCAAATTCCTCTCCCTCGATGTGCAAGTATCTGGTGCTACCTGTTCGGGATTGAAGCCTATTAAATAGTGCCACTTTTGTCCCTGATGCAATACATAAGTCTGCATTTTTCAGTGATTGTTTCTTTTTAGAAAGTTTGGAGATGACTTTGATCCATTCACTGAGGAACACACTGATGTCACTATTGCCAGAGAACATTTTTACTGATAACATGAAGTGCTTTCTCTTGTCTGAGTCAGAGATGTCCAATGTTTTGGCCGTGCAATAGTTCTTTCCTTCCAAATTCAGCTGTTGCATTCCTTGGTCGTGGTGTCCTATTCCAATGAAAGCAGATGGTTGTGACTCTTGTTCAGAGCAACCATCACATTCCCTTTGTTCGTTTTTTCCCCCCTTCCATCTGCTGCCCATACAATCGTCTCCTCGTTTCCTGGTTTTGGTACATGTTCTGAGTGCCTTGTTCAGGGAGATTCCAGGGCACTAGATTACCATAATCCAGCCTGTTCACTGACGTTGCAACACTATACCCTACAATTAACATTATTCTAATGGGGCCCAAGATAATTTGCTTTAGGAAACTGATATTGTTCCAAAAAATTAGGTGCTATGTATGCTTAGTAAAAATCTTTAGTACTTGAATTTCTGGCAATGGAGCCTCTAAAAGGTATTAATCTGTTAGGGGGTACAGGGCTCTCTCCCATTGGGTCTGATTTTAGCTTCAATTCTGGTTTAATCAGAGTCCTCTACTTTAGCTCAGCATCATAATCTGGGCTCACCATTACTCAGTTGTATTCCTAAAAATATCTACCGGTACTTTCTCTTCATAGGGGTGTGGTCCAACTCCCACTGATGGCAATAGAAGGATTCCCGTTGATTTCAGTGAGTGTTGTTTTGGGCGTTAGGCAATTAGCTTTGCAAAGCATTTTTGTGGCCTGGTAGGGTGAATCTGACATCCCTTGAGACTGCTTCCTAAACTGGCCAGTGCATTGACCAACAAGGAGTCCTAATTGGACAGATGCTTGTAAACTTCCGGAATTTCTCTTCCTTAGCCCTAAACCTTACAGAGCCTACGAGGCAGAGTCCCAAGGCCTTTCTGCTAAACATGATCTCCACAGGGCTATGCATCCTGTCAACACAAAGATTCCCCGCTGCTCTGTTAGTGATGGTAATATAGCATTCGGGCCTGTATATTTGCCTGAAATAGAATTTTGGGTTTTGTTTGCCCATTTGACTTTTGATATTCTTATATCGTTACTAACATGTGTCAACAAAGACACTGTGTGTTGCTTCTACCCAACCAGATGGGTTTGTTAGTATAATGAGAAGACTCTGAGGGGTGTCTCCGAAGCACTATGCCTCTTGAGGCTACTTGTGGGATGGTGCAGAGTATAGATCACCCCTTGCTCAGGGCCATGCCTAAAGGCATAAACTACAGCATAGTTGGCAGATTTAAACAAAATACAGCTACACGTCTGCATGACATCAAGTTTCCCATCTGTGAATTAGCCCTTCGTGCCATTAGTTTTTGGCACAGCTAGAACCAACTTACATATACATGGATGTCTGCAGGAAGCCGATGTTTGCAGAGTACAGCCATTGTATAATAGCAGCGTAGTTGTTTCTTAAACAGAGAGAGAGATCGGTGAATGAAGTGGTAAATATTGCCATCTACTCCTTGGAAATGCACATTTCCTATACAGCTCTCAGTCAGGAAATCAAAGCAAGTCATCATTTGTAATTGTCACAAGGGAAAAATTGGACTTTTTCTTTAACCGAAAAAGCAAATGAGCTGGGACCAAATATGGAAACCGAATTATATTTCAAAGGATGCATACATAGCTATCTGTACAGAATCCTGGACATGTTTTGGGAAAAGGCTTTGAATTAAAAAGTGTTGCTTCCGTGGAAACCATGATACAAAATGAAAAAGAGACTAAAAAGTGCATATAATAGAGGTGATCACATAAAGCTGCGCTGGTAAGCAGTTGCTCAGAGTGTAGTTCCATTAGAGAAGATGATAGCTACTTGGAAGATTATGTTTAGTAGCGACCTTGTGACTCTGACTTCCAGGCTGTTAAAAACTATTTGTGTGACTAACTGCGTAGCAGTGCTACTCCCCCCCACCCCCGCCTCCTCTGTAACCCAAACCACAAACCTCCCTGGAACACCCATACCACAAACCAGCCCCCCTACTTAGTGCCACAGTCCCACGTGGCTGAAGTAAGCAAGGCAACGACCCGCAAGCGAAAGGAAAAATCAAACCCAAAGCAGGCTTTTAAGCTTTTCATTAGCAGTGTGCTCATGTGCAGAGAAGAGGATTGCACAACTGAGAGCCAATCACGCTCTCCGGCGGGAAATTAAAAAAAAAAAAAAGTGGAAGCCCCGCCCCCCCGGAAACGCCCCCAAGCAAATATAGGCACAATAGAGCAATTACACAAAGAAAGAAGCCAAAATCCGCGTACTGTGAGCGGGCTGGGAAACGTTCCGAGTCGGAAGGGATTGACAGTATGGTTCTTAATCTGTAGCTGTAAACAATCTTCCAATGCAGGTTCCTTTGCAGCCTTTAAGTTCCAGTCAGCTGTGATAAGGAAGATAGGCCTGGGATGCTTGCAGTTTGTTCCAAACCTGTTAGTAAGTTGCCTCATTAAGAATTAATCTCACAGCAGCGCTGAGAATCAAGAGCAATTGATTTGCAGTAATTAGAGTTGGCCGGAAAAAGGTAAATATTTCATGACAAATTTAAAAAAATCATTCATTTTTCAATGCAAAATGCAAAAAGATTTTTTCTTTTTTTCCTCAAAAATTCCAAAGCATTTCATTTTGGCAGGAAAAACAATATTTTCTCTCTCCTTTTTTACTTGTCTGTCTTGTTTTCAGTGGAAACAAATAAATAAAAGTGAGAGAAAGTGGGGAATGGGAGAACTCTTGTCATTTATTTTGCACTGGAAAAAGGGGAAACAAGAAAGATACTATTTTTTTTTTCATTTTGTATTTTTATCAAAATGGAAACATTTTGAAGAAACAAATAGTTTGGCAAAACATTTTGATTTTTGTCAAGGCAGTATTTTCAATAATTGAGTTGAGTTTTAAAATTGTGACCCGCTCTAATAGTAACTAGATGGCTCACTATAATCATTATGGGTCAGATGATGATGACTTTATTCACATTGAATAGTATCTCCATTGAGTAGTTAATGAGAGGTGTTACCTGTGGAGTTAAATGCCACCTAATATGAGTAAGGGTATTAGAATCTGGCTTTATAGTAACAACCAGGATTGAAGTACTATATGTTACTTGTAATAAAATGGATGATATTTGTATAATAGGTTTACTCCTATCTATAAGAAATAATGTATGTTCTTTTTCCCCTCCATGGTGACACCCAGCATCATATACCTTGTCTCAGTCCAAAATACCTATGCACATGTGCCAAGAGCACTTGCATTTTGCTCAGGCAGTGGGCTTTGACGATTGGAAGACTGGGAACAAATTGTACCCATTTTCCATCAGCCAGAGGTATATTTCCAAGTCTGATCTCGCAGCCAGGTGACCACCTGGGCTACACTAGCAGGGGGGTTCGAACTAAGATACGCAACTTCAGCTACGCTATTCGCGTAGCTGAAGTCGAAGTGTCTTAGTTCGACTTACCTGGCCATCCTCACGGTGGCGAGTCGACTGCAGCGGCTCCCCCGTCGACTCCGCTTACTCCTCCTGCCGAGGTGGAGTACGGGCGTCGATTCGCGGATCGATTTATCGCGTCCAGACAAGACGCAATAAATCGATCCCCGATACATCGAACACTACCCACCAATTCGGCGGGTAGTATAGATGTACCCCAGAACATACACACACAATTTAAAAAAAAGTGGTAGATATTTTGTCATTATGACTAGGTATTTAGGGCCAGCTCCTCAGGTGGCGTAATTTAGTGTAGTTACATTGCAGTCAAAGGAGCTATGTCAATTTATACCAGCTGAGGATCTGGCCTATTTAGTTTACAAAAAAACCTGACAGAAGTAAAGGAAAAACGTGCAGTTTTAGCAGTTTTAGCTCAAGATGCAAGAACAAAAGACAGGCTGTGGAATTGCTCCTCCTTTATAAAGAAAGCTCAGTATGTACCTGGGATGTGTACTGTAAAAGGAGTAATTACGAGTGCATTGAGAATAATTCTACACATATACTCACAATCACCAGCAAAGGGCCAGATCCTCAGTACCGACACACATCAGTGCAAAACCACTGAAGTCAATGGAGCTATCCTGGTTAACACCAGCTGAGGATCTGGCCCCCAAAAATGCATAAATATGTACATATATGACATGCGTCTGACGAAGTGGGTATTCACCCACGAAAGCTTATGCTCCAATACGTCTTTTAGTCTATAAAGTGCCACAGGACTCTTTGTCACTATGTACATATTTTGGCCTGAAGGAGGCAGAAAAAAAAGTTTGATTACACACTTCAGGTGAAACCCTGACTATGTTGAAGTTAATTGGGGGTTGCCATTGACTTCAGTGAAGCCAGGATTCCTGCCTTCATGTGAGTGAGAATTTGCTCAGGATATCATTCTGAAATGGCTGAATATGAATGAATCACTCCTGATTAATCAGCTGTTAAGAAGAAGTATTAAGCAGGGGGTGGGTTAGCCAATTTGCTTATCAGCAACTCAGTAACCACATGACCATCTGAAGAGAGATATTTAAAGCATGACTCAGCTGTCAAAGTGGGAGAATGATTAGCACTGTAACGTTTATGTGGTGAATTTTCCCCTCTATTCTGGTTCATGAATTGCCTGCCACCAGATCATGATTTTCTCAGACTTACTTGTTAGTCAAAGTTATTTCCTGAGTCATTTCTGCAAATAATTTTTGGTCCTCAGATTGTTCATTGCACATATTCAAAATTTGAGCTGTGTTGCCTACTTTTAATAGTACGTGAAAGTCACATGACATGTTTCGGTTCCCTGATTGGATGACACTAACTCTTAGAATCAGGTTGCTGGTGCAAAAGCTCCTTGTTACTGTAACAGAGTGGCCTGCTCCTTTTAGGGGCCAGAGGCCTGGGGCTACCCCAGCACAGTTTAATCAGCCCCACTGGTACCATAATTAACTGTATCCTTGCCTGATGAGGAGGGACTAAGGAGGTCAGTTGTTAGTATGGTGAGCACCTGGGCCTCTTAATAAAAAACGCTTACGAGAACACAGAAGGAAGCTGAGGAGGAACCACAGGGAGGTGCCTGGATTCCTGTAGAAGACCCTGGAATAGGGTGTGGAAGTGGGGCTGAGACAGTGAGGGACTCCAGGGAAGGAGCCTGGGAGTCAGGGGTCTATCCCAGAGCCCAGAAGGGGCTGGGAACTGAGCCCGTAGAGTGGGCTGAAGAGGAGCCCAAGGTGGTGAAAGACCCTTTTATGTGTGTGAACTTTTGGTTGGACTTCTGTTTCCTGGAAGGGGGTTAGAACTAGATGTAACTTAGCTGGAGGGCTAACTCATGGACAGAAACAGGCCATCAGAGGCCGAAGAAGCAATCAGCAGGGAGTGTTAGCGGCAAACCCCCCTGCAATGCCATGCACTAATGCCAGTGGGCATTAAGACCATGAGTGGAATTGTTTACCATTACAAATTCCAAATTTGCTTTCCAGGAATATCCTCCAATGGTCACTTATAATTTGCTGTTTCTACAAACATACCTGCCAGCAAACTTATTCACTAGAACTTTCATTGGAAGCAAAAAAACACAAGGGATGTGAATCTAGCATTATTTAGAGTCATCCGAAGATGCCATTAAAAATAATATTGCAATTTCAGGAAGGTATTTTGGTCACATTCTCCCATATGAGGATACCAAGCCCTATTCTGCAAAAATAGCAATAGACACTTGAGATGCAGCCACCAGAGTACCACCCTGAGCAAGAAAAGATATTGAGGATGATGATTTCCCCGTTGAGATTATACCATGTCTTGCAGGAGTTTTAGCATCACTAAGAGATCTCTGAAAGGAAGATCACAGCACAACAAGGTCTGGTCTGCACTTAAAATTTAGGTTGATTAGAATAATACCTGATTAACATTTGCTAATAGCTCAAAAACCACCTGGCTAACCAAGGGCATGTTAACCATTAAAGATATTATTGAACAGACAGTTTTAGCCTCCTTCACATATCTTCATGATAAATACCAGCTGCCGACAGAGCAAGGTCCTTTCTACAATAAGCTTTGACTCAAAATTATGAAGGAGCTGGGGAATTGTTGGCAGGCCACAAATAACACCCAACGTGAAGTGCAACTTAAAAAGTATGCTAGCCAGAAACATTTTGTGGGTAACGTATGCAAATGGCTGAACTCCTTGATTTATCCTATTGACTATCCTTTAAAATAAAAATGGGAGAAGAAGCTAACCATCTCCATTTCCTCTGACGGGTGGGACAATGTCTGACACAATATATACAGGTTTCAGAGGGGTAGCCGTGTTAGTCTGTAACAGCAAAAACAATGAGGAGTCCTTGTGGCACCTTAGAGACTAACACATTTATTTGGGCATAAGCTTTCGTGGGCTATAACCCACTTCATCAGATGCATGGAGTGAATTAGGCCTGAATAAAGACTGGGAGTGGCTGGGTCACTACAAAAAAATAATTTTCACTCTGTTGGTACTCACCCCTTCTTGTCAACTGTTGGGAATAGGCCACATCCACCCTGATTGAATTGGCCTCATTAGCACTGACCCCCAACTTGGTAAGGCAATGCCCATCTTTTCATGTGCTGTATATTTGTACCTGCCTGCTGTATTTTTCACTACATGCATCTGATGAAGTGGGTTAGCCCACAAAAGCTTATGCCCAAATACATTTATTAGTCTCTAAGGTGCCACAAGGACTCCTCATTGTTTTTACAATATATAGAGAACATCCTGTTCTCTGTTTTTGCGTTTCTTTCAGAACAAAATTCTAAATAGATATTACTGGACTCCTGAGTGTTCGCATACAGCTGGACTCAGACCGCATAGAAAATGTTAGAGATATGACAGCCCCAATGCAAACCTGTCTCATATAATCTTTGAATGTTAAAGTATATCCACCTTTGGGAAGGAAGTATTTGATGCTCTATCTAAGGAGACTGGGGTCAGGATTTCCCCCATGTTTGTGTTTTGGGCATTCTAGAAGATCTACCCTGTTTGAGTCATGCCAGGAAATGGATTGCTGCAGGACTTATAGTCGCCAAAAGAGTCATTTTATGAAAACGGTAATCTGCTATTCCCCCCCACATTGATTGATTGGCTAACTGCGCTAACCATGGAAAAACTGACATTAATCTGTAGAGGCACAAGATCCAGTGACGAAGACACTTGGTCTTTCATGAAAGCATTACAAACTGACTCCAGGTAGACTGGGCTTCTGATGTGTCTCCCTTTTTTTCTTTTGGTGGGCATTGGTAGGGAATTACTTTTCATAACGTGCAGGAGTATTTATATATGAATATTTCATACTGTGTTATTGTTACAGCCGTACTCCTATTGCGTTTTCTTTGTCATTATATTTGAATCTGTCGGTATGGATATATTAAAACTTCTGAAAAATAAAATGTAATATCTTTATGTCACCATAGCTATGTCGTTCACAGGTGGGAAAAGTCTACACCCCCATGCAATGGAAGAATGCTTCCTTGCTTGGTGTTTCTACAGCCACAGAACTACCCTTTCTGTCAGTGTAGGCGCCGTCTATGCTATAGAGTTATGTTGGCATAGCTACGGTGCAGGTGCATTGCTATAGAGGTTGAACCTCTCTAGTCTGGCACCCTCGGCACCTGACCGGTGCCAAACCAGAGAATTTGCCGAACCACGGGAGGTCAGTATTGTAGCGAACGGGTCTCTTTTTATTTTTATCTCGCCGAGGCGAATAAACGGAACAACGCTTGCAACGCCGCCTAGCCAAGGCTTACCGGCTCTCTTCATAACAAAGTGTTAGTGCTGTTACACAATTTTACTGTATTGGCACAAGGAAATAAGTAGATAAAGCACAAAAAACATAAAATAAAATCATGCCGGACCATAGATGTTGCCGGACCAGAGCGTTTCAACCTGTACTATGATGTAAACAGAGCTGGACAAAAAATGAAAAACCGATGAAAAAATTAAAAATTCTGAAGTTCTTTTTATTTTGGAAGGTTCATAGAAGACATGTATGAATCTTTTTTAGCATTTTTTTCAATATCTTTTCATAATTTTAATTGAAAACATTGAAATTTAGAATAAGTGGTATGGGAGCGGGGATTTTTGGCAAACAAAAAAGTCAAATGTTTTATAGATAGCATTTTTTAATTTACAAAATTAGGAAAAAATATTGGGTAAAAAGCATGCATATTTTGTTAAAAAATAATTGATAGTGGTGATTTTGGACTCTCATTTTGGAAAATGAGGCCATTTTTCAATGATCAAACTTTTTGTCTGAAAAATTTCTACCAGTTCAGATGGATGCATCCCATCTAGGACTTGGGGTGGGAGGTGTACTGCAAGAAGAGAAGCCAGTGGTTCATGTGTCCAAGTCACTATGCATAAATCGCAAAAGAGATGTCCAGCTGTGCACACTTTTCTCAGTATGTGCAAGGGGGGAGTTACACAGGAGTCTGACCATATGTCTTTGGTGGCAATCATGCAAAAATAAATTCTGGCAGTTCCCACAAAGCTAAAAAGAATGATGGAGAAATGCAATGCTGTAATTAAACACAGACCAGGAAAGGATTATCAGTTGCTGATATCTTAAGCAGATTGTCTCGAGCAGGGCAGGACAATATGGAGGAGTCATTTGAGGAACTAATTAATTCGTCTAACAGGTTACTTGTGTTGGACCAGAAACTGACAGAACTACGGGGTGCCACTAAGCAAGACCCCATTTGTCCACATTGCTGGAAAAATATCCTGTCTGGTCAAAAGGAAAACATTAATAAATGCCATGGCTTTTGAACCTGGTGGTTGTAGGCAGGTCCAGGGGGGGTTACCACCACCTTTCATGTCTCTAAGGCTAAATATGGGGGGAACCTCAAAACTTGTTTCTTTTGTAACATGGGAGGTGGATAGTATGGAAAAGGCTGAGAACTGTGATGATTTCCACAGTAACATCCCATAGGTAGAAAATTGTTATGGAGGATTTGATTTTTAAAGGTCCAAAGTTCGTGGGTTCGTGATCACCGAGACTGAACATGACAGAGAGACACATGGGATTAGAAAACTACACATAGAGGGCCAGAGATGGGTTGATAGCGGCTGTGTGATTGCAGGAATTAAAGATGAGATCCACCAATTCAAGCACTGTAATAGGAATGCTGCTGGGCCTTCTCTCTCCCCCAGGAAGGAGAGAGGGTATGCACGCAGAATGCTAATAGTCACTGCCACTGTTGCAGCCAAATTACACATGCTGAATTCCTATCTGGTACAGATGGACACTGGGGGAATGTTCAGCTGTAATTGTGGACATTTGCTCACATCACAGGAAATCAATCCTTTTCCTTTGTGATTATAACTCAAGAAGCTCTATTTCCAGACCAGACGTCAGTTTTCTTAACCATTTTACAAACACCTTTGACCATGCCTGAAGTTTTGCGGGCCAAAATTCACAAAGAAACCAAAGGCCAGACGAGCACGGTTGTATGCTACCTGAGCTGATTGTATTGTAAAAGCACAGGAGAGATTCAGTCTATGAACATTTTGTAATGAAATTAATATTGGAATAATATAAGATGTTAAATAGTGATGTTCTGAAATACTCAGTAGAGAGAAATGTCAAGTCTATGGAAACTAGATATACAGCATGTTTTCTTGTTATTTCTCTGAGAAAGGGGAGTAATATTATTCTCACCAGTTGGCGTTATTACAGATCATTTTGCTAGTTCTGTTTATGTGCAGGAGTAAGAATTAGCTCTTGGAGGAATGTTTATTCCCAGGCAAGTGAACAAAATGAGGTGAACTCTCTGCTCATCTTAACTTCTGTCTTGCTTCTGCTTGACCTGGGATCTCTTCGGTAAAGGAGATTCTAATCTCACTGGCCCCTCCAAGCACAATACATTCTTAGTGGTTTGATTTTAAAGAGCCATAATGTTACTGGAAACCTCATATACATTTTTGGAGGGGCAGGGGGGATTCACAATGGATGTCCATAAAACCAGGGAAGTGTGTGCTGTGTTTTCAGGACACTTCTATCTAGGGAGATTGAAGGTTTCATCCAGTAAAGGGGAATGACAGGCTGCATGGCATTTTTAAAGGAGATTTTTAAAAAAAATTCCTTGTATAGTTTGTCATCAGTCTTTAATAAAATAAAACAGGGCTGCTTGCTTTCATGCCAGCAAATTATAGACGAGTCTCTGTATCCTTTAGTACCTTACACCACAAAAGTAAGGCTTACAATGGGCTCTGGGATCAGTGGGAACGACTTGCAGAGTAAAGTACTGATCAGTGTGAGTATGTGGGGTGGAATTCCACCCTCCTTCAGTTATACAACAGGACGGTCTGTCCAGTTATTTTGCATTACACTGAACAGGGCTCAGTCACCTTTTCCCCCCTTCTTCCTATCCACTGCCTTCCTCTGCTGCTCTCAATCTACATGCGCCTCTTCACTCCTAAGGAAAGCTCGCCACTCCAGCATGTTTGTATCTCTGGAGTGATAACAGCAAGGGGCAGTATTTAGAGCACAAGGGACTAGACGGGAAGGATGGCCTTGTGGCTAAGGCCCTGGATTGATGCTCAGGAGCAGTGGATTCAATCCCTCGCTTTATTACTGAGCTCCTGGGGTGAGTCAAATTGGGTCAGACTCTCACTTGGTGCACACTGGTGCAGTTTCAGTGAGAAGATATGTTGATTTATTCCAGCTGAGGATCTGGACTTTAGTAATGTTGACAGGACGGTGTGATTGCATAGCCTTGAAAATGGTGCAAAACCGGGCTTCTGCCATGGAGTTCAAAGGCCTCTGAGGAGAAAACCTTTCCCTTCTCTCCTTGGCAGCTTTACAGCATGGCCTCTGGCCAGAGCAGGGGAAGTGTGCCGATTGATGCTCCAAGTACAATTCCCGGTATGACCTTCACTGCTTCGGGAAGGGAGAGAAACAAAGGGCAGTTATGGCTGGAGGCTCTACTGTCCGGAAGCCTGCTGGAAGGCCCACATGAACTCATCAACATTGGGTGGAAGTAAACACAAAACACATTGCATGTGGGAGGAGAAATTCAGACAAGAAAATGGTTCTGTGGAGAGCAAGACAGTGCTTTGGTCTGAGTGACTTTGATTTCAGATTACTAAGGAAAAATGCATTGAAACGACAAAGATCAAAAGCAAAGTCACCACGAGAGAGAGCACGGTGTGTGTGTCTCATCTGAAACCTGCTGTATCATACCGCCGCACAAAATGGCAGTCCTAGAAATGCGTCGTGTATGGGAATAGAGTAGTATCCCTTTAAAGCATTTGTGAACTACCTAGTGGTAGCACTCACTGTGTTCTATCTTTTAGAAGCTGCCAGAAACCAGTCACAGCAGCAGTATGGATGCAGTTAGGCCTGGCATGTTTGTGTATATTTAGTAAACGTAGTGATTTGGGTGCCAGCGGGGCCATTGTGTTTTCTTCATTTTGCTTCTGGTATATAAAGAGCAAAAACACAGCCCCGTGTCAAGGTACAGTGTGCAGAAAAGTCATTGCTAACAGCTTTGCAGCTTCACACACCCTAATGGGAAGGGCAAGAGTGAGTAGATTCTACCGCTTCCCCGATAAGGAGCCCAATCTGCATCCCTTTCCCTCCCAGCTGCCACATGCTCCCAACCAGAGACAGACGCTTGGACTGTCCCCAGGAGTGTGAAGCAAGGCACTCGAATTTCTCCAGCACTCGATCCTGCAGCAAACTACAAATTCTGCTGCAGCTAAGAACAAAGTCCAGAGCAAAATGTTTTGTTTCCATTAAATATTTAAATGGCTACCACTATATACACTGTATGGTTATGACTCATCAGATTTAATACAACAGACACCTCTCTTTCTGAATCTGTTCCCTGCCGCCACAGAAATTACAGTCACCACCACAGAAGTGAGCATAGGCGCCCTAACGGTGGGTCGTAACTGCAGAATTTAGACCTAGACTGACACCCGCAAATCAGTCCTTGAATATTTAACTAGCAATAATACTCATGGGTTCTTAGCCGCTCAGGCCCCGCCCATCCTCTCCAGTGACAAAAACCCATTTAAGGGTGTTCTGGGGGAGGAAATCT
Source organism: Platysternon megacephalum (assembly GCA_003942145.1). Lineage (NCBI taxonomy): Eukaryota > Metazoa > Chordata > Testudines > Platysternidae > Platysternon > Platysternon megacephalum. The sequence continues at coordinate 2,160,945 of QXTE01000065.1, read as the reverse complement.
CTTTGAGGGTTGACTGAAGCCAGGTTGACAGAACTCCACCTCACAGCAGCTGCCCCCTGAGCCCTACAGGAGGGTTCCAATGAAATCTCCATAGAGAAGGGGTTGTTTCCCCAACAAGCCCCTCCCACTTCCTCCACAGCTCCTTTAAGTCTCTGCCCCCTCCCCAGCAGGGCACCCAGACTCACAGAGGGACCTCCCTGGAATCTGCAGGAGGTTGGAGAAGATGTTATGAAGGCAGCTGCCCCTCCTCCCTCTCCATTTTCCAGGGCAGGTAGGAGGTCATGCTGGGTGGATAGTCTCAGTGTTGGAACTGACAGATGAGCTGATTGCAAGGGAGAATCAGGGAAACCAGCAGGAGAGAGAGGCAATATATTGTATTCAGTACTGTGTATTGAATCTGACCTGGCACTGGGGGGCAGAGAGATACTGCTGAGTTCTCAGGCTCCTCTGAGAGGAGGGGTGAGGGGGACGATGACGGTTTGCAATATACTTACATTTACAGGAAGGGGATGTGCCATTTTCCCTGGCAAATACCCTAGTTCCCTCACTGCAATAAATTCACGAACAGGATTATTTTATTTAAAAGTCGAGCATGCACTCCCACCTTCACCCCTCTGATTCCTTACAATAAATCACACGCCTCTACTCTGTTCCGCTCGAGGTCATCTGGCAGTGCAGCTTGTTCATTTGTCTCCAGATATTTCACGATGCCCATTAGACAAGACTCGAGAGGCTTATAATTACAAGCACGCTTGTTTTGTTTGCATTATTGCATAAAGTGACTGGTTTAGGCTGGGATGTTCCAGAATACAGTCCTGCCTTCATACTGGTAGCGTGCTGTGAAATATGTGTCAAGCCACTGACCCTTGGCTGTGTGAAGCCTCTAATGACTTTAATTGACATAAATATTTTTTTATTTTTCCGGCAATGACAATTTGTACATGCTTAAAACGAGAGGTTTGTAAATCGAGCAGATGCTCCCCAGGTCAAATGTCCTTGAGAATGCCCTTTAGATGTATTGGTAAAGCTTAAGAGAGTAGCATCACTTAAAACTGCGGTCCTCAATTCACCGTGAGGTCAAGTGTGGAGGAGGCTGCTGTGTTCAAGATCTTTAACATTGCTTGGATTTTCTGCAGCGTGCCACCAGGGACTCTGATCTCAAAGGGGGGAGGGAATCATTGCTTTTTTTTACTTTTTCCTATTGAAAAATAAATGTCATCATCGTGAAAACAGTCCAGCCTAAAACATCTGAACTAAACAATACTATGTGGAGCGAGCATGTTCTCTCCGAGGTATGGAATTGTTCTTGCCATTCAGATAGTCTCTGGCTCTTCAGCAGAACAATCTGATTCTTTCCACAGGAATTTAGATTATGTAACATATGAGGAAAAGGGATGTCTGCTTTAGATTTCCATTGTTGCAATAGAAGTTTAGGGTCTGATTCTGCTACCTTTGCACATGTGAGTGCAACAGAAGTGAGGAGCACAGCTGATCAATATTGTTTGGTCAGCAGGGCCGGCGCAACCCATTAGGCGACCTAGGCGGTCGCCTAGGGCGCTACTATTTGGGGGGCGCTGGCGCCCCAGCCGTCCGCGGAATTTTGGGGGCGGGACCTTCCGCCGCCGCTGTTGGGGGTGGCATTTTGGGGGCGGGACCTTCCGCCGCCTAGGGCGCCAGAAAAGCTGGCGGCGCTCCTGTTGGTCAGATTTTTTTTTTAATCAAAAAGGCCTTTGTTTGTGGGGAAAATTGTTGTTTCTCCCAACATTTTCCAGTTTTTTTACCTAAATCAAACCCCTCAAATATTTTATGGTTTTCAAAAACCGAAAAATAGTATTTTTTGCTATTGTTGAAAACCCTGAAATTTTTTGCTAAAAATGCAGAAAACACTTACCATTTTCCAACTAGGTCTAGTCAATAGGAATCCACTGGAAGTCAATCAGATTTTTTGTGTAAATCAGGATTATGTAGTTAAGTGGTAAAGGGTCATGGGTTTGGGCCTGTACGCTGGAATTTTCAAGGAGTATAAGGGAGTTTGCTGCCCAGATCCCATTGACTTCCCTTTGAAAAGCCCAGCTACTATTTGTAACCCTTGCACAGTGCTTGTATAACTTCACCAGACAATGTATCAGCATGCTGCATTTCATCTATTCACAATTCCTAATGCATTGCCATTATCTTTTCAACACAACAAAATGCGTATCTATTACTTAGAGACAATAGTGTGGATTTACATGGAGAGTTGCAAAACGGAAGACAAAAGAAAATAATATGCAAAACATGAAATAAATGAAGTTTGAGATTTTACTCCCACAAAAGTAAGGAAATTCAGAGTGAAGGTCCCCGCTGCTATCTTTTATCTCTGCCCCTTTGTGTGCATGCATTACAAACAAGGTCTTTCATCACATGACATATGTTCAGCAACATGCTATACAGAGCATATGTGCAGCTGTTCATCTTATCCCTACCCACAGCAGCTTATTAAGGCCAAAATTAAATTAATTAATTGCATTCAAAAAACTAAAATCAAAGCAATATCAAGGGTAAAGGCCCAATTCTGTGAAGAGACTTGGCACTTAGCCATGTTGCAAGATTGGGCACTAAGATTGCTGAGTCAATGTTAATTTGGCTGCATTGCACATTCTGTATATTTCAGTGGTTCTCAAACTTTTGTACTGGTGACCCCTTTCACATAGAAAGCCTCTGAGTGCGACCCCTTCTTATAAATTAAAAACACTTTGTATATATTTAACACCATTATAAATGCTGGAGGCAAAGCGGGGTTTGGGGTGGAGGCTGACAGTTCGTGACCCCCCCATGTAAGAACCTTCTGACCCCCTGGGGGGGTCCCGACCACCAGTTTGAGAACCCCTGGTATATTTTATGGTACTATATTCATTGATAACCTAACAGCTAGTCTGTTCCGCAATGCTGGTTGCCAGGAGAACATCACCCCAGTGCTCCACTTTCTGCACTGGTTCCCTAATGAATACAGAGTCCAGTTCAAAGTCTCTGTCCTGATATTCAAAGCCTTCCATGGGACTGGCCTTAGCCACATTAGAGATTGCCTCTCCCTCAGCAACCGTAACTTCCCACAAGAATTATGCTCCATTGGAACAATGAAACTATTAGCCAACAGGGAGAGACTTGGGAGCATAGGAGACAGAACTTTCTCAGGAGCAGGACCTAAGCTATGGATCTCACTCCCACAAGAGATAAGAACCTCCCCAGTTTCAGAACATTTCTTTGACTCAGCTTTCCATGCTCACCTACACCCAATATAAAACAGCCAATCAGCAAGAAAGGAACCTCTTAGCTACTTCTTCAGTGTGGGGAGAGAGAGAGTGAGTTATTGTAATGACTAATATTAGTTACTTGTTAGGAACTCAAAATTCTGTGGTGATGGGGGCTGATGAGGCTATTTACATACCTAACTAGCTAGCTAGCTAACTAGATCAAAGAGTAATATGCTAGGGTTTAAGTTTTGCAAACGAAGGAGGATTGAAAAATACCATATATGTGCTACTTGGCCAGTTTACTGGTACTGGAGCAATCTTACCTTTTAGAACTTCCTCACTACTGAGTGCTTGAAGTCACAGCTTTAACATTACGCTGATTTTCTTTCTTTCATTAATACATAAAATGTGTGCTTAATAGCAATATCTCCCATTGCTTTTCTAGTCCCACCCTATTTATTGATTGGCGCATGTATCCATTACCATTCCTATACCTACGCTTTTGCAGTCAGTGGTGTCGTCATATTCTTTTCCTGGCCAGTGTGACAGAAGCTGGGCACTCTCAGCTCTGTTTTGTCATGGAGTTTGCCCTGTGGTCTCTATCTGTAGCTTTGTAAACAAGGATGCCTGTTAATCCCAGTAGAACTCCTAGCCTGACTCATGTTTTATGCCACTCTGGAGACAGTTTTATTGATAGCCTTCTGTCCTTGGGCCAAATTCTGCTCTCATTTATACTTAGGCTACATTTTTAATCGGTAAATGTCAGTAAACAGCAATTTCACCGAACATGCAAACCGATGAAAAAATACTTCCATCGATAATCAAAATGTACAGCTAGGCAAAGTAAGAAAAATGTTGGTTGAGAACTTACTGGAGTTTAATTTAAGAATATTTACTTTGTATGTTTTGACAATATACTTTGTATATTGTTGACAATTTGGTATTCATTTACTTGACAGATTTCGACATTTTTTGCAAATTGTCCAGAGCTGGTCAAAAAAAATTTCAGACTTAACTGAAACTCTTTGCTGAATTAGTTCTTGGAATAATTCTGTAGATTGTTCATGAGCCACTTCACTGCAGGCATTCACCATCCAACATCTGAGGTGAGTTGGTCAGTTTTGATTGGACAAATGCTGTAAGTCACATGGTATTTTATCTGTTCTCTGACTGGGCAAGTGTATTGCTTACAATGAAGTTTCCTGCCATTTTCACATCCCCACCTTTTCTTCTCAGCTGGAGGAGCCATTTGGTCATACCATGGTCATTCCTTTCTGCATGTCCTCTTCTGAGTAACTCCCTTGCCTGGGCATGCTTCTCTCTCTGCACCACTTGAACATAGTGGGTAGTATTTTTTTGTGAAACTCCCCATTTTCTTTGGCTGATAAGAAAGCTTGGTGTGCTATAAAAATGAATGAAACGAAGATCCCCTTTGGATGTCAACAACAGTTGTACCCACATTTCTCAGGGCAGACTTAGGCACTGAGCGTTTACCGGTTTTTATGGGAATTCCTGCTTCATCTTTTCCCTTTGGAGTACATTGCCATCCGCTTTTGTCACACTGCTGGGACACTGGGTTGGCTACACTTACCTGAGGATCAACAACTGGCGATCGATGCATTGGCAGTTGATTCAGCAGGTCTAGTGAAGACCCACAAAAATCGACCACAGATTGCTCTCCCATCAACTCCTGTACTCCACCAGATCGAGAAGAGTGAGGAGAGTCTCTCCCGTCGACATTGCGTAGTGTGGAGCCCGCAGTAAGTAGATCTAAGCTACGTCGATTTCAGTTACGCTATTCACGTAACTCAAATTACATCGCTTAGATCGACTTTCCCCTGTAGTGTAAACAAGGCCTAAGAGTCAGTTCTTATTTACTGTTTTTACATGATCTAAATTAATCCCATAGCCAACTGTTAAGCTGAACCTGATAGGCCGTGAGCAGCCCGTCTCAGTACAGTCCATGTGCGCCTGGGTTTTCCCCTGAAGATTGCATCACTGCCTCGTTTAATCTTTTCATCTCAGTAATTAATGACTATAGACTTCTCAGGGAAAGAAAAGCAGCTGCGGTAACTTTTACTCTTTTTCTTTCAGGGCAACATCTGCGGTTTGATTAAACCTCAGTGCAAGATATCAATTGTAATGCAATCATAAAGGTTAAGGAAGGAGCAAAATTCCCAGGAAAAATTTGGCAAACATTATACTAACAAATAAACCCATTAGGCTGCTTTATTGAGAGAGGACAGCACCGTTCTGGATCATTGTGCATGTCTTTGCGGGTCTTAATTCCCACAAGAACATGTGCAAAATGGAACGAAAGCAACTAAATAAAATCTTACATGCAGAGGGAAAGATTTTGATCCTCTGTTAAAACAATTTGAGCAGAAATGAATCTGCAGCCTCTCAGTTAATCTACCGATCACATGATTGAAAGTGATGGCCTTGAGGCACAATCCAGCCTGTTGTTGTTTAGCTGATTGGTTTTCTAAAAAATGCCACCGACAAACACCCCAAACCTCAGAGTAGACGTTGTGCTTTTATATTAATACAGCATAAATCCTCTCATGCAAGGCTGAGGAATCTTTGGCATACTAAAGCTTGTGCATGGGACTCTCCATCAGCCTATGAAGCCTGAAAATGTAGTTCAGTGAAAGGAGAGGTTTCTAAATCAACCTCAGAAGGCAGTAATAAAAAAATGACAAGTTCTCCTATGCTGCAGCAGGGAAAGCCAGTGTGCGTGTGTTTCGCCTATTCATATTTATACTACTGAGTACTGAGAAGTGAGAGGCAGCTAGGTATTAGTCACAAGTATGAATCAGAGAGCAGCAGTGTGCCTTGGGAATGACTGAGTAAGTATCACAAGGCTGTGGGGTACTATTAAATACTCCCGTGGCTAATATAATTTTTTACTCAGCCTGGAAATGCCAGATGCTTTCAATATTCGACTTATGTATGTACACCTCTACCCCGATATAACGCTGTCCTCGGGAGCCAAAAAATCTTACTGCTTTATAGGTGAAACTGCGTTATATCGAACTTGCTTTCATCCGCCAGAGTGCACAGCCCCTGCCCCCCGGAGTGCTGCTTTACCGCGTTATATCCGAATTCGTGTTATATCGGGGTGCATTATATCGGGGTAGAGGTGTATATGGAAATCTACATTTTTAAACAGTCATCAACCTGGGGTCTAATGATCCAAAAGCAATACTTATCCCCACAATTAACTGTGCTTCTGTATTTACACCTGCAATTAAGTGTGAGGGTGAGTGCTAAGAGGTAGCCATCTAATAACCAGATCATGTCCCCCCAGTGAGACAGCTGAGCAGCTAAAGCCTGTCCCTTGCTCCTATAATCAACTGAGCTAAAATCAGAGGCTGTATTTCGGAACGAGTTCCAGCATGCTCAGGGGCCAGATTGTGAACCTCGCACTCACACTGGTAAACAGCGACTCACATGTGTAGTGCCACTGACTTCGATGGAGTTAAGCCGATTGACAGCAGCTGGAGAGCTGACCCGGAATTTTTAGTGCTTTGTTGCTCTGCAGTGAGGTTTGAAATAAACATGGTCAGAGCTGAAAAACTATTAGAATAAGGAAGGGGTTCTCAAACTTCTTAATAGTATAGGCCACACTTTAATACAGAGATTTTCTTGCGTGCTAATATGTCTATCTGTCTGTCATCTGTCTATGCGAACAAATGAAGATATAGAGAGACAGAATCCCTGGAGGTCTGACTGATGAAGGCATAAGTGAGTTAGGCAGATCATCTCAAATGCACAAATAATGGTCAATTAATCCTTTATATCTTTACACCACTGTGTATCCTATATAGGCCCAATCCACAGCCCGATGAAATCAAGGGGAGTCTTGCCATTAATTTCAGTGGGTTTTGGATTAGGCCTGGTAAAAAGCTATTTCAGAAATGCTGGAGATATTTTTCCAGGGTTTTTTTTTTGAAGGAGAGGGGCTGTTTGTCATTTCCCAAAGCCTCCCTGCAGCTTTAACTTGCGGTTCCCTGAGCGACCGTATGCCACTGGAGAATCAGGCACAGCAGAATCCAACTCCGTCATGTCCCCCGTCTTCCTTTCTCTTGACAGGCCCCCTCCCTCCCTTTATGCCAGTGGGAAGGGTTTCATGGCAGGAGGCAGCAGAACCGGTGGCTTAGTTGGTCCATAGGCAGCGCAAAGTGACTTTCAGATGGGATAACCCAGTCCTGGAGTCTTCTAACGGGAAAGACATTTAATGGGGCATGTTGGAATGTTCTGGAGTGGAGCCTCTGAGATCGCCCCACTGTTGTTTGCTTTTCCATCGACACACATTCACCATCCTGGGAGAAACTAGTGGGCAGCACCAGGGATGTGCCCCCAGACTGTAGACAAAATCAGGTACTTCTGTTTGGGCCTGCTTAGGGACGTGAACCTCTTGTGGATACATTTAGAAAGGGCTTATGTTGACTTAAATGGGCTTCATCTCTTGTGCCCATTCTCTTCCCTGTGTTGCACTCCATTACCGCAAGATGGTACACTGCACCATCACCGGCTACGCTAACCCTACACTGCCCCTGGGAGGTGTAAGTCCCAGCTCAGGTAGATGTACATGCCCTAGGTCTAATTGAGCAAGCACCTAAAAATAGTAGTGTGGCCATAGCAACATGGGTGGCAACCTGGGCTAGCCTACCAGGTACAATCCCATCTGAGATCCTAGGTCAGCGATTCAGCCACCATCCACGCTGCCACCATTTTGCTGCTATTGTAGTGTGCTCACTTCAGCAGAGCAACCACATGTGTATATACCTGAGCTGGGAATTACACCTCCCAGCTGCAGTGTAGACATGCCCTTAATGCTGTGGTCCCCAAACTTTTCACGTCACGCCTCCCCTTACCCCTTTCGGCTCCCCCCCCCCCCGGGAATCGTGGTCAGGAATTGGGGCTGGGAGTGGGGCTGTGGCTTCTGGGGGGGGGGAGTGGCGGACAGGGGTAAGGGAACTGAGGCTGGAGCCAGAGCTGCAGCCGGCCAGGAGCCAGGAGGTAGAGCCAGGGCTGGGAGTGGAGCCATGGCTGGGGGGTGGGACCAGGGCCAAAAGCGGAGCCATGGCTAGGCCGCGGTCGGGGCCAGCAGCCAGGGCCGCAGCCGGGTGCAGAGCCGCAGCTGGGCCAGGAGCCAGGGGCCTCAGCCAGGAGCGGAGCCACAATTGGCCGTGGCAAGGGGTGGGGCCGGAGCAGAGCTGGGGGCAGAGTGGGGCTGGGTGGTAGTCCCTCCCCACCCCCCGTGGGGCCTGGCCTGGGACTCACCACTCATCCCCGAACATTCCTCCACGCCGGGGCGTGCCCCACAGTTTGGGGACCACTGCCCTAGTGTCTAGATGTGGACAGGCACTAAAATTGAGGAGCTCCTTCTCTTATTGTGGTTTACTTCAACTACTATCTGATGATAGATAGATAGATAGATAGATAGATAGATAGATAGATAGATAGATAGATAGATAAGATTATATGTATGGGAAGGGGGGGAGGGAGAGATTGACAGACAGATATTGAATTCAGTGGAGCTACTCTGATTTACAGCAGGTCGAGGATCTGTCCCTCTGAATCAAATGGTAGTAAAATATTCATTAGTAAAATATTCATCTTCACCAAATATCACAAGGACTATGGCATCTTCCCTCCACCCCCACCCTCCCAAAAACCTTCTTCAGCTGAAAATTATACTGTAAAAATAATACCAACCATTCTGTTTTACAATGTCTATATTTTGTCAGTAGCTGATTTGAGTCTGACGACTTAGTTAAAGAAGATTTGTTCTTTCGGCTAAAAATATATCAGGTCTCTGGTTAAAATATGTGCACATTTACCAGCAAGCAAAACTGAGGGGATAAATTAACTTGAAATTTTATGACCCCCCCCCCCCGCCCTTACCTATTTCTGTTGGTTAAAATCTATCTGCATTTCTAATGCTCTCATCACTGCAGTATCTAGATGCCATACTCTTAAGTAAATGATTGACTTCTGTAGACAATAAGACCAACACTCTCACTCATTTCTGCCAGTAGAATGGTGCTAGGCCATTCTGTCCTGTAGTTTTCTTTTTAGGAGAAAAGCCTGAGCACAGAGATGTCTTGCCTTGTGACCTAAAAGTGATCTTATCTGTGGTGGTAGAAGGGACCACCACAGTGGTCACTTCTGACATAACTGTTGTAGCAGAGGCCCTATGGAAAGGGGAAATAAGGGAGCGGGGTGGAGGCAGTCTGGCCTAGCAGTCACGGCCGGGCTGAGGTCCACACAGCAGGGATGGCAGTCACTGAGCAGGAGTTGGGGGAATTGCAAGAGCCAGGTCCCGTAAACAAGAGTCAGGGTCAGGTTGAAGTCAGAGACTGGAGCTCAGAGATAGAACCAGGAGGCAGGAATCAGGGTCAGAATCAGGCTGGAGTCAGAGGCTGGAGATCAAGGAAAGTCTGGTGTTGCAGCAGTCCAAAGTCTGTGTGGTTTCCCAGGCAACTTCCTTGGCCAATCAGAGGGGTGCAGGGTACTGTCACTCTGGGCCTTTTGGGCGGCACTTCCTGTGGTGCCTACTCTCCATAGTGCTCCCTGGCTGTGCGTCTCTAGCCTCCTGGCGGCACTGTAAGAACACCAGCCATCCCAGGCTCTGGAAACTGGGCTTCTAGTCCCCAGATCCTTACAGGAGATCTCTGAGATAGCCTGTGCCTAGCCCATAAAGAGATTTGGAGATTGGGGCCCCCACCTTGGAAGAGATCCAGATCTGCTTAGGAACCCAGCAAAGAGTCCATAGCATTGTTCAGTCTTCAGTCTATCTCATGAAGGAATGTGGGATGTTGTCTATTGTATGGACAGTTTCAGTCACTGTCAAACCCCATGGAGAGCATCTTTCAATAGTGCAGCCGGGCTGTGCTGGAAGCATGGATCATTGTGGCTACGACGTCACCCAACAGGATAGAGAGATAAAAGGAATTTCTGGCCACTGTTGCTTATTTAGGTGTTCAGGGTCAGAAAACCCCTGAGGAGTCACACAGGTGACCATCAGAAGCAGATATCTGCAGTAAAGGGTGAGACCCTAGCTCACGCCAATTAACCAAAATAGTTTCTTTTCCTAGTAACATCACCTCCATCTTTCCTAGAGTTAGACTGAGCCTAGATTCCTTTCACCAGCTTCCAATTTCCCTCAGACACTGCGACAGCTGGGAATTAGCATTATGTCTGCTGGATGGAAAAAAATGATTTGCTTGGGGTTGTTAGCATATTGACAGTGCATCTCATGATCTCCCCTGCCAATTGAACATAAATGCTGGGCAAGAGAGGTGAAAGGACCGGGCTTATTAATCACTTATTCCAACAAATACGTGGTTATCAAGTTGTCACCGCGCCTCTGTGGGTCACAACTGAGAATACTAAATTCAGGACAAGCTGCTTGGGAAAAGGGCAGACACACCCCAAAGCTGGGGGTTATTCTTCCATGAAATATACCAAACCAGCAACAAAAGTAAACTTCTGTCTCACCACACTGGCTAACAAGAAGTCAAAAATGCAATCTCCTTAGGTATTCCAGTCCTGGATCACCACCAAAAACACTGAACTTAATGATCAGTGGTTATTATAAAACCAATTTCATCAAACAAAAGGGTTCTTCTGATCCCAAAGGACCAGTCACATACCCAGGTCAATATATAACTCTGATCTTACCCAATAATCACGCTGTTGCCAATCCTCTAGTATCTAAAATCTATTTATTTATAAGAAAGAAAGAAAGAAAGAAAGAAAGAAAGAAAGAAAGAAAGAAAGAAAGAAAGAAAGAAAGAAAGAAAGAAAGAAAGAAGAGAGTTAAAACTGATTAAAGGAATCAAATACATGCAGTAATTGCAAATTTCTCGGTTCAGGCTTGTAGCAACGATGGAATAAACTGCTGGCTTAAGTCAAGTCTCTGGTTGCTTCCAAATCATTGGAAGGTCCTCAGTCCCTTGGTTAGAATGCTCCCATTAGTATAAGTTCATAGTCCAGAGGTTTGAGCAGGAAAGAGGCAAAATGGAGATGTTTCCAGGGCCTTTTATAGCTTCTGCCAAGTGACGGGAAACCCATTGTTCTCACTGTGGAAAATTACAGGTAACAAGATGGTGTTTGGATTACACATGGGCAAGTCACATGTCCATGCATGATTCATTTAGTCATAGCAGAAGCCATTACCCATACTCCAGTTAGTGTTCTTTGATGGGCCATTCCACTTGAATAGATCCTTCACAGTGTGCTGGCTAAACACCTTGTTGGTGTTTCCACATGAGCAAAGATTTGTTGCAATTATATAATAGTGGTAGCAACAATGCTCTACATGGTCATATTTTAATCAGATAACGTCACACAACATCCCGAACATGCAAAGCCAGGCTCTTAGAAGTGTCTATTTGTGCCATACTGCTGAGTGTGTGTTTTCAAGCCCTTATTGTTGCAAAGAAAACATTGTAAATGTGAACCAAGTACAAACCAATGCATTGTTGTCTTCCTGACTCCATAAACAGTCTGAAACAATGTCTTGGAGAGGTGTGGTTTGCCATATTTATCTCCGTGAGCCTGAAATCTAAGACATGATCAATTAAATGTCAACATAGTTAACCATCTCACTGCTAATCATTTTAGCACAAATATCTAGCTATTGTGCATATCGCACAACCCCAAACTTCTTCCCATGTTTCCCCTATGTACCAAAACCCCTCAGTCAGCTCCCGACAACACTAGATTCATCCTGACAGTTTCTCTGATGCAATTATGCATCATCAGGATTGAAAATGAAGGGACAGAACAAAATTAAGTGATTTAATATCAAAATAAAGAACACAGGGCTACTGTACTGACTCTATTACTGTGACATTACCCAGGGTACAATCTGGACTCTTGAACAGCTGCGTCCCCTCAGTTCTCCAACCTGGGGTGCCTTTTACACTGCTTTGCTGAGAGAGCAACCACTCCTGGTCTGCTCTCACACAGCCTCCAGCATGGAAATTACTCCCAGCTATACGAATTACACTACAGAGCAACACCAGCAAACTCCCAGTCCCAGAGTTTCCCCCAGAAATGTGCATCTTGTTCGGCCCAGCCCTTTCCTGTGCAACACAAACTCATATAAAGTCTGTCATGTTATCAATAGAAAATGATATGCACAAATCCTGTTATCTCAAACGGAGTTTCCCAAACACTTCAGTCCAAGCACACTGGTTTAGATAAAACAATAAAACAAGTTTATTAACAACAGAAAGATAGATTTTAAGTGATTACAAGTAAGGAGGCATAAAAGTCAGAATTGGTTACAAGAAAATAAAAGTAAATGCAACTAATACCTAACTTAACAAGCTAAGTGAATTCAAAGCAAAAGTCTCTCTCACCACATGTTCTAGCAGTCTGACTGGCTGAATTCCTTTCTGCCAGGATCCCTCCCTAGTCCAGTGAGGATTATTTTGTCCTTCAAGTGTTGTTGTCATGAGTAGAGATGAAGGGAGAGCTGATTTGGGGTGTCTGTTCCCCATTCTTTATACTTTTTCCTCTTCTTTGAGAATCGTCTCCGGCTGGGCTTCAGGAGACAGAAAGTCTGTGGGGACAGGAACCTCCAGCTGTTTCTTTGCCAAAATGTAAATTTCTCACTTGTGCCCTTTTACCTGCCAAAGAATGGCCGCTTAACCAAGTGATAGTCCATTTGATTTCATTGACACCTGGCTGAGGCATCAGTTTGCCTTTTGTCTCTGAGGAACTGGTTTGTGGTTGCGTCCCCAGATTTAGAATATGTCTTGGTAACATCATAGAGTGGAATCATATAACTTTACATAAAATGTTGCCACACATATTTTACCTGGATAGTAATGATCAGCAAATGTTTTTCAAATGATACCTCACAAGGCATGCTTTGTACAAAATTTATCATAGTCCTCTAAAAGGGGTGGACATAGGGATACAGACTGTCACAATTACTCATTTTCCTATTTAATTAATTAAAAACCTCACCTGTTAATTAAAATGAAACGGCCACAGAATTTCCATTTGGTCTCATCAAAGGATTATAGAACACAGAAACTGCAGTAATTAGGTCTAGCCTGCCACAGAGTTCAATGCAAACAAATGCTCTGGCCTCCCTGTAACATTGTTTGGTTTCTCCTTATATCAGCCATTCTGTTGGCTGATGTCGTACAGAATCTTACTCTACTTTCATGCATGTCTTGGACCCCACTAAAAGATTTGGGGTCTGATTGGTCATTGCCTGGCATTTGGTATCATTGTTTACACCTGGCAAAGCTAAAATGCTACCTTTCTGCTCTGATAGTGTTTTGCACCAACTTTGCACAGGCATGATGACTGTGCAAGGGTAGGGCAATGGAGACTCAGGCCCCTGGTTTCCTTTGAACAACTGCTGATGTTTAATGTCCTTCTGCCGAAGCACAATTTTCTTCTGACTCATCAGTTGCCACTGGGCCTTCTCTTCTTGTTTTACGAAGATCCAGAATGGGGACCCTTAACCTGAGAGGGTAGAGTGACATCAGCAACTCTGGCTCTTAGGGCACTGGGCTTCAAGGCATCCAGACTGGCAGCATTAAGAGCAAAAGAATGAGCCGACTTTGTTGAGATACTGCAGTTCTCTCATGTTACGTTATATGATATGTATCCAAAGTGCTCTTGACTCAGAGACACTGCCCGAAGCTCCTTTGGGGGACTGAGTAGTCATTGGCACCGTTAATTTTGGGTATTATACAATTATCTTCTGGGGTCAAATCAAGGAATTCCTTCTGCTTGCATTTGAGAAATCTGCCTAAATAGGCTGTTGGACGTAATCTACCTGCTCCTCCGTTACCTGACTTTCTTGTTGACTGCCACCGTGCATATCACACTGAGTGCATTGAACAGTGAAGATAACATGGCATAGCTTAACCAGTTATAAAAAGAGCATGGTCTGATGCGAACAGGTGCTGAGCCCTTTCTGGGCTGGGACAGGTCCCTCAGCACCTTGCAGAATAGTCTCTTTCTGTTTAAGTTGCATGACATAAATGAAGATTGTCAGACTCTTTGAGATGCGCTGTCCTTCACATGGGACTGGCTCAGACACGTGTATAGTGCACGGTTCCCTCACTGACTGGAAACGATACCACTCTCTCGTTCATCTTCCTCACCCGTCGTTTACATTCCGCTCTGTCATTTATTTTCATTTTCTCACAACCAGAAGAGATCCGCTGCATTATGCAAAAGAAAGGTGATCCAAATGTTTTGCATAATGGTTAATAAAGATGTAGGAGACATGAGAATATTTGGATTTCAGCACATCTCCTCAGTGCAGGAGCCAGCTAGGAGAACTCATAGATGAACTCCAGAACATCAGCCACATGAACAGTTGTGTATAAAGGACTTGCTTGGGCCTGTTTGAGCACAGTCCCATGTTGGGGTGCAGAAGACAGATGCATTGCCCTAGTGAGCACTCCAGGAGATTTTATGTCTTCTGGAACTTCCAGAAATTTGATGGAACTTGGCTGCTGCTTCATCTTCTGGCAAAATGCAGAGTTTGCTCCTGTTTGCACCCAGCCAGAGCTGAGTCACCTCCACTGACCAACGTGGAGGTGGTCAGTCCCATGATCTTTGGAGCGTCAGGCAGGTCCCTTTGAGGCCCTTTGAAGGAGGCAAGGTCATGACTCTTGCCTCATGGACCACAGTCCTACCAGTGGCACCAGCCTTGCACCCAGTGAGGGTAAGAACCACCCATTCATACACATACACACACACACTCTCACGACTATCCTGCGTATATTGCCAGCAGAATGTTGCCATCCAACAACTAGGGTGAAATCCTTGCCCCCTGACATCATAAGAACATAAGAATGGCCCTACTGGATCAGAACAAAGGTCCATCTAGCCCAGTATCCTGTCTTCTGACAGTGGCCAATGCCAGGTGCCCCAGAGGGAATGAACAGAACAGGTAATCATCAAGCAATCCATTCCCTGTCACCCATTCCCAGCTTCTGGCAAACAGAGGCTAGGGACACCATCCCTCCCCATCCTGGCTAATAGCCATTGATGGACCTATCCTCCATGAACTTATCTAGTTCTTTTTTGAACCCTGTTATAGACTTGGCCTTCACAACAACCTCTGGCAAGGAGTTCCACAGGTTGATTGTGCGTTGTGTGACTAAATACTTTCTTTTATTTGTTTTAAACCTGCTGTCTATTAATTTCATTTGGTGACCCCTAGTTCTTGTGTTATGAGAAGGAGTAAATAATACTACCTTATTTACTTTCTCCACACCCATCATGATTTTATAGACCTCAATCATATCCCCCCTTAGTCATCTCTTTTCAAAGATGAAAAGTCCCAGTTTTATTAATCTCTCCAGTGACTTCCAGACTTGAACTCCCAGTGACTTCAATGGGGCATGTATTTTATCCCTTGTTACTAGTGCTCTCTTTTAACAAGGTTTAGTGACTCAGCAGTAGAAGTGTGAATAAGCCGTGACTTCTCCTAGAGGAAATATAATAAAAAGGAGAGAAAGAGTCTTCCTGAGGCCAGATATGTTTCTTTTTGTTTGCTCTAGCAATTAGGGCTAGGGATTTTCAAAAGCACCAATGTGATTTAGGAACACAAATCCCGTACGTCAAGGGGACTTATATTTCTACATCACTTAAGGCACTTTTGAAAATCTCATCCTCTAGCTGAGGAAATTTCATTTGCTTCTAGGTTAAATTCTGGGTAAGGAAAGCAAACAAACTTTGTTCATTGAAAGGAAGGGTCAAGACATTTTCTTTAATCATCCACTGTCTGGAAATAAACTGCATCTATGACCATTTGAATGCCCCACACCCTGTGGCGGTTCTTTTGTTTACCTTCCACCACTGTGGTAGATCTGTCACTTTCAGCCCATGTTTCATTTGTGATATTGTTTTGTTGCTGGCAGAAAAAAATGAGTGGGTAAATAGTTGTGAGAAATGGCTGTGAAGAGGTAAAATGTTGAAAGGTTTATTTTCAAAAGGTTTTGATTAACAGGAAAATGTACAGAAAGCAAATCAATTCTTTGAGGAGAAAGAATGACAAAATGGCTGCCCTCAGCTTTCTTGTCTTCCGTATAGAAGCCAGCTAAAGAAAACTAGTGTGTGAATTGCAGCACATCACCCACCTGCACTGTTGTTTAATCCTTATAAAACACAAGTGTTGTCAGCCCACTGGCAGAACAACAATGAATTGCTTTGTCATGTGGGGGACATGGCTCTGGGCGTACATTTTAGGTCCTATTGTTAAGCTCTGAGATGTCAAAAGCAACTTTTTTTCAGCTGTCACTTCTATCCTATTTCAGTGCCTGGGGGAAAAAGCCGTGGGATGTGTTACTCATTGGCCCCTCTATTTGCAGGTCCCATGAGCTAAGAGCATTTGTGTCAACAGTACTTGCATACTCCACAGCAACCACGCATTTATAAAATAGTGATCTGGGGTAGGTGATGATCCTTCTTATGCCTTGCATATCTCAGGTTTCAGCTTCACGTCGGGTTTCAGTCTGAGATAATACTGAGTGATCATGGCATATCATCTATTATATTTAGCTCCAAAGAACCCCCGGACAGGTCTAACTCCACTACAGGTTGCAGCAGCTTCATGATTTTGGAGACTTCCAGTGCCAATGACATCCCTTTCCCCTCTGTCTTGCTCCCTGCAGAACCCAATCTAAGAAGTTTCTCTTTCGGTGTGGGGAAGTATTTGTTGTTGTTATATATTATTTGTGTTACCATAGCACCTAGGAGCCCTAGTCATGGATCAGGACCTCATTGTGCTAGGAGCTGTACAAACACAGAACCAAAAGACGGTCTATGCTCAAAAGTGCTTACCATCTAAGTGTAACACAAGAGTCACAGATGGATACAGACAGTCAGGGAAGTAGAAGGAAACATCAGCATGATAGAAAAGTGGTCATGGCACCACAGCAGCCTTACCATTGTCAATTTTTTGTAGGTATCATGTTGTTCTTTCCCTTAGATTTTGGGAGAACTCTTGCCACAATATTTGGTGCTACATTTTCACAGAGGGCTACACATTTTTTTGTATAACTATATCAGATAGTTAAAGTGGTACAGCCCTCTACTGTGGATGCAGTTATACCAGTACAAAGGTGCATACCTGTATGAGAATAAGCTATACCAATAGAAGTACATTTATACCAGTATGAGTATGTCTACACTAGGGTTGGACCACTTTAACTTTATCCGTTTTGATATAGTTATAGCGTTAACTGCACAAAAACTGCGTAGACACCAAACGTAGGAAAATTGGTTTTGAATTTATTTTTCCAACATATTGGGTACGGTCTCATGATTCCATCTATTTATGCTTCAACAAACATCTTTGTATTGGCCTTTGAAGGAAGAGTGCTCTTTCCAGTTAGATTTGCGCTCCCTTGTGCTCCTCTGGCAGTAACTGGGGGAAAGGTGCAACATGGGGTCATATCACAGCCCTGCTATTATTTAAAATGTCTATTACAGTAGCATCTAGATGCCTCAACTGAGATTAGGCCCACCTTGTGCTGGTCCAGTGCTTACACGTAGGCAGAGATCGACCCTGAGCCAAGGCGCTTGCCAGCTAAATAGACAGGACAAACGAAGGAAGAGAGAAAAGGAGTATTATTCTCCCCATGTTACAGAGGGGGTACTGAGGCACAAAGAGATCGAGTGACTTGCTCAAGGCCACACAGGAAGATTGTGGCCAAACTGGGAATTACACCCAGGTCTCCTGAATTCCTGTCTGCGAGATCATTCTTCCAATCTTTTCTAATATGATTCCTTTTCGAGGCTTTCCTCATAGTGGTTGTTACTCTTTACTATTTTCTAAGGCAGACGGAGATTAATTAGTCACATACTTTGTTGACCTGTGCAGATCCAGACTGGGTCCCAAGTGTTTACATTAGCACAAATTTGCAAAAATGTAGATGCTGCAGCTTTGAATTAAGCAGAAATGTATCCGTGACAAACCCACTTTCTTTGGAATTGCTGGATAATACCAATTTCCCTAAAAAAACCTGCAGGATCCTAGACAACTCAGGCAATGAGCATGGCACAGTTTTTACATAACACAATTTTTATTCAAAATTTTGAATTCACATATTATATCTATTTATTTAAATATAATATCTAAACAGCCTGTCTGTTAATAATGCTTCATAGCGAAAGCATAAATCTTTAGAAAGGATTTTTCATTACAGAACAGACTGGATAGTTTTTAAAAGTGCTTTCAGAGCAGTTAAAACACATTTAGGGCCTATCCGATCCATGGTTTCGGTAGAGGCAATATTAACTGCTATAAGCACTCTATAAACCAAATGGATAGTGCTGGAGTAGCATGATGGGGTGTACAAAGCCCACACTGGATCCAAAGGGGTTAAAGGACAAAACGGGGCCCAGGTAGCTCTGCCCTTCCCGGCTTGCAAAGCATGCTCCAGCTGGAGAGGAAGCTTAAAAGGAAGCCACTCAGCACAGAGCAGGGGAGAAGACCGACCGACCTGTCTACCTACCCGGAGGGCTCCTGAACAAGGACACTGAAGAAGCCTCCTTATGAGGCTGAACCCATTTGGGGATGAAGGTGTAACTGTTTTTTCTTTCCTTTTGTTATCTTATATTGGACTGGGAGACTTTGGGGGAGATGGATGGTAGGAAGGGACCCAGGGAGGCAGCTCTGGGGCACACTGTTGTGTCTCACAGGGCCCTGGGTTGGAGCTCAATGGAGTGGGAAGGCCTGGCTCCCCTACCAACTTCCCTGTTGCGGGAGAGCATAAATCTCTAGTAAGGGGGTGGGCAAGGGATGTTGAAAACTCTGAGGCAAGGATAAGCCACATACAAGTGATAGGATCTGGACTAAAGGCCCTTCCTGTTGGGAGGTGAGAGACTGGAAACTGAGTGCACTACCATTAGGCCACCTGGCCCTCTGAGGACTCTACTACAAGTAGACAGATGTTAAAACCCGGTGAAGAATTATAAACGGTGGGGGAGAATTACCAGGGCACCCACTGGATTTAATAGCACGTGTTTTCATGGCATCTGTTTTCAGGCATAAGGTTCTCAAGACACTATCTGAGCTGGAATTCAGATGGGCAGAGCTCTGCGGACAAGGAATGACAGGTCTACAAGGTGAAGCCTGATACAGTAGCATTATTCTTCCTTGACTCAATGGGGTCTCCTGGACATAAGAAAACGGGGGTTGGAGAATGCTCATTCTCAGCAGCATGTGGAGGTACTGGAGTCCAAAGGACTTTTCCCAACAGCTTCATATTCCTGAAGTCTCAAAACAGTCTTTCTTTGCAAGGGGTTGGTGGACAGTCTCTGGGCTAGATTTTAGCCCCAAGTTTATGCTGGCTTCTGCTAGTATAACCCAGCACTCACAGTAGAAAGTCTGCCTTGAGAGAGATGGCAGTGGTACAAAGCATTCCCCACCTGCCAGCCAGCAGAGCTCCAAAAGTGGGCAGCGCTAGCTGAAGAGGAGACAATAATTGCATAGCAGGTAGGTGGATGTGCTAATTTCACATGTCACTGGAGCAACCCCCACAGATGGGGCTCCTGTGAAGCAACTTACAGCGGCCTTGTTCCAAGGATAGAAACCCCTCATGTGCAGCTATGCGGGGAGTAAACTGCAGACACATAACTCAGCACCAGAGTGGGAGAGGAAAAGATCCCTCTGCTTTATAGTTTCACTTCTCTACAGTTTCTCTTTCTTACCTGGTATTCTTCATTCAGCCTGTGTGTCGCCCTCTGTGACTGAGTGCAGGGAGCGAATGGGTGCGCCTGCACTCTGATCACTCAGATGTTAATCAGTTCCCCTGGAGAAAGCTGACGGAGGTCATTAGACAACCAGGCTGGCTGGGATAAGGAGCCAATTAGCCCATCAGCCCAAGGCAGACAAAGAAGCAGGCAGGAAGTCCCAAAAGGAGAGAGAGGGGTTTAGGGCTAGTTATGCCCAGAAACACAGAGGTCTCATGGAAGGGAGACGTCTGTTCCCCTCAGGTACTGGGGGAGAGGGCCGAAAAGCACTGTTGGTGCTGTAAATAGACTGTTGCACGGAGGTTGTTGTGGAAATGGAGAAGGGAATTTAAAATAAAAGGATACAGTGAAGGTACAACCATAGGAGTCTGCAATTTCTGTGGGGAGATGGCAGGAATCATAGAATCATAGAATATCAGGGTTGGAAGGGACCTCAGGAGGTCATCTAGTCCAATCCCCTGCTCAAAGCAGGACCTAATCCCAACTAAATCATCCCAGCCAGGGCTTTGTCAAGCCTGCCCCGTGACATGCTGAGGCTTGTCCGGCAGCTGGACTGCCCTGGTGGTGGCAATTGAGAGACACACAGGGGAGGCCTCAGAGAGTACTGGGTGCCCGGATGATGGAGCAGACTCTGCAGCGGTTGGTGGGCCAGCAGAAGGAGCTGCAACAGAGCATGCAATCTTTCCAACAGTCACACCGGCTGGAGAGAGAATCCCTGCTGGCCCGGCAAGCAGCGCAAGATAGGAGCTTGCAGGAATTTATCAGGGAGCAAGCACAAGTGCAGCAGTTACTTCTGGTGAGTCCCAGTACGGGGAACGGTAACCGGAGCCCTGTGTAAAATGGGGCCCGCTGATGACCCCAATGCTTTTCTAGTGACATTTGAGAGGGTATCAAGGGGAGCTGGCTGGGAGCTCTGGTTTGAACCCTATTTTTGCGGCGATTCTATTCTGGGCTTCTCCATTGGCTTGCTCTGTAACTTTGGACAAGTCAGTCAATCTCTTTGTCCTTCGGTTTTCCCATCTGTAAAACAGGGATAATAATGCTTGCCCACCGTTGCAAGGCTCTTCCAACTCTACAGAAGAAAAGTCTCTATATAAAGTATTGTTATTGGCAGTCTCCTCTTTTATATATATATGTTCTTTGGGTAGAATATGCCAATGCAGTCATCCTCTAGCTAAGAATATCCAGGGGAAAAAAATAGATCTGCACTTTAATGCAGTGAGAGTGCTTGAAAAGAAACAGTCGCTTTATTGCGGTGTTGACTTTGCCATGGTAAATTGCTGCATTTTCATTTTCCTATATTTATTGTGTTGAAGAGTTTACATCCCAGTAAAGTAAATATTTCCTTTTAAAGGTCACCCATTGTATTTCTCCCTCTTCAGGGATATATGACGGTTCACTGAGAGCTTCAGAATAACTCCACATAGATAAAACATTCTAGCTACCTGATTCTATATTGTATCTGAACTTTACCTGTAATATAATAAATGCAGCTGAAACTGAAGTAGACAATGTGTTCGCCTCAGTCAGTTTCTTCATTACTTTCTCTTTAACCCTCAGTTTCCTACTGTTCTTCTGTATCGGAAATACAGCATCTGGTATCAGGAGGCAAAATATTAATCTAAATTGTAGGAGAATAATTGCTTCCATAAATCAAAGCTGCAATGTCTAATGAAGCTGAAGGGATTTTACCTGGCATCAGTGTTTATTTTAGCTTAAACTGGGATAAGCACCTGACTCCCTTTGAATTTCAGTGGGTGTTGGGTATCTAACTAAAGAATCCCATCCCCAATGGATACTATCCCCCGTGCTTAAGGAAGCTTATTGCAAAGATATGGGCAGTAATCAGTATCAACTGCAAAATCTACACAATTTCAGCCTGCATCTAGACAAATTACGCAGTTTACCATATTGTGTGCCTATGAGTAACCTGTATTGATTACTGGGCATGGTTTTCTCTAAATGAAGTTGAATCAGCACCGCAGTAGGGCACTCATGTTTGTGTAACATGATGTAAAATGGCTTGTCTGTAAGAGGGCTTTGTGATGTTTCTCAATTCATTCTAAGTGCTTTCCAAAAAAACAACAACCCAGTTTCAATCAACCTGTCAAGTTTAATCATTTGCAACAAAACACCTCTGCAGTTATAACCTCTGACATTTTCTAGGCTGATGTAAAATGGGATAAATCTATCCCTAAACGTGAACATGGTGGGATTTATTAATCAGAAACTATAAGTCACAAGGGCTCCATATCTTTCTACTTCTCATCACCGTCCAAACTTACTGCTCATTCGTGATCATTAAGTGCTGTAATCAAGAGCCAGGTTGGGGGGAGAGATGTCTACTGGAGAACTAATTTACCTGTGCAATGTTTAGAAATTATGCTGATTCATAAATAGTATCATTATTTTTTTATTAATTGCCTGAGAACTTAGCTAAGCATCAGTCTGCTCAGGCTTCATTTACCACCTAGTTTACACTGGGTATGCTCAGAGGTTTAAAACTGGTCCCATATTAGCATTGCGTCATCTTATTTATCTAGCATCTCCCATGCTAGGAACACAATGCCAATCATAGCAATGTAGCACTGGAAGGGATCTCGATAGGTCATCTAGTCCAGTCCCCCCATGCTGAGCCAGGACTAAGTATTACCTAGACCATCCCTTATCCCCTTACACCAAATAAGTAGAAAGCAGATTCTAGTTTCTTCTTCACCCACTCATATGAACGTTCAAATCATATCACTTCCTCGGCTGTGTCTAAATTAACCTTTCCCCCCCTTAAAATTCACTCTTGCAACTCCACCAATGCTAGTGTAGACCAAGATGCAGGCAGCTGCGAGTATTTTAAGCACTGGGTCACTAAAGAGCAGGTATAGACAACATGGTGGCTAGAATTCCCAGCTCCTTGTCTCCACTAGTACTCCCCCCAGGGCTAACACCGTTAGCAATGCTGAGAAATTCTAGAGGAGGAATCCTAGAGTACGCAAGGCTCTGAGATCCAGTGCCCTCCACTGAAAAAGCACAAGAGTCCACTGATGTTCACATGTCATGGGATAACGATTCGCCAAAGCTGATTGGCAGCAAGCCAGGTGGAGACAAGCCACAAAGAGCTGTAAAGAACAGTATAAGTCTCAAAAGTAATATGCATTGAGGGTGCACTGCCCTTACTCAGGAGGGAAGGCTCTCCCTGCATTACCTAGCTTCTTGCTCCGACAGGGTGAGGTATTTGAAAATGCTGAAACAAACCATGGGGCAGATAGTCAGCTAATGTACATTGGCATAGCTCCACTGAAATCAGTGGAACTAGGGCTGATGGGGTCGGGGGGGAGTAGGATACAGTTCTACTAAGGGACCCTAAAACATCTGGGTCAATAAAGTAAAATGGGAGGAGTGGGGCGCCAGGACCATGACATACCAAGGCCCCACATTTTTCCTCACCAGGCACAGAACCAAGCCAGCTTCCACCAGCTGAGGACCTGGCCCCAAGTTGGTAAAGAATGTTACACAGCTGTATAGCAGCTGAGTAAATCAGGCAGAAAAAATAATGAGGAGCTGCAAGTGAGAATTGGTTCTTCCCCAAGTTCCCCGATTGCATCGACCCATACTGAGACCCCCACACAATGGAGAGAGAAGCTTCCAGTCCATGTTCAGGTCATTACTAGAGCCAACAGGCCAGGTAGAGAAACCCTATTCCAAGCCCTTTGTGGCACTGAAAATCCCAGAAACACTTTCTGGCTTTTGTACCCCTGATTGTTATATGGGTGTTTGGGCCTGATCTCAGGGCCCATTAGGTCAGATCTTTGGTGTCAAGTAGAGCTTGTTGGGAAATTTTCGATGGAACAGTTTTCCACTAGAAAATGCAGTTTCATCACAATCTAAATATTTAGCAGGAACCTTGATTTCACTGAAACTGTCTATGGGAAGAGTAAAAATGAATCATTCTAACTTTCTCATTTCATTCCTGTAATGCTGAAACATTTCATTTTGACTGTCATTTTGATTCATTTAGACTTTTTTACGTCATATAATACAGTATTAAAATTAAATATTTTATAT
This sequence comes from Platysternon megacephalum, assembly GCA_003942145.1. Lineage (NCBI taxonomy): Eukaryota > Metazoa > Chordata > Testudines > Platysternidae > Platysternon > Platysternon megacephalum. Next base: position 2,136,895 of record QXTE01000065.1, on the reverse strand, counting down.
TCGTATATATTGAATATCTATAGCATTTAATATTTTACATTATATTACAGCATTTCCATATGATGTGTTCGCCGTTTCGAAACACAACAAATGCAATGGTTCTGAATTGGAATGTTCATTCCATGGAAAATTTCAGAATTTTGGCGGCTTGTTCTGATTTGGGATAAAAACAAATTTTGACATGTTGGAATTTCCCGGTGAATGGAAGTTCCATTCTCTGACCAGCTTTAATGCCAAGCCAAACAGTGAGCTGTGCCCCAGGTACATGGTGAGGAAGGAGTCAAGGGGCAGGTCTACACTACAGCCGGGATCAACGCTCTGAGATCGAGCCACCGGCGGTCGATTTAGCGGGTCTAGTAAAGACCCGCCAAATCGACTGCAGATCACTCTCCAGTCGACCCCTGTAGTCTACCCCCGACAAGAAGAGTAAGGTAAGTTGATGGGAGATTTTCTCCCATTGACCCCCTGCGGTGTAGACCCCACGGTAACTCAACCTAAGGTACGTCGACCCCAGCTACATTATTCACGTAGCTGGAGTTGCGTAGCATAGGTCGACTTACCCGGTAGTGTAGACATAGCCAAGGAGTCCTCCACTTGGGCTGCAGAGCAGATGTTTTATGGAGGATACTTTAACTTCCTCTGACCACTTGCCTGTCTTCCTCACTCCCACGTAACCCCTGCATGTGGCTGTTCAGGGAGTGACTCCTCATGGCACTGCACTCTAGGCACACAGCCCATCCAAATCCAGTGCAGTGGAATCACAGTGGTTCTGCCTCCAGGAGAACCTGTGTGGGCTGGGGCTGGATTGGCCCCTACAAGAACACCAGGATTGCTTTAGTCACTCTCACAGAGTTCTTCTTTGGAAGCAGAAGGATCCCTGATGTGTCTCTGCCATGGAGCTCCTAATCCCTAGAGTGCGCCCTATTTTTTTTTGTGTGAAACCTGTTTACTGCTGACAGCGAGCATCCCAAAAGTGTCTGCTGTCAAACTGAATATTCACCATGCCATTAAGCCAGGCATTTGCATCAGCTGGGCCCACGGATGAATTTCTTGCAGTCGAGCCTTAATGCTGGTGTGAATTGCCCAGCCATCCAAAACACCAGGTGGCACTGCCCACCCAGCCGCTACTCCGGGATATATTGGAAACGTCTAAATTTTATGTGACCCATCACAGGATGTTAGCCTCCCTCAGACAGGGATGTCGCAATGTGTTCACTGTTTGAGATTGATATAAACAGAATGCTGTGCCAGTTGCTTGGGGGCTGGCTTTTCAGTCTCCTCTTTGAGATGGATTTCTTCCTGCTTTAGAATGAAAAAAAGCAAGACAACCTCAAGTGATAGCATAGCTAATGTAAAAGCATGAAGGTCATACATTTCCCCCCTTATATAACAACAATCCTTTGTAGAAGCTGCAGAGGATACGTAAGCAGCTGTCTGATTTTCTTACATATTCGTAAGCAGATAGAGCTTGATTCAGCAGCAAATATCCTTGGCCTTCTGATCCCTGGAAGGCTATGGCTCCTGGCTCGGTGGAAGCTGATTTATGCAGAGGAAACGTCGTCCCATTTCAGAAGAGTCACTGGGAAAGAAGCGGGGGAGGGAGGGAGAGAGGAGGAAAGACTAGATAGATTAATATGAAAGAACGTCTAATCCAAACCAGAGTTTAACTCACTGCCATATATTCGCTGATTGCTACTTAGACAGTTTTGGGTGGTTAGTTTGTTGCCTTCTGCTGAAACGGGAGCCAACAGTTGTGTCAGCGTCTAGCCAACGGCCTTTTGTTCGGCTTAAATTAATCGACATGTGTGAGCAAAGCAAACACCAGTGTTGCCCTCCATGGGGCACTGCTATTGTTGTGCAGAGCTCCTTCCACCCAATGCTAATTCGTACACCTGCCTGGCTGTTGTCCCCTATAGATGAAGCAAATGCTGGCCCTCTCCACTCAGTGCAGAGGAAGTGGTGTGGTTCTTCTGAGTGGGGGGCAGCAAGCAGGGAGCCCCCCAGAGGAGGGCTCTGCAGGGGCTCAGTCTGTGTGAGATTGGAGGAGTTTGCACTGGGGGACCTATCCATGACTCTGTGAATCAAGCAGGCACATTTCCTCTCCTCGGGGAACATAGCTTAAAAGATGCATTTCTAACACAGGGGGTGAGCATCCCATCTGCTCCTGTGCTCCCTGGAGCACCCCTGTTTGCAGACGCTGTGATCTGGGGCCTTATGGCCCACTCCTGCCGTTCTTAGTCTGTACCCCTATTGGCTTCAGTGAGAGTATTGTCTGAGCGAGGACTGAGCCCATCTTAAATACGTAATGGCTAGTTTTTATAGACAGATGCTATCGTTTATTGGCTGTCAAACTCTTTAGGGCCAAAGGCTGCCCTGACTCATCTTTTCCATTTGAGTGGCACAGGATGTAAAGCCAGGGCAGAAATTGGTCCCCAAGGTGGTTCTTGCTTGACACAGTTTACTGAAAGGAGCTGTTCTGTCCTGCCTTGCCGTTGTAAGGAGCAGAGCAACAGCAAACGGGGGTTTGGCCAGGGAGTTCTGCAGGTGAAGGGGTGAAGGTCTGACCTTTGGGGTGAGTTTGTGGTCTGCTGTTGTGTGCTTGTTGCTTGCCGTGTGCCTGCTTGATTGAAGTTTAGTGTGTGGGCTGCTTGCTGTATGCTGAGCCTAGCGGAGCCTTCCTAACCAGGCTCCAGCCTTCAATCCTTTGATCCCGGATCCCTTGACGAGGGGATGGGGCTAATTCGGGAGAACAGGCTTGGAAAAGCCAGCTTGTAAGCAACTAGAGGAGCCAGTGAACAGGGGAGTTTTGTGAGGGAGCGTGAGAGCTGGACACACCTAATAAACAGTCTCTAAACTTAGGCCAATAACAACCCCCCACCCCACCCCTCAAAAATACACACATAAAGAACAAACAAGCCCCGCAAGAGTAAAAACAAATGCAGACAGCAGTCCAGCAGCAGAGTTGGGGCTATCCAGTTTATTGCGCTGAATGCAATGTGTAGGATTCCCTGCCTTGTAGGCACATGGCATATGTGTGCTTTCAGTAAAAGCAACTCATGGCTCTCAGAGACAGAGTACAGGCTCTTGAGAACAGAGTGACTGAACTGGAGGACCAAAGAGAGACAGAGAGGTACACAGATGAGACTTTCTGGGACATGGTAGAGCGGTTCACCTCCGCCCCAGTCTGACAGCCTCTGTGGTGTTGAGGAGGATGAAAGACTCAGGGAAGGAGAACATCAAGCTGGAGTGGCGGGAAACGATCCCATAGTTGGGACCCTCCTTCCAGATGTCATGGTATCCTCTCACACTGAGGATACCCCTCTGGGGGGAGGGAGCCCCTGTTATAGGAAGAGACAGGTAATAGTAATGGTGGATTCAATCATTAGAAAGTGTTTGCGATGACCGGGAGAACCGCATGGTGAATTGCCTGCCAGGTGTGAAGGTTGCGGATCTCTTGAGATATCTAGACAGACTTATGTGTAGTGCTAGGGAGGAGCCAGTGGTCATGGTACATGTAGATACCAATGACATAGGGAAAGGTAGGAGAGAGGTTTGTAAGCCAAATGTAGGCTGATACATAAGAGATTAAAGTCCAGGACCTCCATGGTAGCATTCTCTGAAATTCTCCATGCGCAGGGTCAGTTAGAGAGATCAATGCGTGGATGAGATGATTGTGTTCCGAGGAGGGATTTAGGTTTACTAGTAACTAGGAACCTTTTGAGAAAGGAGGAGCCTATACAGGAAGAATGGGCTCCACTTAAACAGAACCACATTGCTGGCATATAAAATTAAAAAGGTTGTAGAGGAGTTTTTAAACTAAGGGTTGGGGGCAAGCCAACAGGTGCAGAGGGGGACATGGTTTGGACAGACACCTCCTATCAGAGAGGATTTATTAAAGGGGATACTCTATATCCAAGTAAATAGGAGAAGATAGAAGTTGATAAAATACAGGTCAGAACTGAAAAGAAACAGTCAAACAAAAGAGTCCCATTCAGTTACATCGCATGAAAGCAGACAACTAAATATTGACAAATTTTATAATGCTTGTATACAAATGCAAGAAGTCTAAATACTATGGGCAAGTCTACACTCAAGCGCTACATCAGTGCAGCTGCACTCAAGAAAGATCTTGGAGTCATTGTGGATGGTTCTCTGAAAACATCCACTCCGTGTGCACCAGCAGTCAAAAATGCGAACAGAATGTTAGGAACCATTAGGAAAGGGATAGATAATAAGACAGATAATAGCATAATGCCACTATATAAATCCATGGTACACCCACATCTTGAATACTGTGTGCAGACCTGGTCGCCAAATCTCAAAAAAAGATATATTGGAATTGGAAAAAGTACACAGACGAGCAACAAAAAAGATTAGGGGTATGGAACAGCTTCCATATGAGGAGAGATTAAAAAGACTGGGATTATTCAGTTTAGAAAAGAGACGACTGAGGGGAGATACGATAGAGGTCTATAAAATCATGAATGGAGTGGAGAAAGTGAATAAGGAAGTGTTATTTACTCCTTCACATAACACAAGAACTAGGGGTCACCCAATGAAACTAATAGGCAGCAGGCTTAAAACAAACACAAGGAAATACTTTGTCACACAATGCACAGTCAACTTATGGCACTCATTGCCAGGGGATGTTGTGCAGACCAAAAGAATAATGGAGTTCAAAAAAGAATTAGATAAGTTCCTGGAGGATAGGTCCATCAGTGGCTATAAGCCAAGATGGTCAGGGATGCAACCTTATGTTCTGGGGGTCCCTAAACTTTTGATTGCTGGAAGCTGGGACTGGATGACAGGGGATGGATCACTCAATAAATTGGCCTGTTCTGTTCACTTCTTCTGAAGCATCGGGCACTGGCCATTGGATACTGGTCTAGATGGACTATTGGTCTGACCCAGTATGGCCATCCTTATGTTATGATATTATGTAATTGAGTAAAATGACCAGTGCTTCATGGCAGTTATTTGCAGTCCTCTGCCTTTCCTTCCAGCTGGATTAGTGCTTCCTCTGAGCAATAAACCCTCGCTGAGCACTAATTTTCAATGCGTCATGCTTGAATCAGGCAGAGAAATAAAATAGTGATGATGTTCTACAGACTTGAGAGGTAGTAGGAGGCCCCACCTCTCCTTCTCAAGTCAGCAATAGAAGCCAGGTTGTGTCTTTTGGTTTATAATAAAAGCTAATACCTTCCTAAACTAGATTGAATGGATGGGAGTCTGATCTCAGGTACAAGTGAGTTCAATGGATTTACTCTGGATTTAGACAAGAGTAATCAAGATCAGAATCTGGCCCCACTAGAAGCAATGATAGAAAAACCCAGCTGGGTGATATAGTACAACCCCCTGCCAGGCTTTTTAAAATATATCCAGTGTAATTTTGAATGGCTCAGATTTCTGAGATGGAGTTTCTGGGCCAAATCCTCAGCTGGTGAAAATCAGCCAGGCTCCATTATCTGCAAGCTACTGTGGCATGACACAGATTTACAGCTTAACTAAGGATCTGTCTCTCTGTCCTATACTCCTTCCCTGTCCTAAAAGGCAAGTAAAGGCAAATATACCTAGGGCAGGTCTACACTACAGCCTAAGTCGATATAACTTTCTTCACTCCTGGGTGTGAAAAAGTTCCCCCTTCCCCACAATGAGCCATGCAAGTTTCACGCTGTCCACACCGGCACTATGTTGGTGGGAGACGCTCTTCCGCCGACATAGCTTCCGCTTCTCACCGAGGTGGAGTCATTATGCTGACCGGAGAGCTCTCTCCCGTCGGCATAGCGCGGATTCACCAGATGTGCTACAGCGGCACAGCTGCGCCGATGTAGCACGGTAGTGTAGACTCGCCCTTATTTGCAAGCAAGTATGAGGCAAAACCCTAGAGCTGAACCCTTTCAACTTCAGAGAAGTTTGAATGCAGCTCGAGCCCATGTCTAGTTACAAGTCATCCCTTCTGATTCTGCATTTTATAAGTGTTTGGTGCTTAACGGCAGTTGAAGCATGCCAGGTAGAAAATACAAATGAATTAATTTCTCTTTAGGGAATGCAGCGAGGATCCATCCGTGCTCCTATACAAGAGAGTGACTAATAGCCCAGGAATAGAACATCACCTTGAACAATTCACGAGCACTCTTTTGTTTGTAAGACTCACCAGCCCTGATGAAAGATTGCTGGCGAGAGCACTAATATAAAAGCATTTGAGGGGATTGACATTTAAGCACAAATCTGCAGAGGGCAGCAAGTTTAACCCCAGTATTTGTTCCCTATTTGCTGTCTTGCAGGCTCACGGGCAGCACAAACACAAATCCTTGATCTGAAGCCTCGACAAACACACTCGCAGCTAAAATGGCAGAAGAACTTGATATGCGCAATGAGTTGGAAGAAATGCAGCGACGTGCTGACCAGCTGGCGGATGAGGTAAAACCAATGGCAAACGAGGAGGGTGGAAACACTTGAGGTTCTTCTTGCTGTCCACAGGCTACATCCAGAAATGTGCACAGCTGTAGCAAAGTGCTTCAGCAGCTGATTCTGCTTTACACTCGTGTAATTTGACTGGACCGAATTCTGCTGTCACCGACACTAGTATCAATACACTGAAGTCAATGGCATTACTGTGGATTGACACTGTGTCGGTGACAGCAGAATTCGGTTCATTTTCTTAGACATTTTGGGCTGAGACCTCTGTGGAAAGGAGAGGAAAGGGGTAACTTGGAATAAAAAATGAGTCATGGTGATTCTGGAGCAGATAGGTACAAGGACCATGGGCCTGGGTATCAAACTCCCACCCTATCTGTCCAAGAGTCATTTAGACCATTAGATATCATTAGAGGCCAGTCATGGCAGATGTGTGTTTATCTGTGTGAGTCTTTTCCCATCATAATGATCATCTTTGGATGAGATTGTCTCTGATATTAGGATCAATATCAGATAAAATGATCTTAGGGAGACAAGTTGCCATTTAATTTCTCTGGAGGCTCATCTAATTTGCCAAACCTAAGTGTAAGCAAAAACTATCAAATCAGGTAGCTAGGAAATTTTAATTGGAAACCACAGAAGCGATTTTTATAATAGTGTAGCAGTGGTTCCAAGCGTGAATGGAACCAGTGGAGAGGACTATGTGGAAGACCCATAACTGAGAGTTGAGGATGTCACAAGCACATTGCACAGGGGATGAATTTGAGGAAGAGCAGATACTGAAATGGCGTTAACCTGAATGGCTCTGTTAACTTGAGGGTTTGCACTTCCACCTTTAACTCTTTACTGTGGAATCTGCCATATTGTCGAGGAGGGCGGAAAAGATATTGATTGGGGGGAAGGGGAACTCAATGAAAACCAAAGTGCTTTAAGTTGACCTCTCTCTTCTCCCACTGATGTCAGCGGAAAAGCTCTCACCAACTTCAGAGGGAGCAGAGTTCAACTATGTCTACACCACAGCCTATGTCAGCATAACCGACATAAGCGTTCTTGTGCGCAGCACTGTGTCGGCAGGAGAGCTTCTCCCACCGACACAGCTTCTGCCACTCCCGGAGGTGGTTTTCTTAGGCTGACATCGGCGTGGAGCATCTTCACCAGACGCGCTGCATTGGTGCTGCTGCAGCGCTGTACATATAGACATGGCCTTAGACCAGTGCTGAGCCATTTTGAAAATCTCACCCTAAGGGCCTGATTCAAAGCCCATTTGGGAGGTTTTTTTTCCATTGATGTCTGTGGGTTTTGGATTAGGCTCTTAGGGCCCAGTTCTGCACTTGCTTATTTCTGTATTTATTTATTTAGACTGATCAAAATGCAATGAAATAACAAAATCCACTCCCCCCACCAGGACTAAGAACTCTGCCCCTCTCCCATTAACCCACTCCAGCCTAAACCACCTTCAGACGCTTGGGGAAACATACGTCTAGCACCATATCTTGTAGGTCAACAGGCTCAGGATACCGGAATACGAAAAAAATCCCTGCATCAAGGGTCCCGCCTTGAAAATGCCCTGCCACCCATCTGCCCTTGTTTAAACCAAAGGTCGGGTAGCTCAAGTGCTCCAGCTGATCTCAACTGCCAGGATATTGGTGGTGGAAAAAATGGGAGCGATACTTGAGTGAGTTAAGGCGGAGTTAGGATCTAAGGGTATGTCTGCACTGAAAAGAAAAACCTGCGGCACCGAGACTCAGGGCCCGGGTCAACTGACTCAGACTTGCAGGGCTAAAAATAGCAGTGTAGACGTTTGGTCTTGGGCTGAAGCCCAGGCTTTGAAACCTGCAAGGGTGGAAGGTCTCAGAGCCCAGGCCCCAGCTTTAGATGGAGAAGGAGGGCAAGGCTAGGGCTATACTCCCCTTCTGGGAGCATTCATCACTGTTAGCAGTGCTACTGCTAGAGAGAACTAGCTGCGGAATTCCAGCTACCTCCCAGGCCAGAGTGCCTGGAGAAACGCTGGCTTCCCTCCTAGCACTCCCATGCTGGGATAGCTGTAATCTGGCTATTAGAGGGTGGGGAAAGAAGCACTCAAAGACTTCTGTATGAGACTATTCATGGCGTTTATACACGCCTGCATACTACTGACGGAAACGGCATTTGCCAAATCTAACTTGCTTTTCTCCCGTTTTTTTTCCCCAGTCACTTGAAAGTACCCGTCGTATGCTGCAGCTTGTTGAAGAGGTAAGGACTTACACTTTACCCTCCCTTCCTTTGTAGATAGCGGTATGGGAAAGCCCGACACAAGCAAATGCCTGAGCCACCTGCCAATACTTCACACACCAAGGGCATCTCCATAGGTTTTTGTGACCATCTAAAATGGGGCACTTTCGAAAGGTGAGAACACAGCCAATTGCTTTCCCAGTGTTCCTGGGAATTAGTCCAGACAAGATGTGGTGCAGCCATTGATAAAGCTGATCAAGCAGTCGAAAGACTCAACTGAACTGCAGGCTAGCTACTCTAGTTAATGGGGAACTGTATTCGGTCCATATTTTAATTTTGGTTGAATTGAAATATTCAAGATAAAGCAATGAAACACCCTTTGTACATGACCTCTGGTAGGTCATCATGGGCCCGATACACACACACTGGCATCAAGCTGCAGGGAGATGATAAACTCCACAGAAGGCAATGGGGAGAAATGCAGTGTTGTGCTTGGTTCCTTATCTATCTGCTCATCCATTTCGGGTCTTCATAGAGCCTCAGTCACCGCAGAATCTAGGTGATGCTTCTTTATCTTCTCTTAGAATGTTGTTAATAGGGGATGTTAGGGTTCATGAAAGATGGCAGATTGAGAGCCCTGGAGACAGAAGGCCTCTGATCATCCACAGCACTGGTAGTGGAAGCTTGCTCAGTCTACCCTGCTAATATGCCTCAATCCTCACCAGGTGGGGCCCTTCTGGGAGGGAGAAGGTAGTTCAGTCGGGTGCCAATTCATCCTAATCGTGGTGGAGGTTTCTATAATCTGGGACATTGGATTCATGCCAATCAATCAGCTATCAGGTCCCCTGGTCACCTGACCTATGATTTCAAACAAGGCTGTTAGACTTTGTTTATGGCCCTCAGACATTTAATAAGTCATCAACCTTGACAGGCTCATTATTGCAGGGCACCTTTGACCCTCGTGCCTGATTTGCATTGACAACAATGGGAGTTCCAAGCAAACACAAAGGGAGGGAAATAGCCTTGAGTCACACGTTTATAAACTGGCATAAGCCCCAGCCTTCATTTCCTACCCTCATTGAAATCAGTGGTGGTTTGCCTTTGACTCCAGCTCAAATGGAGTTGGGCCTTGTATTGTGAAGTCCTACACCTACTGATCAGTAATCACAACTATAATTCTCCTCCTACCTACTTCATCTCTCTCTCTCTCTCTCTCTCTCGGCTTGTTCCCTCACAATTCAAGAATGCTTTTCAATCCCCTATCCTGAAACAACCCCACCGTAACCCACCTACCTGTCCCTCTACCACTTCACTCAGTGAACATGCCTTATGCAATCAATCCCTCGCCTTCCTCTTCTCTAGTTCTACCCCCGAGCCTCTCCATTCTTATTTCCAACCTTTCTACTCCACTGAAACAGGTCTTGCAAACACAGAATAACAGACAAGGCCTGCTACAAAGAGCTTAAATAGCTGAGACAGACAAAGGATGCAGAGATAGCAAGTGATTTGTCCCAGTCAGTCAGTATCATACCTGTGTCTCTTGAATTCCAATCCAGTGACCTATCCACTGACTGTATCTTCCTGCATGTGTGGACTAGCCTATTGTGAATGCCACTGGAATGAAAATATTAAATAATAGTAATTGATCTCCATGGGAAGAAGGCTGGGATTACTGAGTTTGCTGATCAGACCATATAGGAGCCCAGCACTTCCTGGGAAGAGCTCAGCAGATCACAGGATCTGTCTTTTACAGAGCTTCCGATTCAGTCAAAGAACTTTCTAAATATAGCACTGGTTAGTCTGAAACATCAGGAGAAATATCTCACAGTGATCTGAGCATCATTTCCATTAAATATCAGAGGGGTAGCCATGTTAGTCTGGATCTGTAAAAAGCAACAAAGAGTCCTGTGGCACCTTATAAACTAACAGATGTATTGGAGCATAAGCTTTCGTGGGTGAATGCCCACTTTGTCCATTAAGGTGACTACAGAAAGCCTTTCAGATTTCCTACCACAGTCTAACAGTTGGTTGGTTATTCTGACCCCATTTCCAGATATTTTTAAAATATTGCAGTATTTTAGCAAGCTAAGTTGAATAGATGTAGGGCACGTGCATTTGAACTCAAACTTGCACTACTCTGATTTAATAAGAGACAAAAATCCAATTAGAATCACTTGCTTCGTTGAACTTGTCTAGTGTTTAGGAATGAAAAACAAATTATAGCAGTCAGAGAAAGATTCTTGATTATATTCTCTTGATACGATAAATCTGATATTCTTATTTAGGAAAATAAATCCATCTCTATTTTTGTAGTAGTAGTAATATACTTTATTTGTGTTATGGTAGCATGTGAGGACCCCAGTCATGGCCCCACTGTGCTAGGCATTGTATAAACATGTAACAAGAAGACACTACTTGCCCCAGAGAACTTATTCTCTTAGTAATTCTAAGTAGTATTCTAGATACCTAGGACTGAGACTTGCCCTTCCGATATCCTGTAGGGGTGCGGAGCATTCCCTTACTGCCTTGCATGGGCTATCCACATTGCAGCATGGGACGTAGATAACAACCTCTGTTTGGATGCCACTCCCATCCACTTCCTGTGTAGATGGGCAAGGAGTGGCAAGCACAGAATGCACCTGTCAGGGGAGATGCGCTAAGGCGAAACAGAAAGAAGGGTGTTACTGGTCTATATTTTATAGCCCTCTTTGCCAGGAGCAGATTGCTACCCACCCTGGAGCAACGGCAGAAGCAGGAAGGGGACTGTGAGTGACTCTGAGACACCGTTCATTCCGTGTCTGCTCCTGGGGCAGTGCAGCTACCCTCTGGCAGGACAGATTATAAAGTCTCGTCCATGATATGAACTGGACACTGACAATACCCACAGAACGTGTAGTATATCTAACAATCAGCAATTATTTGTGCTAGGTTTGAGACACTCCGTTGTTGTAATAATGTGCTATAGATTTACATATTTTATAGTGCTTCTGTGCAGGGTTTGTGCCCCAAAAAAGCAATGAATTGGGGCGGAAGGACTGGGACTAAGCTATAGTCATGCACAATTTGGAGCCAACAATCCTTCATGTTTTCCAGTTCACACTTTTCACCCCTGGGCTGATTAAATAATTAAATACAGAATAACCCAGTAGGGAAAAGGCAATGTTTCTTCCATGGTTTCCATATGAAACCAGCTTGGCCTTTAGAGAAAATCAACTATTATTATAGGGGAGGAGGGAGATGGTTTCTAGCCATAAAATAGAGGGGGGAAATAAATCAACAAGATCAGTACTGCAGAAATCCCAGGAAGAAAGTGCTGAGCAGCTTATCATAGAAGATTAGGGTTGGAAGAGACCTCAGGAGGTCATCTAGTCCAACCCCCTGCTCAAAGCAGGACCAACCCCAACTAAATCATCCCAGCCAGGGCTTTGTCAAGCTGGGCCTTAAAAACCTCTAAGGATGGAGATTCCACCACCTCCCTAGGTAACCCATTCCAGTGCTTCACCACCCTCCTAATGAAATAGTGTTTACTAATATCCAACCTAGACCTCCCCCACTGCAACTTGAGACCATTACTCCTTGTTCTGTCATCTGCCACCACTGAGAACAGCCTAGCTCCATCCTTTTTGGAACCCTCCCCCTTCAGGTAGTTGAAGGCTGCTATCAAATCCCCCCTCGCTCTTCTCTTCTGCAGACTAAATAACCCCAGTTCCCTCAGCCTCTCCTCATGTCATATGCCCCAGCCCCCTGATCATTTTCGCTGTCCTCCGCTGGACTCTCCAATTTGTCCACATGCTTTCTGTACTGGGGGGCCCAAAACTGGATGCAATACTCCAGATGTGGCCTCATCAGTGCCGAATAGAGGGGAATAATCACTTCCCTCGATCTGCTGGCAATGCTCCTACTAATGCAGCCCAGTATGCCGTTAGCCTTCTAACAACAAGGGTAAACTGTTGACTTATATCCAGCTTCTTGTCCACTGTAATCCCCAGGTCCTTTTCTGCAGAACTGCCACTTAGCCAGTCGGTCCCCAGCCTGTAGCAGTGCATAGGATTTTTCCATCCTAAGTGCAGGACTCTTGTCCTTGTTGAACCTCATCAGATTTCTTTTAGCCCAATCCTCCAATTTGTCTAGGTCACTCTGGACCCTGTCCCTAGCCTCCAGCATATCTACCTCTCATCCCAGTTTAGTGTCATCTGCAAACTTGCAGAGGGTGCAATCCATCCCATCATCCAGATCATAATGAAGATGTTGAACAAAACCGGCCCTAGGACCGACCCCTGAGGCACTCTGCTTGATACTGGCTGCCAACTAGACATCGAGCTGTTGATCACTACCTGCTGAGCTTGACGATCTAGCCAGCTTTCTATCTACCTTATAGTCCATTCATCCAATCCATACTTTTTAAACTTGCTGGCAAGAAGACTGTGAGAGACCATATCAAAAGCTTTGCTAAAGTCAAGGTATATCACGTCACCACTTTCCCCATATCTGCAGAGCCAGTTATCTCATCATAGAAGGCAATCAGGTTGGTCAGGCATGACTTGCCCTTGGCGAATCCATGTTGACTGTTCCTGATCACCTTCCTCTCATCCAAATGCTTCAAAGTAGATTCCTTGAGGACCTGCTCCATGATTTTTCCGGGGACAGAGGTGAGGCTGACCAGTCTGTAGTTCCCCAGATTCTCCTTCTTCCCTTTTTTAAAGATGGGCACTATATTTGCCTTTTTCCAATTGTCCGGGACCTTCCCCGATTGCCATGAGTTTTCAAAGATAATGGCCAATGGCTCTGTAATCACATCAGCCAACTCCCTCAGCACCCTTGGATGCAGCGCATCCAGCCCCATGGACTTGTGCTTGTCCAGCTTTTCTAAATAGTCCTTAACCTGTTCTTTCACTACTGAGGGCTGCTCACCTCCTCCCCATACTGTGCTGCCCAGTGCAGCAGTCTGGGAGCTCACCTTGCCTGTGAAGACCGAGGCAAAAAAAGCATTGAGTACTTCAGCTTTTTCCACATCATCTGTCACTAGGTTGCCTCCCCCATTCAATAAGGGTCCCATACTTTCCCTGACCACCTTCTTGTTGCTAACATACTTGTAGAAACTCTTCTTGTTACCCTTCACATCCCTTGCTAGCTGCAATTCCAATTGTGCTTTGGCCTTCCTGATTACACCCCTGCATGCTTGAGCAATATTTTTATACTCCTCCCTAGTCATCTGTCCAAGTTTCCACTTCTTGTAAGCTTCCTTTTTGTGTCTAAGTTCACTGAAGATTTCTCTGTTAAGCCAAGCTGGTCACCTGCCATATTTGCTATTTTTTCTGTACATCGGGATGGTTTATTCCTGTGTCCTCAATAAGGCTTCTTTAAAATACAGCCAGCTCTCCTGGACCTCTTTCCCCCTCATATTAGCCTCCCAGGGGATCCGGCCCATCAGTTCTCTGAGGGAGTCAAAGTCTGCTTTTCTATAGTCCAGGGTCTGTATTCTGCCGCTCTCCTTTCTTCCTTTTGCCATGATCATGTCATGGTCACTGCTGCCCAGGTTCCACCCACTTCTACTTTTCCTACCAATTCTTCCATGTTTGTGAGCAGCAGGTCAAGAGGAGCACGGCCCTAGTTGGCTCCTCCAGCACATGCACCAGGAAGTTGTCCCCAACACTCTCTAAAAACTTCCTGGATTGTCTGTGCACCGCTGTATTGCTCTCTCAGCAGATGTCCAGGTGATTGAAGTCCCCCATGAGAACCAGGGCTTGTGATCTGGAAATTTCTGTTAGTTGTCCGAAGAAAGCCTCATTTACCTCATCCTCCTGGTCTGGTGGTCTACAGCAGATGCCCACCACAACACCACCTTTGTTGCTCTCGCCTCTAAACTTAAACCAAGGACTCTCAACAGGTTTTTCTTATGCAGACATAAGAGCTGCTTTGTAAACCCCAAACCAAATGGGGCTATTTTCTCATGTTATTAGAAGATTTGGTTTTACATTTAAGCTCATTGACATTTCAGAATGGAAACTGTAGGGTATAAATGTTTCATTGAATAATCCTATGATGCCATTTCAAGCTGGATGTTTAATGTAGGGTCACTATTTTAACTGATTTTCATATACATTAACATGCCTTCATCTGTAATAGGGAAATGTTTCCCCGTGATATTGCTCTTTCATTCTGAATGTTCCTCAATGGTAGCCTAACAAGCACCACATAAAATAATGTTTTGGACAATGTAGGGCCTGGTCCAAAGGCCATTGAAGTCCATTGCAAGAATCCCTTTGATTTCACTGGGCTTTGGACTGGGCCCCTAGTCAAGAAAGAGTATTACTTAGTTAATGTATTCTGTGGAAACAAGTTATCTGCCAAAAAATGAAGCTGGATCCTAAAAGATTATATAGCATGCCTTGTAGCAATAGACTCAAGGAGCTCAATCTATTTAGCTTAACAAAGAGAAGGTTAAGGCAAGTGACTTGATTACAGCCTAAAAGTACCTACATGGGGAACAAATATTGAATAATGGGCTCCTCAGTCTATCAAGAGAAAGGTCTAACATGATCCAATAGCTGGAAGCTGAAGCTAGACAAATCCAGACTAGAAATAAGGTGTACATTTTTGATGATGAGTAATTAACCACTGGAGCAACTTACAAAGGATCATGGTGGATTCTCCACCACTGATTATTTTTAACTCAAAATTGGACATTTTTCTAAAAGATCTGCTCTAGGAGTTATTTTGGAGAAATTCTCTGGCTGTGTTACACAGGAGGTCAAACTAGATGATCACAACGGTCCCTCTGGCTTTGGAATAGGTGAATTTTGGTGTCAATTGTAAGTGTGCAGGGCTAAATCCTTCGGTGGTGTAAGTTGGCATTGCTGCCTTGAAGTCACTGGAGCTATATCTGTTTCTGCCAGCTGAGGATCCAGCCCACAGACTTCAGTAGAACTACATTCATTTACACCAGCTGATGTTCTGNCCCAACTAAATCATCCCAGCCAGGGCTTTGTCAAGCCAGGCCTTAAAAACCTCTAAGGATGGAGATTCCACCACCTCCCTAGGTAACCCATTCCAGTGCTTCACCACCCTCCTAGTGAAATAGTGTTTACTAATATCCAACCTAGACCTCCCCCACTGCAACTTGAGACCATTACTCCTTGTTCTGTCATCTGCCACCACTGAGAACAGCCTAGCTCCATCCTTTTTGGAACCCTCCCCCTTCAGGTAGTTGAAGGCTGCTATCAAATCCCCCCTCGCTCTTCTCTTCTGCAGACTAAATAACCCCAGTTCCCTCAGCCTCTCCTCATGTCATATGCCCCAGCCCCCTGATCATTTTCGCTGTCCTCCGCTGGACTCTCCAATTTGTCCACATGCTTTCTGTACTGGGGGGCCCAAAACTGGATGCAATACTCCAGATGTGGCCTCATCAGTGCCGAATAGAGGGGAATAATCACTTCCCTCGATCTGCTGGCAATGCTCCTACTAATGCAGCCCAGTATGCCGTTAGCCTTCTAACAACAAGGGTAAACTGTTGACTTATATCCAGCTTCTTGTCCACTGTAATCCCCAGGTCCTTTTCTGCAGAACTGCCACTTAGCCAGTCGGTCCCCAGCCTGTAGCAGTGCATAGGATTTTTCCATCCTAAGTGCAGGACTCTTGTCCTTGTTGAACCTCATCAGATTTCTTTTAGCCCAATCCTCCAATTTGTCTAGGTCACTCTGGACCCTGTCCCTAGCCTCCAGCATATCTACCTCTCATCCCAGTTTAGTGTCATCTGCAAACTTGCAGAGGGTGCAATCCATCCCATCATCCAGATCATAATGAAGACGTTGAACAAAACCGGCCCTAGGACCGACCCCTGAGGCACTCTGCTTGATACTGGCTGCCAACTAGACATCGAGCTGTTGATCACTACCTGTTGAGCTTGACGATCTAGCTAGCTTTCTATCTACCTTATGNCCATCATCCAGATCATAATGAAGATGTTGAACAAAACCGGCCCTAGGACCGACCCCTGAGGCACTCTGCTTGATACTGGCTGCCAACTAGACATCGAGCTGTTGATCACTACCTGCTGAGCTTGACGATCTAGCCAGCTTTCTATCTACCTTATAGTCCATTCATCCAATCCATACTTTTTAAACTTGCTGGCAAGAAGACTGTGAGAGACCATATCAAAAGCTTTGCTAAAGTCAAGGTATATCACGTCACCACTTTCCCCATATCTGCAGAGCCAGTTATCTCATCATAGAAGGCAATCAGGTTGGTCAGGCATGACTTGCCCTTGGCGAATCCATGTTGACTGTTCCTGATCACCTTCCTCTCATCCAAATGCTTCAAAGTGGATTTCTTGAGGACCTGCTCCATGATTTTTCCGGGGGCAGAGGTGAGGCTGACCAGTCTGTAGTTCCCCAGATTCTCCTTCTTCCTTTTTTTGNCCTTGGCGAATCCATGTTGACTGTTCCTGATCACCTTCCTCTCATCCAAATGCTTCAAAGTAGATTCCTTGAGGACCTGCTCCATGATTTTTCCGGGGACAGAGGTGAGGCTGACCAGTCTGTAGTTCCCCAGATTCTCCTTCTTCCCTTTTTTAAAGATGGGCACTATATTTGCCTTTTTCCAATTGTCCGGGACCTTCCCCGATTGCCATGAGTTTTCAAAGATAATGGCCAATGGCTCTGTAATCACATCAGCCAACTCCCTCAGCACCCTTGGATGCAGCGCATCCAGCCCCATGGACTTGTGCTTGTCCTGCTTTTCTAAATAGTCCGTAACCTGTTCTTTCACTACTGAGGGCTGCTCACCTCCTCCCCATACTGTGCTGCCCAGTGCAGCAGTCTGGGAGCTCACCTTGCCTGTGAAGACTGAGGCAAAAAAAGCATTGAGTACTTCAGCTTTTTCCACATCATCTGTCACTAGGTTGCCTCCCCCATTCAGTAAGGGTCCCATACTTTCCCTGACCACCTTCTTGTTGCTAACATACTTGTAGAAACTCTTCTTGTTACCCTTCACATCCCTTGCTAGCTGCAATTCCAATTGTGCTTTGGCCTTCCTGATTACACCCCTGCATGCTTGAGCAATATTTTTATACTCCTCCCTAGTCATCTGTCCAAGTTTCCACTTCTTGTAAGCTTCCTTTTTGTGTCTAAGTTCACTGAAGATTTCTCTGTTAAGCCAAGCTGGTCACCTGCCATATTTGCTATTTTTTCTGTACATCGGGATGGTTTATTCCTGTGTCCTCAATAAGGCTTCTTTAAAATACAGCCAGCTCTCCTGGACCTCTTTCCCCCTCATATTAGCCTCCCAGGGGATCTGGCCCATCAGTTCTCTGAGGGAGTCAAAGTCTGCTTTTCTATAGTCCAGGGTCTGTATTCTGCCGCTCTCCTTTCTTCCTTTTGCCATGATCATGTCATGGTCACTGCTGCCCAGGTTCCACCCACTTCTACTTTTCCTACCAATTCTTCCATGTTTGTGAGCAGCAGGTCAAGAGGAGCACGGCCCCTAGTTGGTTCCTCCAGCACATGCACCAGGAAGTTGTCCCCAACACTCTCTAAAAACTTCCTGGATTGTCTGTGCACCGCTGTATTGCTCTCCCAGCAGATGTCCAGGTGATTGAAGTCCCCCATGAGAACCAGGGCCTGTGATCTGGAAATTTCTGTTAGTTGTCTGAAGAAAGCCTCATTTACCTCATCCTCCTGGTCTGGTGGTCTACAGCAGATGCCCACCACAACACCACCCTTGTTGCTCTCACCTCTAAACTTAAACCAAGGACTCTCACCAGGCTTTTCTTATGTAGACATAAGAGCTGCTTTGTAAACCCCAAACCAAATGGGGCTATTTTCTCATGTTATTAGAAGATTTGGTTTTACATTTAAGCTCATTGACATTTCAGAATGGAAACTGTAGGGTATAAATGTTTCATTGAATAATCCTATGATGCCATTTCAAGCTGGATGTTTAATGTAGGGTCACTATTTTAACTGATTTTCATATACATTAACATGCCTTTATCTGTAATAGGGAAATGTTTCCCCATGATATTGCTCTTTCATTCTGAATGTTCCTCAATGGTAGCCTAACAAGCACCACATAAAATAATGTTTTGGACAATGTAGGGCCTGGTCCAAAGGCCATTGAAGTCCATTGCAAGAATCCCTTTGATTTCACTGGGCTTTGGACTGGGCCCCTAGTCAAGAAAGAGTATTACTTAGTTAATGTATTCTGTGGAAACAAGTTATCTGCCAAAAAATGAAGCTGGATCCTAAAAGATTATATAGCATGCCTTGTAGCAATAGACTCAAGGAGCTCAATCTATTTAGCTTAACAAAGAGAAGGTTAAGGCAAGTGACTTGATTACAGCCTAAAAGTACCTACATGGGGAACAAATATTGAATAATGGGCTCCTCAGTCTATCAAGAGAAAGGTCTAACATGATCCAGTGGCTGGAAGCTGAAGCTAGACAAATCCAGACTAGAAATAAGGTGTAAATTTTTGATGATGAGTAATTAACCACTGGAGCAACTTACCAAGGATCATGGTGGATTCTCCACCACTGATTATTTTTAACTCAAAATTGGACATTTTTCTAAAAGATCTGCTCTAGGAGTTATTTTGGAGAAATTCTCTGGCTGTGTTACACAGGAGGTCAAACTAGATGATCACAACGGTCCCTCTGGCTTTGGAATAGGTGAATTTTGGTGTCAATTGTAAGTGTGCAGGGCTAAATCCTTCGGTGGTGTAAGTTGGCATTGCTGCCTTGAAGTCACTGGAGCTATATCTGTTTCTGCCAGCTGAGGATCCAGCCCACAGACTTCAGTAGAACTACATTCATTTACACCAGCTGATGTTCTGGACTATCAGGTGAATTCCAGTAGTGAGAGAATGGAGACCTGGAGAGACAACACTGCACTGCATAGATCTCCTGCTAACTCAAAAAAGGGGCTGAGGAAATATACTATAATGCTACAAAATGCTTTGTTAGCCAGACTTTTGTCTTTAGGGTATTGACACTTTTCTTTAGTGTCATTGTGAACTGCTAGCAATGTCAGCCTGTCCTGGTAGATAATTGTCTGCATTAATTTATTCAGAACAAAGTCTATAAGCCATATTGATTGAAATAGAATTCTTTATTTAACTGGGTGTTTATGTCTGCTATAGTATTTGGTCATGATCAAGCATATATTTATTTTTAAATGTACCTACTGAAACGTATGGAAAACATTTGCTGTATTTCTGATTCACTAGCTGCCTGGCACCTTATGTTGTCCTTTGCACCTGTGCAAAGGAGAAGTGTGTGTAGACCTCCACTATATCAGAAAAGGTGCATTTTGCAGCCACTTAGCACAGGTGTGAATGTCTGCACAAGGTGCAAAGTAAGGAAGAATCAGGGCCATTCTGTTTCTGAAATGATTGATGGGGCTTTTGAGTAGTTTTACATTGTCCTTCCCAGTTTCATTCCCTCCTTGGGAAATTAAGCCATATAATGATAATACTTAGCAGTCATATACCAATGCATTTCACCTTCAAAGTGCTGTGGAAACGTCAATGGGAGTCTTTCCATTGACTTCAATGGGCTTTGAATCCGACTGTAATGAAAAACTATTGTTAACATGACAAAAGATTGAGGGTAGCGTATGTCAGTCACTGACGGGGTCAAATTCTGCTCTTGGTTACACTGATTTCATTGAAGTTATGCCAGGTTTATAATGATATATCCAAGAGCAGAATTTGACCCATAGATTTTAAAATCATACGCCACTCCAGATTGTAGTTTTCTAATCAGGAAATAGATCCAGCAAAGCTGATATTGCGGATTTTCGAAGACGCTCATCTGTGTTTTGGCACCAAAATCAATGAGCATGTCTCCAAAAAAAGCTCAGCCCATATTGGACGTTGAGCTGTTTAGAAAATCTGGCCAGAGATGTCTGTAACAAACCAACACTGTCATAGGCTCTGGCTGTGCTGCACACTGGAATGTGAGCACAGCACCTGTAGATCTCTTTTTTTTTTTTTTTTTTTTTTTAAATGGAGATATACCTATTGCATAGAGCTGGAAGGGACCCTGAAGGGTCATTGAGTCCAGCCCCCTGCCTTCACTAGCAGGACCAATTTTGCCCCAGATCCCTAAGTGGCCCCCTCAAGGATTGAACTCACAACCCTGGGTTTAGCAGGCCAATGCTCAAACCACTGAGCTATCCCTCCCCCCCCCCAATCCAAGCTTGCTTTAATCTAGCTAGCTCGTGCACCGCAGCAGCATGGGCTTCGGCACAGGCTGTATCCAGGACCTTGGGTAATTACTGAAGTGACCAGCCCACACTGAAGCCTGTGCTGCTATTGGTATGTGAACTAACTAGATTAAAGGGAGCTCATTTATGACAACATATGCTGCAATCACACCCTGTGGCGTAGATACACCCACAGCATCACACTGTGAGGAGCTGGGTGAAAATCTGGCTCTTCTTTAAGTCCCTGTCAGGGAGCTGAGCTCGTTTGAAAATGTGGGCCTAGCCATTGAGCCGTGTGTGGCGGAAAAACAGCTGAAAACAAATGATAAAAGAATGTTGGGATATGAGTAGATTATCACCTAGCACCTGATCCAGCTCCCATCTAAAGCTGCGGGAACCTTCCTCTTAGTTTCAGTGGGTTTTGCATCAGGCCGGGAATGCACACAAATATATCCGCTGTGCACTCATTTCATAAATTCTTGAATGATCACATCTGTATTAACCCTGTGGCAGCCTGTGGAACAGGCCTCCTTGGTAATAAACACAGAAGTGCTTGATCAACAGAAACGGCAGCTACGGTCAGGTAGGCAGAAGAAAGTTGCACGCATTTTCCTCAGTGCAAGGATTTGAACAGATGGACTTGTCACCAAATGCAAATCATGGAGTCTTTCTCCAGGCACAACTCCCATGCACGCTACCGGTCTCACCTGAGTAGGGGCTACAGGGTCAGCCCCTGCAGATGGTATTTGGCAAGGATGTTTTTCACTGCATTTGGCATTTTTAAGCCTGGCAGTGGCTGGCTTTGCTGAAAACTGACACCACTCGTCACGCTACAAAACAGCGGGGTTTACAAGAGAACTGCATGTCCTGGGGGGTCCAGCATGTGGAGGGGGCCCATGTCAGAGTATAAATGACATCAATGAGCCAGAGAACGGGGAGATAGGGCAGCAGCAAACGTCCACCTCACCGCTGCCTGCAAACGGACTTGAAATGAATAGCTGCAGGAAGGAGGGGAGGATGGAGAGGAGGCATAGGGGCTGGCCCCTCCTCTCTCCAGCCTCACCCCCTCTTGGTAGGAAAGGAAAGGAGGAGAGGAGAGAAGAAGGCGGCTCACAGATCTGATTGCCCCCAGCCACAGTGGAGTCAACAGTTAGGGTCAGCAGGAGAGGTCTTCGCATCACTTGTGAGGGGCCTGAGTGGAGGGGACAGGCCATGGCCGCTGAGCAATCCTTGAGTGTCAGAAACTCAGTCACATAGCTGAGCCAATGCACTGAATATGCTGCCAGACGGGAGGGTGGACCAAGCCGCTGACATCCCAAGAGGCAGCAAGGACATCATTGTGGCCAGACAAAGAGGCAGGAGCTTGTAGTGGCAAAAAAGCAGTTGGGAAGAAGTCTCTGTCTGGGGATATTAAATGTTGGTGGACTGAGCCCTTAGGTAGCCTTAGGGAGGGAGGAGGGTCGTGTGGCTGAGACACAAAACTAGGAGTCAGGTTCTATTCCTAGCTGTGCCGCAGAGTTCCTGGGCAAGGAATTCAATCTCCTTATACTGCTGCCCAATGGAGGTAATATCCTTATCTCCCTCACCGAGGCATTGTGATACTCAGTTAATAGATACCAGGGAGGCAGTTAAACTGTGCAGAAAATAGTTGCGTGGGGCCCCTTGCTGGCAGCCCTTATTTCCCGGCAATGTGTCAATATTACAGTGTAGGGCCATAAAGAACTTGCTTCCTCTGCTCTTGAAATGCAACAGACATGAGCATTTTCAGACCCTCAGTTATACGCAATGACTATTATTGCACTGAGCAGAAAGAGTCTAGCTTATCCTTAGTCATTAAAAAAATGGTCTATGGTATAGTTTAGTGTTGAAAAACCAACAATATAATTTATCTCCTTCCAAATCGATGACAATAATGGCAAAAGACGTGTTTGTAAAGGGCACTTTGCCATTTGTACACTTAGGCCTGGTCTACTCTGTGTGTGTGGGGGGGGGAGATCTAGCTGAAGTCGACGTACTTAGATCAACTCACCGCGGCGTCTTCACTGTGGTAAGTCGACGGCTGACGCTCCCCTGTCGACTCTGCCTGCACCTCTCCCCCTGGTGGAGTGCTGGAGTCGATGGGAGAGCGCTCGGTGGTCGATTTATCGCGTCTAGACTGGACGCGATAAATTGACCCCTGCTGGATCAATCGCTGCCCATCGATCCAGCCGGTAATGTAGACAACCCCTTAGATGGGATTTTTAAAAGGTCACAGCATTGACCTAACCATTCCCTTGGGCCTGGTCCACACTAGGGGGGGGGAATCGATCTAAGATACGCAACTTCAGCTACGAGAATAGCGTAGCTGAAGTCGACGTAACTTAGATCGAATTAAAATTACTTACTTCGCTTCCTCGCGGCGCTGGATCGACGGCCGCAGCTCCCCCGTCGACTTTGCTTCCTCCTTTCGCACTGCTGAAGTTCAGCAGCCGACGGGAGAGCGATTGGGGATCGATTTATCGCATCTACACTACCCGCGATAAATCGATCCCCGATAATTCGATCGCTACCCGCCGATCCGGCGGGTAGTGTAGACATAGCCTTGGAAGTCAATGGTAAAACTCCCATTGACTTCAGTTGGGAGCAAAGTTAGGCCAGCACTGAGTGGTTTTGAAAATCCCTCTCCAAACTGGACCCAAAGCCCACTGAGGTTAACAGGAGACTTTCCATTGGCTCCAATAAGATTTGGATCAGCCCCTACATCTGTTAAGCCTTTGTGCAAAAAAAGGATGCATACAGGCAGTTCTTGACTTTACGACGTTCGAGTTACGATGAATGGCACTTACAACGTTTATAAATTTTGATCGTGTTTCGACTTTACAACATCCGTTTCGATTTTATGACGCTCGAGCCAACATTATTCCTTTGGGAAATTTGAGTTACGACGTTTTTGACTTAAAATGTGATTTTCAGGAACCAACTGCGTCGTAAGTCCAAGGACTGCTTGTTTTCATCTTGCGTATTAGCCGGCTTTATGAAAGGTTTCCTAATACATAGTGAGGGAGAGTAATATGTCTTGATGGCCTCATACAGTTGGTTCCAGTCCTCATACTTTACCAGTTTCTCCTGGGGAATTAATGCAGGTTTGCAACATGTACATGGCCTCCTGTGGAGCCTGAAGATTAAACCTTCTGTTAAGAAAATGACTGTTGTCTAAAATGTTAATTTCCAAATGCATCCCTGGGATTTTCCATTTTTTTGTAGTAGCTCTGTACCCTAATGAGTACTAAACGGCTTATGGCGCCATGGAGAATTCTCAGTTTCCATTACGGTATTCATTCATATGAAGGCTTCCAATTATTCAACTAGCCCCTTATGACCTTACCATACTTTTCACTGTTTTTCCTGTCTTCCTAAATCCCAAATCTAGGGCTAATTGTTCCCTCACTGATCTCTCTCTTTCTCTCTCTCTCTTCTCATCTTGCTTCCATTACTGGAATGTAGAGTAAAGATGCTGGTATCAGGACTTTGGTTATGTTGGATGAGCAAGGAGGTAAGTTCAAATTGCTTCAGTCAAAAAATAAAAGCACTTTCAAAGAAGTGTATTAATTATGTGCAATTATAAATAATCACTAGTGCTCTTAAAACACACTTGTGTGTATTTGTGTATGAGATTAGATCTGTCATAGTCTCACTGTCTCTAACCTCTTTGTGTAATAGAGTGACCTATGATAAGCATATGGGGGGGCTATTTTGCCTTTGATCTGTATGTATATGGCACCCATTCATGTAAAGAGATCTGTTCCAACACCCATTGAAGTCCATGAAAATCTTTCAATGGGCTTTGGATCATGCCATAGCAACGCACAAATGCGAGAGAATGTGTCCCTGAACACTTTGTTTCAAATACAATATCATTTATGCAGGCGCTGTATGATTTTTCCCTTTTTAGCTGTGATTCAAGAGCAGGCAGCAATCCCAAACCACAGAGAAAAATAAAACAGGCGCATCAGATGAAGTCAATGAGAGTTCTGCATGAAAAGTGATGGCAAAATATAGCTCATTATGATGTACAGTATTGAAGCTTATAGGCTTAGAAGGGAGCTCAGTGTATGGATCTGATATGGGCAAAACCAGAGTTGGATGTGTTTAATATAAGCCTGGGAAAATGACACTCTTTGCCCATTGTAATCTTGATGACCAGTAAATGGAATGTTTTCAATAAAATTAAGAAGCATCCATTTTGCTGCAGTCCCACAGCAGCAACAAAATGGTATCTCCAAAAAAAAATTCCCCGATGTACTGTTAATTCCTGCTGCCCTATCTTATACCAGCCTCCAACGTGAGGCTTCGGTACATCTTTGAATAGAACAGAACATGAAACATTAGTGCAGAATGTTTTCTAGACATTTAACAACTCTATACTACAGAAAAAAGCATCCGGAACAAAATGTATTACTAAGGAACGGAGTAGATAACATAACAGCCCTTTTCTTCTGTATTTTGTTTTTGTTTTTTTGCTTTTATGATGAATGCAACATTATAGTGGAATCTAAATAGAAAGTATTTTTCCCTCCTTGCTTTTTTTTAAAGAGCAAAACGTCATATATTTGATCAGTGAGTCACCATGAAATTACTCTCTTATTAAGTCTAAAAAGGAAATTTTCAGATCTGGGTCCCAGGGTGTACAGAGCCACTTCTGTGTAATATTTGTAACTCCTGATAATAAGGCAGTTATTTCACTGTGGAATTCTGATGCCTGGGTAAGCTGCTCTGTATCACAAATGAATGAAAGGAGGGGCTGCTTGACAGAGCTGTTGCCAGTATTTCTCTTTAAAGGGAAAAGTGGGAATGTGCTTATAATATTATGCCAAAGATCACAAGGAAGGTTTGGGACCAGATCCTAATGCTGGGCCAATTTACACCAGCCTTGTAGTTGTTGCCTTGTGTCTCTTTTTGCTCAAAGTCTTACAAAGGCTTTAAACCCATAATATAAACATCGTTTACGATCCTCAGTTAATAACAGACTATTTCTAATCATGCCTCCCTTGTGCATCCAAAACTCTCAATTGAAGTCAAAGGGGCTACAGGTGTGACGGTAGCAGCAGGAGTTGGCACTGCAAGTACAAGTCGAGAGCCTGATACCACATTCCTTGGGCGCTGAAAACTCCCATTGACACTATTTGATAAGTAAAACAGGCAGGATTTGCCCCGTAACCATTTTGAATACCTGCTTGAGTTCAGGCCTCTCATGTTTGCCCTGCAATAGTTAAGTAGAGCAGTGTGGAATCTCTGAAACGAAAGTGAAAGCTCCTGAAACACACCCAGTTTTGTGTTTCATTCCAAACTCCAAACTAACTGTACTGGAAAGTGTGCTGAGGTTCATGGCCTTTTAGAATGAACCTGAGCCTCGTTTTCTAGCTTTTTGCATCAAAACCAGACAAAACTCATTGGAGTTTCAAGTGCTTTGGGGTTTCACTAAGTTCTACTTTAGACACCAGTAAAATCCAGAATAATAAATCACAGAATCATATCCTAGGAAAAACACATTTCAAAGTAAGGGGTACGTTCTCCTCTCCCGCCACGCACAGAGCTCCTGCCAACATTTGTAATGGAAGTCTCGGGAATGGATCAAAGAGAGAATACTTCCTAAGCCTGTTTTCTTTTAGTACAGAATTCACCCCTCTGTACCGGGCAGCACAAAGTCTATGCACCATTTATGTCCAACTTCAGCCCAATTTTGAGGGCTTGAGTGGAATTTAAGTAGTTCATAAGCCATATGTAGACTTTCTGCACAGGAGTGAGTCTCACCCTTAAAGCATTAGATAAATCATTTTTTCACATACGATTTTTATTGGAATCAAGTTTGCGCAGCTCAAATTTTCATG
Organism: Platysternon megacephalum; assembly: GCA_003942145.1. NCBI lineage: Eukaryota > Metazoa > Chordata > Testudines > Platysternidae > Platysternon > Platysternon megacephalum. Next base: position 2,110,197 of record QXTE01000065.1, on the reverse strand, counting down.
AATAATACCAGCCAAGAGACTCTGAGGTCTCAGAAATCAAAGATTAGCTGTGTCAAAACAGATACAGTGTCTGCATAAATAACATGTCTCCTTTATGCAGGGCCGGCTCCAGGCACCAGCGGAGGAAGCAAGTGCCTGGGGCAGCACATGCTAAGGGGCGGCATTCCATCCATTCTTGGGGCGGCACACTCCAGGTGCCTTTTTTTTGCTTTGGCAATCCGAGCGGCTTTTTTTTTTTTGCTTGGGGCAGCAAAAATGGTAGAGCCGGCCCTGCCTTTATGATGCATAGAAATGAACTGCACTTTTCAAATAAATCAATAAGCACAAATATTGTGAGTGAAAGCCTGTAAATATCCAAGTGAGTCTATCTGTGCAATTCTCATTCCAGTCAATCGAGACCTTACTGCAGTGCTAAAACGTCCACATACGAGTTAGGAAATTTACAGATGCTGTTTCTCTCTCCATGAATGGATCTTAAATGTTCAAGTGCAGTTAATTAAAGTTGTGCCACGCACAAGAACCCAGACTAGAATCAGGCTGGGGATTTCAAAATAGTTTAAGAGAATTAGGAGCCTACTTTGCATTACATTTCAATAGGATTTTGGTGCCTAACAACCTTCAGCTCCCTTGAAAACCCCAACCTGTATCCATAAGGCCTGATCCAAAAAGGTCAATGGGATTTTTCCACTGACTCCGCTAACTGCTAAAGTAGCATGTTATCATCTAACTGCTATTTTCCATTCACCATATTTTTGTCTCTTGAATATTCTTTGTTTTCAGACCTCTGCCATTTAGGTCTTATCCTGAAAAGCCTTATACATACAAGCAGTCCTGAGTCATGTGTGTAGTCCCATTGACTGCTCACTTGAGCAAGGATTACGTACATAAGGGTTGCAGGATTGGGGCATTTGACCACTTTCTAATCCAGGAATCTCAGTACTAAATTCCCGTGGAACGTACATGGACATTGTATGATCAGGTACACAGCCAGTCAATACAACTGGAAAGACTCAGCTTCCTTCAAATGGTTATGGTCATGTTTTAAGTGCTTCAGTAAATTACTCTGGTAATTATAGATTACAGCTTTCTCAAGTAAAAGAGACTGATCATGTTGCAAACCAAATATTGTAATCATGGCACTATGTTAAATGCATTTTAATTATGTTTGTGTCATTTTTAGCAGCGTGTCGTTCTAATAATAATTGCTGCAACTTGTTTTTTTAAATTGTGATATACTTATTATGTGTAATTGGGCAAAATATACCTCTGATGGCTTTTAAAACCCTACAGTTACTGCAGTGTGTGTAACGCACGGATGTCTCAACAGATTATCAGATGAATGAAAGCAGTTGTTAACACAGCTGCGTGATCTTTTTCAGCTGACCCGATAGCACAAGTTACTTAAGATCATTAGGTGCCATCTAGACAAAGAACATTACATTGATCTTTCCAATGGGTGGCTAACAGAATAGCTAATCTTTCCAGCCACTCAACCCCCTTTGGATTTTTCTGTTTGTAGGTTTTCTAGACAACGTATTTGCTTTGATGTTGTAGACATCTTACTAGAGACATTCTTCTGAGCCAACTTCAGTTTCAATAGCACAGAGCAGAACTCACTTTCTGGCATCAGTAAGCAAATGTCTTTGAGAACATCACTGCAGAGGAAAGAGGCCAATGCATCTTTTTAAGAGTAGTTATTTAGATGGTTTTCTGGGTAAAAAGCAGTTTGGCTAGCTCCTCTTGGCTGGAAGAGTTCAGTCTAGTCTGCAGGCCAATCGGCTGCATAGTACATTGTATCCCTGCAGCCGGCTGCTGCAAGGCGGGCCATCACCCTGCCCTTTGTTATAATAGGACCCCAGGGAATGTGACTGCCATGAGAAGTAGGGGCCTGGTCCAGTGCCCACTGAAGTCAGCGAAATCTTTCCAATGATTTGAATGGCCTTTAGATCAGGCCCTAATAGATTCAGAAAGATACTTGGTACCCAAAACTCCCGAGGGGCCAGATATTCTCTCCAAAGCCATTGGGATTAGCCTCAGTAAGGAATAAGTAGAAACTGCCCCTCCCCAGGGGAAATCCACTGAAAGATGCGTAAAGGGAGAGGAGGTTCTCCTTCTGGAGATTTCGTTCCAGTCATTCCTCCCCTCTATGGAATATGCTGCAAGCCCCATCCACAGGCTCCGAGGATCCTTAAAGGTCCCTCACCCATCCACCCAGCTGCCCCCATGGTTTAACTGCAGCTCTGGGTCTCCAGCAGCCCACCAGTGACTCCAATGGAGTTGCTTGATAGAGCTCCCACCACCAGCAATTGTTTCTTCCACCCCTTAAAGGGGCATGCCCAGTGTGAGAGGAGAGGGGTGGGATATAACATGGCCTGAGATGACATCATCTTCTTCCCTGAGCTCTGAAGGGTTCCTGGGGAATGATGCACATTCTGCTCCTTCCCCCACTCCCCCACCCTGCCCACTCTCCCCTCGCAGGTCCTATTGCATTCTGCAGGGCATGGGGGGACAGCGGACACTGCAGTAAAGGTGCATGGACCTCCTTTTGCATATGTTGAGATCTCTGCATGTAGGGTTCCTTCTGCGCATAGGCCTAGGTGGTATGAGGACCTCAGAGTTTGACCCATTGACTTCAGTGAAGATTGCAGCCTCTCCATGCTTCCCGGGGTCAAGCCACCGGATACTACATTGTTTTGCTCATGTTGTAGATCTTATCAAGGAAAAAGCAGAGGAAATGCACTCTTGTGTTCTCCGTTTTGGGTGTTAAATACATGCTTAAGGTGCTTCTTGAGATTTTGCTTTACAAACCAAACTCCATCAGAAAGTACCAAATTACATCTGCAATCAATGGGAGTTAGGCACCTGAATACCACTGAGGAGATGGGCTGAAGTGACTAAGCAGCCTAAGACCTATTTTCAGAAGTGACTTAGGGCCAGGCATTTAGGCAGACAGGCAGCTAGTAAGATTTTCCAAAGCACCTAGGTACCTAAATCCCCTGGGTCATGACTCATGAGTAAGCTGCCATGGTGCTTTTGAAAATCCCTCTAGGCACTGTCTGAATCTATAGACACCCAAAATACCTTTTAAAAACCTGGCCCTAAGTCACATGAAAATGGGACTTAGGCTATTAAGTCACTGAAGTGCTTTTGAAAATGTTCCCCATACAGCCCAAGCCAGATCCCCCAACCCACAAATGGAAGTTTCCTTATTTGTCGGATCATTCAAATATTGTACGTAAATCTTAAACTCCAAATCTGTGGTGCACTAATGGATTGTTTGTGCAATGACAATGGCTGTCATTCATTAACCATTTCTCCAACAGATGCTAACTTTAAAAGTAGGTTACAATGTAGCTGTATTTATAGGGCGATTGTTCAAAAGTAGTTTGATATCACTCCTCGCAATTTAAGCTGACAGTGGGCGATATGGCTATGAAGTGAAACCTGGCTCTCACCCATCAGCCTAATGGAATGACAATGTTCCCAGAGCTGTAGTTTTCACCCTCCAAGTGGAGAGAGTGCCCTTTCTCACCCAGGAGCACCATACTTGGATAGCATCCTCAGACAGGGCTATCTCAGCCCTACCATCCTTGACGATGGGTGCGGTGATTCACTTGCATGGTATGCTGCAGAAGGAAATAACAGGCTTGGTTCTGCTTCTGCTGAAGCCAGGGAAAGTTTTCCCATTGACTTCAGTGAAAGCAGGATGTACCATTCAGGAGGAAGGCCTGGGTTTCACACACAAAGGTTTCACCCAAGACAAGACAGATGAATGCCTACGTCTCTCATTTGTCAGCCACTAGGAATGCACTGCCCCAGTAAAAGAAGCCAAGCCTTCTCTGCCACTGCAGCCACAAACGCACAGCCAGCAGAGCCCTTGTACCAAGCAAACAGGTTAATCAACCCAACTGCGTAATGCAAACGTCGGACACAAGCACTGGCCTCTGTGAAAAGCTCTCTTCCTACTCCACAGATAAGATCACCCAGATGAACTCCATGAAGCAAAAACATCTACATCAGAGCAGATGGCTTTAGCTGATCTACCATGCCTGACTGTATTGGGCCCTATCAGACATGGTGAGAATACGTACGCTGCCACCACCTGGAAAACAGACCCTTGCCCCTCCTGCATGGTGAAAGCTAGCAAAGAACAAATCTGTCCAGCAGCAAGCAGGACTCATCAACCCTTTAGAGAAGAGAACCCGTCAACCCCATTGAAAAATGCCATGGGCTGACCAGACCTCAAAAACCCAATCCTTGATGCAGACCACCTCTCCTCTCCCATGTCTAGGGGAAATTGCTGAGAAAGCAGTGACAACCAAGCTCCAATAACCTGTGACATCTGCCACTGCCTTGGATACATCCCAACTGGGCTTCAGACCAGGTCACAGCATGGAGACAGCCCTAGCAGCATTACTGGATGACCTCCACATGGCAATGGACAGAGATCATATTTCAGTGCTCCTACTACTTGTCCTCCTTGCAGCTTTTGACACAGCTGAGCAAAAGGAACTGCTGGCCCACTTTCAGGGCGGAGCTGGAGAAGGTGTTGACATAACTACAAAGGCTCCAATCAGTCCTCTCCAAGAGGACAGAACAGTGACAACTCCACCTGAGGAGTCCAACAGGGATCGACCATGTCCCCATCCCCTTCAGTACCTACATGCGACTACTTGGAGTGATAGTGAGATGCCAGAATTCTGCCGCTGACAGCACTCCAGTCACACCCAGCTGTAGCTCATTTTCCACAGATGGCGCCAACGCTTTCACAGAGACGTCAACAGTTGGAAGAAGAACAACTGGCTCAAATTACCCCTTGGCAAGACACAATGATGCTGGCCAGGAGGGGGGAAGTGCTTTGAAGAACTAGCCATGACACTGGCTTCCCTCCCATCTGTACCACATTGGTCACTGTGGGGCAAAATTTCAAGGATCCTGTGGATTCATCCATGACACTCACTGACCAGACAGTGCCAGTGTCGAGAGCTGCCTTCTCTTTCCACTTATTAGGAGACTGCACCCTTGTCTCTCTCAGATAAGGCTCTGGCCATGGTGATCTGTGTGGTCATCATCTCCAGACTGGATTGCTGGAATTCATATCATTTATAGCCATTTGAGCTGGAGAGTCTGTTACACTGAATCACTTGGGAGCAGACCCTTTGCTAGTACAAATTGTCATAGCCTCTGTCCCCGCTGATTTAGTACAATAGAGAGAATGGTAGATTAGGGGAAACCAGTTAAATATATATGACATTCACCTTTTGTTAGCCATCAAATTCTGTATCAATAAAAAAAACAACAGTCTGGGCCAGATTCTGATCTCTGTTATACCAACGTAACCCACAATAACCCCACTTCACTTTTATTCCACTGTAATGGTGATCCGGATCAAGAGTCTGTTTATCTATCTTGCCTGGGGGCCCAACCTGCAGCTTGTGTGAACTGGCATTGCTCCATTGAAGCCTCGGGAGTTAGGCTGATTGAATTCAGCTAAGAATCTGGCCTGTTGGGTTTAAATTAAACAAGCAGTTTTAGAAGGAGCAGCCAGACGTCTAGACTGCTGGGCTACTAGTGCAATACAGGCTTTTTGTACTGATGAGGTTTCCCTTAATGGGAGATAGATTGCCTGTGCGTCCCTTTGTTCCTCGGGACTAGCATAAGCTCTGATGAAGGCTGCCATCAAGTGAAATCACAAACAGCAGCACACTCACAAATACTGAAGTATGATAAATTAAAGCAGAGCTGAGGTGAGAAGTATCATTTAAAGATAAGTCCTTGAGCCATGGAAAATACACCCTTCTATTAAGCCTTGCCTAACCGGACATTATGAGGAATCTATTGGGAGTAAAAGTTCAAAGGCCCCATCCTACTCTTGACTTCAGAGGGTGTTTGCCTGCGTGAGGAATGCAGGATCATTCTCAAGGTTCATCATTCATATTTGATCTGTGATTGACCCTTGCTGCCTTACCCCAATGCTTTCTACTGGTCAAATTATGTGAAGAACATATATGCAGTTATCCTCTGAAAAGTAACTGTAAAAATGGCACCACAAGGTTCTGTATGGATTGTCTCTCTCAACGATTGCCATGTCAACATTTTCAAGTAAAAAGATGGTTCTTCTAACTGAGAGCCCCGTCTGGCATCAGCAAGTCCAGTTGTTTCATCACCACCAGTAATAAGTAACCCATAACTGGGACTTAGCTAGCAATTCTTGACATGATGCATGAGTCAGAATAGAATCCAGCTCACACTCCCACAGCTGCAAGGGCTGTTCAGAGCTAAAGAGTGTTAGCCAAATAGTCAGCAGCAGGTAGGACTTTGAATACCCAGGGAGCAGAGCAGCTGAGCAGAAATGCCATTTTTACATCACATGGTCACTTTTCTGACCAAAGTGCCACTTTAAGACAGAACTGATGATCAAGTAAGATAGTTAAGTTCAGTATGTGAGGACTCTAATGATAATTGTCAGAGCAAAGCTTCTGTTAAGCCTCAACATCAAAATGATATTGTTTCTCAAAGCAAAACACCCATTTTATTTTTGGTTCTTCATTCAACAGTTTTATTTGACGGTGAAATACGTTGCTCAGGTTTTCATATCAATGTTTAATTCTTGAACCCTGTGAAGTGTATTCCTTCTAAAGAACACTGTCAAGTAATTTAGGCCCCAAAATGTAGGGTTTAATTTAGATTCAGACAGTTCCCCGCACCGCTGGGAACCCAAACACATGAACATCCTGATAGGGGATGAGACCAAGAAAAGTGAAACCAACATACAGCCTGTTGACACACCTACTTTCACTTTCAAATTGAAAAAAATTAAATAGTGTAAATACTGAATGGTAAATTCAATGTTTAGAATTCTTTCAGCTTAAATAATTGGGGCTGATATTTTCAAAGCCCCTCGGGAGTAAAATGCCCAACTCCCGTTAAAATTAATTAAAAAACATTAAATTAATTGTAATGGGATATGGGCATCCAAATACCCTAGGAAACTTAATCTCAAAGTGTTATCAGAAACCCAAGGAAGAAATGAGGTCTGCTCCTCTTCCCACTGAAGCCAATAGAAGATTTCCACTGACTTCAGTAGAGGTATGACTGGGCTCTCGTTTCTAAAATATATTATTTTTATGTTGACCTGGTCCATTTAACTTCAGGCATCACATTGCACTTCTATTGCACTTTTGTGTTCTCTAGTCCTTTTTTTCCCTCAGATCTAACACTCGGAAATGTCTGGATGTATTTTCTCTATCCAATGCAGGAAATGTGAATTCAACCTTTGTAACCATTGTTAATCATTCCTTGTTTGTGTATAGCCAGGATTGCTTCAATTGACTAAAAGTTTTGATGGATTAAAAAAGCAATGTTTGTCCAACACACGATACTTCTTTCCCTTTAAAAGAAAACTAAAGGCCAGAACCTCAGCTGGTGCAAAATGGTATCGCTCCGTTGAAGTCAAAGTTAAGACCCAGTATCTCAATGGAGTTATGGCTATTTGCAGCACCTAAGGACCTGGGCCTAGGATTTTACATTACTGCCTATTGCTGCTTTGGACCTTTTCTTTTCAGCTTTAGTTTCAGTGAAGAAATGACTATGTGAAATTATTCTCAGCCACAGAGTCACCTAGAAAAACGTGCAGCAAATTCAGCCCTAGTGTAAACAAGAACTCCAGTGATGTCAATGAAGCAGCACAGTGTCTGTATAAACCGCGTTATTGGGCTGGATACTTCACTCGCTAGTTCTAATGCAAATCTGGAGTAACTCCATTAAAATAAATGGAATTATAAATTGTTGCGAACTTCATTGAGGGACCTAATACAAAGCCCATTGAAGTCAACTGGAATCTTTCCATTATCTTCAATGAGCATTGGTCCTGGTCTCTAGATTTGCATAACTCCCTTGACACCAGCAGCGTTACTACTGACTTACAACAGAATCCCAGAGAGAAGAATTTTCTGAGTAGAGATGGACCAGAACCAAGTTTCTGGATCTCAACTCCCCCAGTCTCTGCAAAAATGTGTACCTGGACATAGGTCTTAACTTGACAGCTCATACCCATCCCTAACATCATTACTAACTGTTCCCTCACTTACTCACCCACAAATCAAACCAGTTACATTGTCAATCATCTAATTCAAAGGCATTTGTAAGTGTAAGTAATTAAGGTATTGTCCATTGAATGAGACTCTCTCTTTTATTAATGTGCATAAATGCAAAGATGATAACCCTATCTCTTTCTTTCTCTTGGATGTCATTGGTGTCTTAGTAAGTGGATGTACTGTATTATGTTTCTGGACTTTCAGGATTATGATCGTGTTTTCTTTCTACATCATTACATCTTGTTTAATATATTTCAAACATCTCTCTCTTTTTTTTTTTTTGCTTTGTTTTGCTTTACGCTACTCATGTTAGTAAAAGACATCATACTTCAGCATCTAGCTTGGCATACATCCCAGCAGCAATGCATCAGCCCAGATTAATGCATTGTAATATTGCTATTAATTCAGTTTCCCATGGTCATTTTTCATGTTCTGTTGAAGACAAACAAACAAGCAACAAAAATACAATTCATTCCATGCTGTCATCCCTTTGTCCTGACCAGAACAACTCGATCGTGTTGAAGAAGGCATGAACCATATCAACCAAGACATGAAGGAGGCTGAGAAAAATTTAAAAGATTTAGGGAAATGCTGTGGCCTTTTCATATGTCCTTGTAACAAGTAGGTACTGGGTACCGGCTCTGCTATGTGGTGTCCAGTTTTTTGTCACAGTGAATGTCTGAAGTTTTTTGTCTTTTTTTTCTTTGTCCTTTTCCATCTGCTTCATTCTGTGGGGATAAAATACTTGTGTTTAATCAGAACAACTGGAACGCATCGAAGAGGGAATGGACCAAATCAATAAGGACATGAAAGAAGCAGAAAAGAATTTGACGGATCTAGGAAAATTCTGTGGTCTTTGTGTCTGTCCATGTAACAAGTAGGTGCTGCCTGCCTGCCTGAATCTTTTTGAGCACTCAAGGCCGATCTTGAAAGCCTTGTGACGCTCATCCTTGCTAGACACATGGACAGGATGAGCATGTGGCATGCAGATAGAACGATTCTGGTTCCAATGCATTCATCTCATAGTGTAGACAATTCAGTGGGAATTACTGTAGATGCATTAAAATCAGGCATACTGCAGTGAAAGCTTTACTGTAAACACCTTTTAATGATAAAAGTTTCAACATTTTACAGAAAGTGTACTCGGTGGGACTACTACCTAGTTGACAAATATCATGGTAACATCAGGGCTGGGTTTTTTCTGTAGACCCTAAATTTTAAAACACATGTTGTCATGATCAAGCTTAATAAAGTTTTTAAGACTCATAGCTCAAACATGCAGAAGAGGTCATTTGGGACAAATATTTCTAACAATTATGGAAGAGAAATCACTATCTTCTCATTGCTCAGCAGATATCTCCCTTGACATGATCTTGAAAGAGACATGTTGTTTTGCAATTTGATCCCAACCTACAGTATTTACTATCTTGTTGTAAAAAATCAAATTTTAGAACCACTGAACTGGTCATGCAAAATTTCTCTCCGTTGGGTAGAGCGTACACTAAGCAGAAATGTTGAAATGTGTCTAGTTTGCTTGCATGCCATCACACTCAAATGAAACTCTTATCCAAGTACAACGAAGTTTGTTTCAAATGCAGCAGAAAAATGTGATATGTGGTTGGGTGGGTAAGGAAGTGAGGAAATACACTGGAAAGACCAGATTTCTCAATGATAAAAGACCTAGCATGCAGTCAGGCAATTTGAAGGATATTGAGAATAGAGGGTTATGGAGAATACATTTATAATTAACCAACCCAAAGGTTTCACTGAGGGTGGGGTGATTATACCATGTTACAGTCTTTTGGGGGGCTTGATTTAGTTCACAACTGGGGTCTTATCATGCTGCTATTCTTACTCAGGCAAAACTGGTCAAAACGCCCCTAGAATTCCCTGGGAATTTTCCCCGAGTAAGAACAGCAGGATTGGCATTTTTCTCTTAGCAATCACCGTTTCTTTTAAAGTTAATTTCTTGAGAGGAAATGTAATATTGGTATTTGTTTGGGAGAGGGGAATGGGACATAAATGCAGTGGTTGAGCTTAAAAAGTCAATTTTCTTATTCTGATTTGCTGCACTAAGGTATAAATACCCGCTCCGGTATATATGTTGCCCCAGAGTGTTTCTAACCCTGCCTGGGTGCACAAGGTGGTGTTAGGGAGAGAACTCAAGGAGACACACATGCACACATATGCCCTATGCAGGGGCTACCTGCCACCTGGACTCTAGCACTGGGGTGGAGTCTCAGTTCTAGCCCTGCTTTCCCTCTGCACTGGGGTGTGGAGCTGCAGGGAAGGAGCACATGCTGTTTCCTTTCACAGGGTAGATCAGCAGCCACATTTTCCCAGCTCTCCTGGAGTCATTGTACCCGAGATAGGAACAATGCCTCTGGGAGTTCCTGTTGGGGAGGGAATCCTCTGCAAACCCTATGCCACAAGTTAGCCCTTTAAGTACAGAAAATCCCATGGGACATTGCATTAAAGCTTGACTTTTTGACTGTACCATCTGTCAGGAAAGCCATTAAAAACTCAGGGCCAGATCATCAGCTGGTGTGATTCAGCTTAGCTCCATTGGCACCCACACAGCTGTATCAGTTTACACTGCCTAAGAATTTGGCCCTCAAATATTTACCACTTCACGGTGATGGCAGTACCATGGACTCTCCTGAGTGCATACAGAAAGGATCCTGCAGGTTTTTGGGGTGGTACGTATTAGTTTTTAAAGGTGTCACTGTACTACTAATGAGATTCCTTTTTCAAAGTAACACATGGAGCCAGACACGAGTGGCTCAATGAGCAAGTGATACGACCATTCAATGGGGGTACTGACGTTTTAAGGCAGCAGAATTGGGCTCGTATTGCTTTTAGCAGCAGTTCTCACAGACATCAAGCCAGGAAGCAACTGCTTTAGAAAGGGCGACTGTTCTTAGAAGTGCCGTTTGGCAGGAAGAAAAATGCATAAGGGCCTAAATACCAACACCACTACAACATGTTCCCACAATTCCTTTTCCTGGGTAGCCATAAATGAGGAGACACTTTCACATAGAATAATTCCCTGCTACATGTAAATAATGTTAAATGAACCATGTGTTCTAATTTAGGGCCCATTCCTACATTCCTTTAGCAGCCAAAATTCTCATTGGGTGAAATCTTGGCCCCATTGAAGTCAATGGTAAAACTTCCATTGGCCGCAATGGGGCCAGGATTCCACCCATTGATATTGGATGAGAGGTTGGCATGCACAAAAAGTGTGGGAGGAGGCTCTGGGTGGGATCTAAGAACTCACTGGAGATATCTTACTCTCTGCATGTGGCAAAGGTCTAAAAGAAAATGCATAGCAATAACTCTTATGTGCAGCATTTGGGGTGATAATCACTAGCCCTATTTAGAGACATTTCCCTAATTCATTTCCAGAAATGATGGTGTATCATACATTTCACCTGGCAAAAAACCCTCAATTTCTTTTGTCTTACTAAATTCTAAGAGGTAAAAACAGCAGAATTGATGACTCTCCAGAAAATCCCCGTCAATGCTGTTTTATCGATACCCTTTTGGTATGTAACTCATCTTTGCACGAAACAAATTCCCGGCAGCTCCAGGGAGTGTGGAATTACATGATGGGAGTATCTAAAGCTTAGTTCAGTAACCTCCCCAATTCATCTTAAAGTTTGTTCACTCCCTCCACAAAAGCGCAAGAACGGGGAAATTGGAATTGGTCATTCCCAAGAGCTTGGCTGAAAACAGGCTCAATTTCTGGAACAAAATGAAGTTCTTTGGTTACAGACCCAAAAAGCTCACAATTTCTATAGACTATTTAAGTCCTCTGATCACTTTCGTGTCAGAACAACCCAAAGTATGCTGCACATCTTAATATCTGCCACTGCCGGTATGCCTGGATTTTAATTTTTCTCATATGGCGGCTCAGTCAAAAATGGCTCTTGGAAAGTTTGCATAAGCTAAAGAAATGACCTGTTGGAAGGCAATTTTTTCAAGTCCTGAGGTTTCAGGTTCCTGAAGAAGGCCAAGATCTATTTTTGCCTGGGCGTTGCTCATTGTGAAGGCTGTTACTGCTGGTGCATTAAGAGTATGATGAACCACTGGGGCAATTGTGCTTAATGAGAATGCTTCACTTCTTATTCATGCCTGTAGCTGGTGCATGAAGAAAGTGTAGAGGAATTTCCCTTTCTGATGCTAGTTTGCTTGTATTTCTTTTCTCCTGCACTCATCCCACTTCTGCCTATTTTACTTTTTGTCTCTGTGGACAAAGGTTTGTACATCAACTGTCGATGTATGGTTACTATTTTCAAGTACCGATATATTATTTAGAAATCTAATGAAATTACACTCACTGACTCAAACGCTAAAAACAAGTCCCTCCTCCCACAACGCTATATATTTTTTAAAACATTGGAAAGGTTAGGGCCTGAGATGCCCACTATGCCACAGATTTTTTTTTTAAAAAGGACTCTTTTGCATGAGAATGTGTTAAAATCTAGCCTAATCTATTTTTCTCTAAGCCAGTGTGTTGCTGTGATGTGATGTACACACTATATTTGGCAGTTTTGTTTTTATGTCTGTCTGCCAGTGTGTCCTCTGTGTTTTATGTCGAAGTACACACGTGTTGCTGTAATACAATTGAATGTTCTCCCCGTTATTGTTATTTTTATTCTTTTTTTTTTTGTGGTTGTTTTTTTTTGTTCCAAAACCCAGTGTGCAATGTTGCAGACTCGACCATTGCAATTCGCTCTATTGGGAACGAAATCTCGGAGCACTCTAGTTGTTGTGGCAGTGAAAAAAAAAAAAAGTTTTGTTGAGGTTTATGATATATCGGTATACGATAAGTGCCCCTCTATCTTAAAACTCATTTGCTTGATGTAGCTCTTAGCTTGGAGAAGTAAAGATTTTTGCACTTGTCTCTTTCTACTTGGTGCTTTGTTGCTCACCCTCTTTTTTGCATAGGCTTAAATCAAGTGATGCTTACAAAAAAGCCTGGGGCAATAATCAAGATGGGGTTGTAGCCAGCCAGCCTGCACGTGTTGTGGATGAGCGGGAGCAGATGGCCATCAGCGGTGGCTTTATCCGCAGGTGAGCCTTGTTATCCAGTTTTCTTTCTATTTTCCCTGGTGCTGATATATTTAGATTTCTTCCATATGGTCCGAAATCCTGTATTCTTCATTAATTCACTCTGTGGCACTGGGGAAGTTACTTAGGCCAACATTTTCTACTGATTAGTTGGCGCTCACACCCACCTGATGTGTGATTTTCAGAGGTGCCGAATACCAGCCGCTCCCGTTGACTTCAGTTGGACTTGTGGGTGCTCAGCTGATCTGAAAATCAGGCCCTACGTACCCACACTGAGTGGCCATTAATCTCTCTCCTTCAGTTTCCCCAGCTGTAAAATGGGACTCATGATCATAATTACTTGACCAAGGAGTTGCTAGTACTCAGGCACTGACCCTGCAAAGTGTAGCACATGGGTGGACTTCTGTGCCCACATGGTCCCCATTGACTTTAACGGGCTTCTGCATGGGCACAACACTATGCAAAAAAAAGGGGGGGGAGGGTCTAAGTAATTAATGATTGCAAAGTACTTTGAAGATGAAAAGTGTCCTATAAATGCCAATTTATTATTACTGTTCCAAGCTACCTAGTGGTTATCATTGAGCACCACCACATTGAAACCCCCTTATTTTCTATCTAAGGGTACATCTACACCCAACCTCCCAGCCTGGGTGGACAGGCTTGGGGTAGCAAAGCTCACACTAGGTCTGCAAGAATGGCTATGTAGACAGCACTGTGAAGTGGTGGCTTGGGCTAGAGGCTGGAGCACCGGCTGTGATGTCCACACCGCTCCCTAGGCTCCAGAGCCCATGGTGGAACACCTGCACAGCTATCTTTAGGATGGGACCGTGAGCCCCACTGGCCCCAGTCTGTCAGCCTGGGGTGGAAGGCTCACGCTGCGTGCTATGGAGATGTTCCCTAAACGAATAGCGGTGCAGGCTCCCACTCAACAAGGCCCTCAAGCGAGTGCATAACTTAAAGCACATGAGCANGGCTCCTATTACCCCCCACCCCTGTCCCGATTTTTCACATTTGCTGTCTGGTCACCCTACTCCCACTCAACAAGGCCCTCAAGCGAGTGCATAACTTAAAGCACATGAGCGGTGCCGTTGTCTTCAGTGGAACTACCCAAAGCTTAAAGTTACGTACAGCCTGATGCCCCTTGCTGACCTGGGGCCAAAGTGCAGTATCTGGGATGCTATGGTGCACTAACTGCAGGTTAATGTTGCCATGTAATGGCCACCTCTGGGGATGTGGTGCTGAAACGAAATCCACTGGTAACAGAAAAATGTGCTGACTTGGCTTCCCACCTGCTAACCTTCTCTTTTAGCTAAGGAGACAGTGGTAAGTCAATATTGATTACAGTGTCTATAAAACAGATATGTAGGTGGCAATGCTATCAGTTAAGTTCATAATGACAGCTGCTCCACAGAAAGGCCTACCAGTATGCAAAGCTTTGCTCTGTGAAGACTGAGGTAACTGGATGAATAGGTAAATATTCTTCTGTCAACTACTAACCACTCGCTTTTTGGATGCTGTGATGAAGGGAGATGTGTGTACTGTGATGGGCCTGGAGGATGTGGGACTGGTGGAATCTCCATCCTTAGAGGTTTTAAGGGCCCGGCTTGACAAAGCCTTGGCTGAGATGATTTAGTTGGGGTTGGTCCTGCTTTGAGCAGGGGGTTGGACTAGATGATCTCCTGAGGTCCCTTCCAACCCTGATATTCTATGATTCTATGATGTTGACCACAATGGGACCCAGCTGCCATTTAAGTACACTGAGACTGCCATTTACCTTTTCACCCCTAGAGGGTGATCCATTAAGAAACACAAGAGATGGTGAAAAGCAGTGACTTTCCAAGCGGGCCAAGCTTTTTCCAGTGTTTGAATCACCGACCAGTAACTCCCTGCATAACTGGCCAACTATTAGAGCTGATGCATAATTCAAGACTTAACGGCTGAGTTCTTTTGCAAGGTCTGGTCACCACCAGCTAGAATTTTCTCTTTAAGCTGCAAAGATCAGATGGGATTAATGGGGGCAACAGGAAATTTATACTGATGCTGATGAATCCAAGAGAAATTTGATGCACTTGTTTATTTTTTTAAATTACTTAAAAATTCATCATTTAAGCCAAAAGCTCCTCTGTAGTGCTTTGATTAGTCTCAAATCTGCCAGATCAGCACTGTCATCATGAGTTAGGCACAGGCAACAGGTGGATGGGATCTCTTTGCTCAGCACCCCATGGGTAGCTCCCAAATATTCTGTTCACTCATAGGCAAAACCTCAAGTCCAAGAGTAGCAATGCTCAGAAGAACCATCACTAAAGGCAACACTGCTGGTAATGACAGCCCAGACTTAATCTGTCAGCACTGCGAGCAGTACTTCTGGCAGTGGCAGGATTAGAGTGGTTGATGGTGAATGGCCCAGAGGAAGGTTGAACAGCTCCAGAGCGAAGGGAGATGTAGAGATGGGTAGTAGCTGGCAGGGCTGAATGGACGAGGGCCGCTGGATAGCTGTATAGGTACCCAGACTGGTTGAGTCCATCTCCACTCAAAAAAATTGTGTATCCCCTCACAGGGTAACAAATGATGACCGAGAAGGCGAAATGGACGAAAACCTTGAGCAGGTCAGCGGCATCATCGGAAATCTCCGTCACATGGCCCTGGATATGGGCAACGAGATTGACACACAGAACCGCCAAATTGACAGGATCATGGAGAAGGTGAGGGCTGACTTGCCTCTTGGACTAACAACTTTTCCATACTAATCCTAACAAGTCACGTTGCCCAGCAGTGCCAGACGGAATGCCCCCCCACACACACACACACTCCTTTCAGCAAGCCTTCACCTGCAGCATCCTGCCAATTCCCCACCTCCAACCCCACAGAGACCCTTCAGCAATTACTCTGCAGAGACCCATTTTTTTGGCTCTGGGAAGAGGGAGCTGGGCCCAGGAGCTGCCAGATTCTCCCCGCCCACCTCCCCCCCCCCCCAAAAAAAAATCCTTAGGACAAAGCAGTGCATGCTGCTAAAGCAGGGGTGGGGCCAACCTGCGCCTGAGAAGGAGCCAGAATTTACCAATGTACATTGCCAAAGAGCCACAGTAATACGTCAGCAGCCCCCCATCAGCTTCCCCCCCCAGCTCCCAGCACCTCCCACCCACCAGCAGCCCCACCGATCAGCACCTCCCCCTCCCTCCCCGCACCTCCCGATCAGCTGTTTCGTGGCATGCAGGAGGCTCTGGGGGGGAGGGGGAGGAGCGAGGGCACGGCAGGCTCAGGGGAGGGGGCGGGAAGGGGTGGAGTGGGGGCAGGGCCTGTGGCAGAGCCAGGGGTTGAGCAGTGAGCACACACCCCCCGGGCACACTGGAAAGTTGGCGCCTGTAGCTCCAGCCCCGGAGTCGGTGCCTGTACAAGGAGCCGCATATTAACTTCTGAAGAGCCGCATGTGGCTCCGGAGCCACAGGTTGGCCACCTCTGGGCTGACGAGTCTCCAGTAACTTGTGCTGCTGGCCCTTCTGCGCTGTGGGCATCAGCAGTTGGGGGACAGCATAGCTCCGTGTGGCTCCTGCAGGCGCTTGGGGGTTGGGGGAGG
The DNA here is from genome assembly GCA_003942145.1 of Platysternon megacephalum. Lineage (NCBI taxonomy): Eukaryota > Metazoa > Chordata > Testudines > Platysternidae > Platysternon > Platysternon megacephalum. The sequence continues at coordinate 2,093,451 of QXTE01000065.1, read as the reverse complement.
GGGGTGCATTGCGATGTAGAAGTCCTCAGACATCTACAGATTTGGCGCTGGGTTGAAGGCTGAACCCTCTGGCACTTCCAGGGCAGGGGTGGTTAAATTCCCCCCCCCCCTCCCTTTCCAATGGAAGAATTTGAAGGAAACTCCATGAAAGACCAAGAATTCCCATCCTCCTTCATGGGAATAACTCCCATAGAGGAGAATGGGGCCTCATCTTAGCATGGTGATGGCACACATACGTCTCATCCGAACCTGAGATTGTTAGTTCTTTGAGGCGGGAACTGTCTTTTCATTGGGTAACGTATACAGTGCCTGGCACACAAGGGCCCCTGCTCCCTGACTGGGGCTTCTGGGTGCTGCTACAATACAAATAATCAATATTATATTTGAAATCACTATTAAAACCACGCCTGCTAAAAAGTCAGGGCCACCATTCCAACACCAGACCCGTACTGCAGATCTTTGGAGTTTGGGTCTCTTTTTCCATTCAAAGAACTGACCGCAACTTCCTTAACTAAGAATCCATTAGCAGCCTCACATCCAAAGATCCACATAGTTCCTGCCTTTGTATTGGCAGATCTCCCGAAAGGAACTGAAAGGAAAATAAGGGGGCAGAACCTCAGTGGCGTAAATCACTGTGGCTGTATTGACTTCAATGGAGCTTTACACTAGCTGAGGATCTGGCCCAAGGAGTTAATGCTGACCTAAGCCAGAATAACTTGCACTACTGAGCCTCCTCATTTGGGGGGCCAATAGGGAGTGAAGTGGCTACATGTGATTGACTAAATCAGACATATGCACACTCAGGCATAGGTGCTGGAACTAGGGGGGCTGCCGCACCCCTTGGCTTGAAGTGGTTTCCATTAAATACAGGGTTGATGGTTTGGTTCAATGGCTCTCAGCACCCCCACTATAAAAACTGTTCCTGCACCCCGACACTCGGGGACATGTAGCACTTTGTGACGTTCCTTGTCAGACTGCAAGCCCATGAAGCAATGAATGAAGGGCCTCATGATTTGATGACAGTGACTGCACCTGTGACAGACATCAGGGTGGGTCAGGTTATGTAAAAGGACACATTTTCTTCAGACCAGCAATCTAAACTTTATCAAGAAAAGGAGCTGGGATACTTTGAGAAACGCCCGATCATTTTCACGGCACCACCTGTAAAACTTCACACTTCTGGAGTGAGGAAAACTGACATGGGGCATTATGTGATTGCTAATATTCAGCTCAATGTTGAATGAGAATTGCCTATCTGTGATAGGAGAAGGGATCACAGTATTGCACGGCATGTGTCATATCTGTCTTGGAAATGGGAGGCATAGTACACACGTGCTTTTTTAGATGAAGTGCAGGAGCACATGCTATCCCATGCTAGCAGCCAACAGTAGCATGACACTCACACAACCTTACCAGTAGGTGATTTAACACAGATGAAATTTTGGTGTGTGGTATTTGTGCCTACGGGATGTAACAATGCACTGAATACTAGCTAGGAATATCCCGTTGCTGGGCTGGATCCAGTTCTTGCTTAGAAAACATCCTGACTGCTGTTGAAAACGTAGGCTAGGCACTTTGTGTCGGTAAAGCCTGTGGGCGAGATCTTTAGCCGGTATAAATGGATGTAGTTCAGGCGTGGGTGGGTCGGCTTTTGTGGCCTGCATCATGCGGGAGGTCAGACTAGATGATCATAATGGTTCCTTCTGACCTTAAAGTCTATGAGTCTATGAGTTATTTCACCTACACTGATTTAGACCAGCTGGGGATCTGGCCCTCTATGCAAACCTCTTACACAGCTAGGTACACAACACTGGACAACATGGCTTCTTAAACTAACACAGATGTTTAAATCCAGCCGGAGGTACAGCACTGACTTGGCTTCTCAGCTTTTGGCTGAGAAGACTGACCCATGTCCGTCTATCTGCACACCATGCTCACAGAGCAAGCTTTGTATTTTTGAAAAGGTCAAATGAGGCAGTGTTCGCTGTGCGCCAAGCTCTGCGTAAATTCCCAACATCCTTCCTTAAAGTTTATTGTCACTAGAGACCATTTCCCATCCATAGCGTGTTCCTTCATTCTAACCAAACACCTGCAATACAGACCAACATAGCAAAATAGGCTACCACCCACCTCACCAGGGTAAGTGCATCACACAAATATATCATGGTAACCCCCTACTCTGGATCAAGAGAAAATAATGGATCCTTAAATTGACCAAGTCCTTGGCTCATGAAAACAACCAAGGAACAGTACCAATACCATTCCCTCTAACCCTACTGACATTACTTCAGGCTATGAGATTTAAGGCCAGCAAAGCTGGATCAGGTCAACTTCGAGGGAAAACCCAGGTGCTCCTGGAAGTGGTGATGGTAATTCAGTAGGGAGGACTCTTCCCCATGAGTCAGTAATGGACTAATGGTCTGTCCTAGTGGTATGGGGCACTGTGCTGCTGAACGGGCTGTTATTCAGAGGAGATGGGAAGAATCCCCCTGCTGCCACTCTCTGTAAAAGCAGAGGTTCACAGCAATGCCAGCTCTGTGATTTAAGCTGGATCTGTGAGCAACCTGAAGCTACCTCAGAGGACAGAGCTCTTGACTTACCTAGCCAACTACGGAGAGTGGTAAATAAAAGCCTTTGCTCTTTCCCTCTCTTAAGTCAGAGATCCAGATATAAAAACTCAGGAACGTCCTGGAGATTTGACACATTCTCCAGCGGACTTTGGGTTACAATGAGCCATAAATATGGGGTGGGGTTTTCAAAAGGGCTCTGCTTCGGCCTACCTCTGCTCTCATTGAGGTCAATCGTAAGACTCCCACTGAGTTCAATGGCTACCCATGGCCTTTACCATTTTCAAGTAGACTGTCACGCCTTCGTCTTTGACGAAATATAACCTTGCCCCAGCATTGTTCCTGTTACTTCCTGGAAAACTGTTCACGGTCTTCCAGCATTCTAACATTTCAAAAGAAGCACCATTTGCCATGAACAAACGCAGATATCCAGAGATACCTGGGGCCAAATCCACATCCAGTACAAATGCTACAGTGACGTCAAAGGACCGATGCAGATTTACACTTGCTGAGGGGCTGGCCCACAGATAAACCAAAGTAGCCCTGCATTCATTACTGTACTAAAAATATCTTTCTACGTAGCATTTGTCAAATCAATTATGGGACAACAAGGCAGCAAACGCTAAAGAAAAGATTATCGGCATGTCCATTTTGCCTCTTTTAAAAAGAACTTGAAAGGCCCATGTCTGGGCAAGTCACTGTGCCGCTCTGTGCCTCAGTTTCCCCACCTGTAAAAAGGGGATAACCGTACTTACCTCTAAAATTCAGTAAAACATATTTTATATGCCACAGAAAATTGGAGACAACAGTAGATGCTAACAAACAAAGCCAAACCACAGAAATACTAATGCATTTTCCAAAAAGATAGGTAGAGTGTTCTCCATTAAAATCTTTACAGTTGCCTGAGCCAGGCGTTAATGTTATCAGAGTATTCATGGCATTCTCTAACCTACAGCATATAAAGAATACTACCGTGTCATTATCAGCTTACAAAGGATAAAACATGTTAATGGTGACGAGTCTAATATTAATGGCTCAACTTTATCAAAGGTGCAGAAACACAAACAATACCTGGCGCTGACATAACGCTTTACAGAGGAGGTGAAATAACACTACCTCACTCCTAGCCAGTGCCTTTTCATCTAGCTCGCTGGATTATCTGTGTCCCCATTTTGCAGCTCTGCAAACTGAGCACAGAGAAAGGAAGCGGCTTGCCCAAGGACAGCCAACCGGCTAGTGGCAGAGCCAGGCCTAGAACCCATTGTTCTAGCCTCTGCTCAGGAGAATCATAACAGGAGGGGTGGTTGGTTTGTTCAGGAGAGAGAACAGTTCTCTTCCCCAGCGTGTTTGTACCTGGGAATGAGCTAGAAAGAGGCTCCAGAAAGACCCATATTTCAGACTGCATCACCAATTTTTCCACCAGGTTTTGTTCTATACAGAAATCTTTATAAACCCAGGTCCCGCTTCTCCGGCCACACAAATGACGGACAAAACTCCCGTCGACACCAGTCAGAGCAGGACCAGACCTGGAAATGACAGAAACGTGTCGCCGTATTGCTACCTGGATAGTCATCATGAAAAGCAACACTGAGACAATACCGAGCTAATAAAATGAAATAGACACTTGCTCATTTGAAATGAATGCTAGCAGAGCAGTAATGCCATTCTCAACCCTCCCAGTGGGTTGTCAGCCCTCCAGGACTGTCCTGGAGGCTCCAGGAATTAAAGATTAATCTTGAATTAAAGATTATGTCATGCGATGAAACCTCCAGGAATACACACAGCCCCAGCTGGCAACCCTGCTTCCCATACCTATATACATTGGGCTATCGACACTGAAGAACATTTGTCAGCTGCTGTCAGTCGGCGTAGCAACATCCACTTGGATACAGCTGCGCCGGTCGACTTCAGTTTAGAACAGTGGTTCTCAAAGCCAGTCCACCGCTTGTTCAGGGAAAGCCCCCGATGGGCCGGGCCGGTTTGTTTACCTACCGCGTCCGCAGGTTCCCTCAGCCCGCGCCGCTTCCTGCAGCCCCCATTGGCCTGGAGCGGCGAACCGCGGCCAGTGGGAGCCGCGATCGGCCGAACCTGCGAACGCGGCAGATAAACAAACCGGCCCGGCCCGCCAGGGGCTTTCCCTGAACAAGCGGCGGACCGGCTTTGAGAACCACTGGTTTAGATAATGCTCTTTTATCTCCAAAGCTGACTTTGGGCAGCTACTACAACCCACAGTCAAAGGGGGATCCAATTAAAAAAAAGAGTCTCCGGGCCAAAAAAAGGGGAGTTGTCTAATTTTCAAAATTACTGGGCTAGATCCATCCCTGGACGACAATGACGTTATACGAAGGATGAATTTAACCCGCTGTGTTCAATAAGATCCAGTCTGATTATTTCAAATGATATTTACATTTCTCAAAAGGAATTGCCATCCTGTTCTTATAATAATATTCCAGTGAGCTCCAAGATGGTGAAACCTGTATTCCTAGACTCTTTCCTTCCACATAGACCCCTCTACAAAGTGTTGCAGGGAGTGCACTGAGTGTCTCTTTTAGAACCAGTGTCCGAGGGGGCTCCAGAAATCTTATCTTTTTGCTTCTTTTTGGGGACCTAATCCTGCCTGACATTCCCATTAACTTCAATGGGATTTTGAGGTGCAACCACATGTGAGGAGTAAAGGATTGGGAGCATTGTAAGTCCTTGTATACATCTGACACCAGAGCATGCGGTGGAACTGATGGGCCAGATCCTTGGTCTCTCTCAATTCCCCTTTGTGCTATTATCTGCTGGTGAAAATTAGAGTAGCCTTGAGGCTGCTCTAATTTGCACCAGTGCCAGTGGATCTTGTGGGAAGGGTGGAAGGGTGGCATAACACCTATTCCCTTTCCACCACAAATGCAGCAAGTGCTGCTCTGGCCTGAGGATTCAGTCTGATGTATTTTCAAAAGAAACTTGTCTCTTCTCAATGGCTTTATATGAGAGGACAATCTAGCTCTCTGTCCTGATGGGTTTTCTGCTGCTTTGCCAATTCAACAAAAACAAAAGTGTTAGGCAGCCTGGACAAGTTTTAGATCATCATGCAGACAGGGCAGAGCCCCGATCCGTGACATCCCACATGCTTACAGTATATAATATCAAAGATGAACACAGCCTTACGTCAGTAAAAACAGCACATCTGTTACAACTGTTGATGGATGAATTTCAAACTGGGTCAGATTCCTAGCATTAACTTCAATGGTGCTATATCCGTTCACACCCGCTAGGGATGTGGCCTAGCATTTGGAAGCTCAGAGAAAAACCTGAAATGTGAGATGCTTACTCAAAGTTTACCTGAACCTCTTGGGCTTGCAAATTCGGGTGGGAATTCCATGCAAACAGGTGATTTCTGTTAGTCACAGAATCACACAGTTTAAGGTCAAAAGGGGCCCAATCTACAATCTAGTCTGTCTTCCTGCTGGGCCCCAAAAAACACAAGAACAGCCAATTTCATGGTATTTCTGAGCTTCCCCTTCCTGAGTTGGCCAGGATCAGGAAGCAGAGAGGTAGGTAGCAGAGAGGGCCCCAATAGGTGAAATACTCTACTACATATTTAGCAAAGTAGATGTTCTCTCTCTGCTATGTAATCAGTTGTTTCTTTCCTTCCTTTCCCCTAGGCTGACTCCAACAAAACCAGGATTGATGAAGCCAACCAACGTGCAACAAAGATGCTGGGCAGTGGTTAAATGCCATGTAGTGCATTTCCCTCTTCGCACTGTCCCGGACGGCAGTCTCTTCATGCTTTTCTCATGGTATTTACCTACTAGGTTTGCACACATGCACATATCAGCCCCCATTGTAAATGTTGTCCTGTGTAGTTTGTCAGCTTTCCAAAAATGATACTTGTAATTATTTTTTTCTAGCTATCTTTCGTTCCAAAGGTTGTACATAGTGCTGATTTGATGGCTCTAGCTCACTTTGAAGTTTTGGGGGGATTGTTTGGTTGGGTTTTTTTGTTTGTTTCGATTCTCTCTCTCCCTTTTGGGTTGCTTTCTTTTTCTTGTTCTTTTATGATGTTTGCTGAATGACAACAATGTTGGAATGCTAACTGTGCTGTTAACCTTTAAATATACAGTATTGTTCTTGTAAAACTGTGACATTCCACAGAGCTACTGCCATACTCCTATCTTTGGGTACCACTTAAACTTACTGTCTTCTGTTCTCCATTGCTGTCATCTGTTGTTATGATTTCATGATAAGCCAATGTGGAATTATATAACTATAACAAGCATTGCACTAAAAAGTGACGTGATTTATGCATTTATGCATGAGAAATAACTAGACTTCTAGACTCTTACTTAAACAAGACTTTTTCCCATGGCAGTAGCACATCAACAAATGACAACAAAAGCATGCTCGGTATTGGGACTGTGTTATACCAGCAAGTATGCAGTAGTGCCACTTTTTTCTTGTTGATATATATACAGTTTTTAACCATGATCTTTTTTTTTTTTAATTATGGAAAAAAAAGATGGATTGGGCACTTACCATTTCATCATTGCCAGTAAAATTGAACCTTTGGCTGAAACTATGTCAAAGGCAAAAAGAACTAGGTGTAATATATTGGGTTTGTCTGTTGCTTTTGAAGACTTATCTTTTGGAGGAAACGACTACCATAGGAATTGATGCAAAGAGATGTAATTTTTATAAGGCTCTACCTTACTAGTCGCTATCCTCGTGTGGTTTGTTATCAGTACAGTTCTCTGTTGCTTACCTAGGGCTATGCACACCAAATCGCTGAGATGTTTAGTAGCTGACAATGAAAAATAATAATAAAAAATAACCTACATGAATGAAATCTAGATCAACTGTGAGATAAATATCATTGCCGCATGTAATATGAAATTCTTTCTGTCTCCTGTCAGTTTGTGACGTGATTGACATTTTGTAGCTAGTTTAAAAATTATTAAAAATTATAGACCTCGGAATCTATGCTTCCATTATCCATTTATCGGCCTGTGTGTCAGTGATACCTTGTTATTTTCCACCCACGTGTGAAAAGGGAGCCAGGGATGCGGTCCAAGGGCTCTTTGCAAATCAGTGGTATGTAAGGGCTGGCAAGAAAAGATTTCCATTTGGGATGCTAATTAAAGTGACAGGGAACTATTCTGAACAAAAGCGGTTCACACCGAGCAAACTGTGATGTGATTATTGTTTTAAATGACCTGGTTTGGGGGAGCTAGCTGAATGCTGGGATGAAAATGTCTCCCTGTTCTGGGGTAGAAAACAGAATACATGTGCCAGATCCCCAGCTGGTATAAACCAGTGTAGCTTCACTGAAGTCAATGGAATGTTATTGATTGATACCAGCTGAGGATCAGGCCTCGTGTTATTAATATAGCTGTATTCATAGAACCCCCTAGTAACTGTAAAATTTGTATAGCCTGGGAGGAATGCCTTTAACAAAGGACTAAATACAGGTAAATATTTACTGACAATGAATATGGTTAAAAATAGGTTTGGCGTATTTTTTCCAGGTATTTTTCTTATGGGGAGTCCAATTATTGTTAGCTCTACATGAGTGAACAATTCATTCACATGCCTAGATGGACCTCTGTCAAAACATATAAGAAAGCAAATGCCTGGCTGTGTTTGTTCTTGCAGTTGTTTATTGTTAGTATCTGTTATCATTCCGTTTGTGCAAATAATTTCCCCCACTTTCTCTCGCTAAAGGGTAAACTTCTGGCAAATATTATTATGGATCAGACTATGCTAAAATTAAAGGGCTATGTCAGACTCAGGGAAATATGCAAAACCATGGGCTTAGATTTCCAAGAATGGGTGTCTACGTTGAGAGCCCTAAAGCCACATTCACGTGATTTATACCCCATGAAGATCTGGCCCCACGTTCTGATGTTATTAACACCCTTCTAAATAAGTGAGCAAATTGTCAAAACATAAAAGCATCACTGATAAAGTCTGCAGATGACGCAAAAATTGGCGGAGTGGTAAATAATGAAGAGGACAGGTCACTCATGCGGTGCGAACTGGATTGCTTGGTAAGCTGGGTGCAAGCAAACAATGTGTGTTTTAATATGGGCAAAGGAACAAAGAATGCAGGCCATCCTTACATGCTGGGGGGCTCTATCTTGGAAAGCAGTGACTCTGAAGAGTTCATGATGGATAAAAAGCTGAACATGAGCTCCCAGTGCAACACTGTGGCCAAAAGGACTTACTGCAATCCTTGGATGCATAAACAAAGGAATCTCAAACAGAAGTAGAGAGGTAATTTTACCTCTGTATTTGGCACTGGTGCAACCACTGCTGGAATAGTGTGTCCAGTTCTGGTGCCCACAATTCAAGAAGGATGTTGATAACCTGGAAGGGTTAGGAGAAGTTTCAGAGAAGAGCCACCAGAATGATTAAAGGATTGGAAAACATGCCTTATAGTGGTAGACTCAAGGAGCTCAATCTATTTATCTTAACCAAGAGATGGTTAAGGGATGACTTGCTCACACTCTAAGTACCTATATGGGGAACAAATATTTAACAATGGGCACTTCAGCCTACAAGACAAAAGTATCCAACAGCTGGAAGTTGAATCTAGACCTGTGGTTTTCAACCTGTTTTCATTTGTGGACCCCTAAACATTTTCAAATAGAAGTGCAGACCCCTTTGGGAATCTTAGACATAGTCTGTGGACCCCCAAGGGTCAGCAGACCACAGGTTGAAAACCACTGATCTAAACAAAATCAGACTGGAAATAAGGTGTAAATGTTTAACAGTGAGAGTAATAAGAAGTTACCAAAATGATGGCTTCTCCATCACAGGCAATTTTAAAATCAAGATTGACTGTTTTTTCTAAAATATCTGCGGTAGTTCAAACAGGAATTATTTTGAAGACGTTCACTGACCTGTGTTATGAAGGAGGCCAGACCAGATGATCACAGTGGTTCCTTCTGGCCTTGGAATCTGTGATGCACATGTAAATGCTGAGATGCACACTCCAGTCACTAATCCCTAAAGGTAAATCTTCACGTAGAGCCCGAGTCCTACCTCAGCTGAAATTCACGCCTGGTGGGGATGTCAGTACAAGGCCCTACAAAGGGACATATAGGGGGAATGTTAGCTGAGTAAGCAGCCAGGCAGAGTTTGTATGGGGCCCACCAGAGCTTTGCTGGGTTCCATAGATGACTGGGTTGTCCAGCTGCCCAGCCTCATCATCTGAAATCTTGCCCCAAAACTCAGATCTAACCAAACATTTCTTGAGCTCTGTAGAAGCACGGCTGACATCTAAAATAATGTGTCATTTGTAACCCGCATATTACAGGTCCCCCTCTGTATTAAACCCTGGAGGAAATGAGTTGGGACAGCCCCCAGTTACAGAGACGTGGCTTGTTAGCTCAAGCTGTAGCAGCTTGTGCTTTTAGCTGTGGAGATCATTGATTCGGTCCCCCATGTGTAGGCCAGGATGGAGGCCGTCACACATCCTGGCCACTTCCTACTCTCAGAAGGAAACAGAAATACTGCATTACCATAACAGGGGCTAATCTTGGGGGATCTCTGACCAGGGGGAAATTATGAAGAGGTTATCTCAAGAGAAAGTCGATTTTCATGAGATATCCTGCCTGATTTCTTCAGCCAGAAAAGTGAGGAGAACGCTGAATCAGCTTTGTATGAATTATGTAGGCTTCTCTGAACCTTGAAGCCTTTGGAACTTTGACACTCATTAGCATTACATAGCTTCAGCTATTTTAATCCCCAATTACAATCTTCTAGTCTGACCTCCTGCATAACACAGTTCCAGCGAATTTTACTCAGCGATTCTTGCGTCAATCCCAACCATTTATGGTTGAAGTAGAGCATAAGTGTGGGAAAAAAATATCCAGTCTTGCTTTAAAGACTCCGAATGCTGGCGAATTGATCAAACCTCTTGGTCAAAATATTTGCTTTTAATTATTATGATTTAGAAAGGGAAAAGGTAACAATTAAAAAACAATAAAGAGCATAAGCTTTCGAAGACAAAATTAAAACTCTCAATTTTCATGCACTAAATGTGATGTATCCTTTGATGCTGTCACTAGGTAGCTGGCCCCTCTGAATGAAGAAGGTCCAACTTCCCTGTGCCAAAGCAGGTGCTCCTAGTTTGGCCAGTTAAGAAGGCAGGGTAGCACCTGGGGCTATAAATGATCAGGGGGACTCAATGCTGCAGGAAGTCTTTGAAGGGAGCTGTAGGAGGTTCCTGGGGGAAAAGACTGACTTTCAAGCTGGAGCTGAGAGCCAGAAAAGACTAAAAGCAGGGGAGGGGGTTAGACAGCGGGCTAAAGGCAGGGGAATAGCAGAGGGAGTTGCCTGCTGACGTCCTAGCTGGAGCACCAACACCAAAGGCTGGAAAGGGCTGAAGACAGGGCAGGAGTGGAGCAGCTACCTGCTGGTATCTCAATCTTGAGACTAGACCCAGAGGGCTGAAGGCCAGGGAGCAGTGGTAGGGCCTACCTGTTGGCCTGTCTGGGATATGAGAGGCTCATGGAACAGGGGGAGTGATGAACGCGTCCCTGGTGAGGATGAAGTGCCAGCTGAGAGGCTGGGAAGAGCGGGTGCACTCCAGCTAGAAGGGCTGGGGTAGCTGTCCTGGCAGAAGACAGGAGAGGACTGAAACAGAGCCTGGGTGGAAGATGCTGGCGTGTGGTATGTGCTATGTCAAAGGACTAGATGCTGTGGGACTTTAGGGACTATATGCACTGGGGAGGAGGGTGATAGATGGGCTATGATTTGGGACTCTTTTAATGGATTATTTGTACTAGGTTTCTGTAACAAATTGGCCCCACGGGGGGTGGGGATTATTATTGAGACAAGAGAGTCTGTCGTGGAGAATCTAGGGGCCTGGGAGGGGAAGTGGGAGGGTAACCCCAGTGTTAGGGTGCCCCGCTTCAAGGGAGCATTCAGGGATGAGCTGGAATCATTCACACAAACCAAAACCAAATGTGCCATAATTAATGTGAATTACTATGACAATGAGCTGCATTGCACCTGCTTAAAGACACAGGCACTTCATATTTGTCACCGAACTTTTTATTATTTTCTGCAGCTACAGACCATATAGATATTCCTTAGACAGTTCCGCGTGCAGAGCTGCATCCCCACGGATTTAGACAGGCTTTGGAGGGGGCTCTGTATCTCATTTGATAGTTCAAAGTCTTTTTGTGTCTGTGTGGTTATTTTTTCCTCCTTTCCCTCTTTTTAAGCTCTTTGGCTAGAAGGGAAGAATTGAGCATTCGTAATGAGGGGAATTATGTGTGTCAGCGACAGCTGAAGTATACACGCTGGATGCTGTCTCTGCCCGTGGGGGTAGGTGTGTGTCATGTGACTGCTGGCTTTGGTGGCATTTTGTTGCCTTTCCAGAAGAGACATGGGACCAGCTCGTTTAGAAGCTAATAGGCGAACACAAACCGTGTACCGTAGAACTGTAAAAGCCTTTGTGAAGCATAGGCACCGGGGATCTTTCCCACTGACAGCCTATGGTATCGGGGGCCTTGCCTTGCAAGGCACTGAGTCCTTCCCAAAGAGCCCTGAGTACCGTTCACTACAGTCTTCAGTGGGAGCTGATGGTGCACTGCAGGTGGGCAATATGGCCCTGGCTCAACAAGGTACTTAAGAATATGCCTAACCACATGCATGTGTGTAGACCCATAGGAGTCAACAGCACTACACACCTACTTGAAGTTAAGCACATGCTTAGGTCCCGCTTCAGCATGGTACTTGTACCATAGAATCAGGCCCTCTGAACTCAGGAGGAATTGGGGGTGTCCAGCATGCCAAAGGATCAGGCCTGTTAAGAGTTAAGAAATGTTGATCGCTGACCATCATAAAAGTCTGCTTTCTCTTTCCAAGTAATGCTCCTTCAGTAATGTTTAAGGACCACTGGCCAGGCCAGCCTGGTCAGTTGTAGGCATGTCCTTAGTCCTCCACATATTCTTCTCTTTCATCATCCCTACTTCAGGTTGTGGTAGAAAGATTAAAAGCTCTGGTGAACTCTTGGGGGAAGAAGACGAAATGAGGTGTCCCGTGGGTTTCAACTGCGGAAATGAGACATTTTACAATGAGCAGTGCAGGGGAGCAGTGGCCACAGGAAGTAAAGTATTTGCGGGAAGCAGCTGGAGGAAAATCTGAAGTCAGATGGGGAAACACCATTGAGGACTATGAAAGGTGCTAGGTCAGGGATTCTCTGACATTTTCATAGCATAAGCCACATGTTACTAGAGAGATTATCTTTGTGGACACCTCCCCTTATATGACAGCCTCCCTTGAAAAGAGCAAATTCTCCTGGATACTTAAAAGGATCAGCCCAAAACAACTGAGGGAACTGGCTGTATGGATAAACTTAACACTTCACCTGCGTGTTGAATATATTTTTGGACAAATTGTCCACCAACTCATAACTGTGAGCAGTTCCTCAACAGGACTAATCCCAGTGAACTTCACACTGACATACATGACAATGGTTACTTTCAACTGCTATAGCAAGACATTATTTTAGTGCTTGATTGCCAGTGCAGTTTCAGCTACGTCATTTACCATGATCACTTATGACCTAACCCAGTCAACATTTACACATGCTCAATTACAAACATCATAGATTCCAAGGCCAGAAAGGACCATTGCGATCATCTAGTCTGACCTTGTGTATACCACAGGCCATAGAACTTCCTAGAGCAGATCTTTAGAAAAACACCCAATTAAGCATGTGAGCAGTTCCATTGACATCCCTGGCATGCGAGTAAAGTAAATCATGTTAGCACGTGTTTTCAATCTCAGGGCCTTAAACGCTATCACTTTCTACAGTATTACATCCAGCAAAACCAGGTTAAAAGAGCATTAAGGTTGCAACGTCAAATGCTCAAAAGTTAGGAAATGCCCCAAGTAAGGTAGCCCTTGAAAAAATAGTATATGATCATGTACAAAGACTATCATGATGCACACTCACAAGCAGACCAAATGAAGGTTGCATGGGCAACTTTCATCTTAGCATTTTCTGACTTTGCAACTTTAACATTCTTTTAACATAGCTTATTTTGGATGTAATTTCCTAATCTTAAAAAAAAAAAAGGAAAAAAAAGCAAAAATTCCATCATGTGGCACCTCCACATGAGTTATCAGCAGGGTTTAGAGCTTTAGATTCACAGCACAAACCTCTGCCACTTGAACAGAGTAAATAGTAGCAGCGGTAGGCTGTTATCTTCCAGGTGGACCCATCTCCAGAGGGGAGATGGGGCACACATTTTTCTGGGTGGGCTTTACAGCTATTTGCAGACAGCAGAGGAAAGTAGAGACTTGGAACGCCTGGGTTCAAGTCCAGAATCTGTAGGAGAGTGTTCTGTGATGAGTAAAACAACACATTTTCCCCAAATTTCATCCTCTAAAAGGGCTGAACTGTCTGTGCTGAAACTTGCAACTAAATAAATACATTCAGTCTGAGGCAGACACCCAGCGTTGGTACTTTCAGCCCAAATGGTTAAAGTTTGGCAAAATTGTAAGCAACTAAAACTGGAGCCTTATAGTGGGAAGTGTCAGGCACCCATATCTGCAGGAGAGATAATACAATTGTTTTTCATCCAAGACCTGTTCCAAAATCCCCTGGAGTCAGTGGAAAGGTTCCTATTAACTTGAGTGTGTTTTGGATTAAGCCCTGAAAGCACAAAAATGTAGTTTGCATTTGACTAAGATTTCTGGGTGTAGAAAAAAGCAACATGCAAACGTGAACAAAACATTTCTTTTTAAAAACCTACTTGGATTTGCTGTATTGACACTAATAAGATCATGTTTCTGGCCATATGTCATGAAGTATTTTTGATGCTTGGTAGAAAACCATGAAAGACTAGATGATCCTTTAGACAGCATATTCAGTCTATATAAACTATAAAAGCATGTGCAGAAAAGTTAATTTGTATGGAATTAGCAACTGTGCATGTAATTCAGCCTTAAACCTTTATTTTAAATCACATTTGCAGGCTCTACTGTATATTCCCGTCTCCTAGATCAAATTAGAATATCAGAAAATAAACCAGAAACACAAAAATGTAATGAATTGCTGCTCTTCTCAGACTGTACTTACAGCCTGCCCACAGAAATCAAGCCACATTTGCTGACCCTTACCAAGCCTAGAGGTGAAAATATCCCTGTCTCTAAAATAAAATGTACTTAGATTAAAAGAAAAATGCAGTAGTTGAGGCTGGTGGTTAGTCAGAGAGCTGGAAAGAAAGAAGGAGGATGGGGGAGAACAAGATGTAGAAGATAAGAAGCCAAACAGAAAATTAACATACTCTCCGCATGAACTGAAAAGCACAATGATTTGAGTATGTCTGAGGGCACAGAAAGAGCTGATCCCAGAGCCTCATGACAGGGTTCTTCTGTGAGGTGACCTGATTCGAAGAGATCTCAGGTGAAAGGTCACTAAAGGCTGGAATCTGCAAACCCTTACTTACATGTAGGATTAGTTGTGTGAGGAAGGGTTTAACAGATCAAGCCCTAAGGTACTGTGGAGTTGGAGAGCTGTATGCCATATATGATGAAATATTACTAAACCAATACAAAGCGGCTGTTATGTTTAGTATGATACATCTCTTATTGTCATGGTTGGAAAAAATTCCCACTAAATCAGCCAAATCAGTGGTCGTGACCAGAAAAGGGTCTCTTCAGAAATGTCACATCTTGGTGATTCTTTTTAAAATGTTTGTCCTTGATGATATGTGAGAAATTGGGCAGCAGTACTCGATACAGGCTGAAGAGCTGGAAATTGGAGAAGCCAATCGAGAAGCCAATTATAATAGTCAAGGAGATGAAGGCATAATCTACTAATGCTGCACAATAGTGTACTGCCACGAATGACAAACACAATACACATGCCTATTTCGACCGTAAGCTCTTACTACATTTCTACAGCACCTAAGAGAACGGGGACCGAAGCTCAGTGGGGGCCTCAAAGCGCTGTTAATAAAACAAATTAAGAAGTCTGGTTTCCTTTATGGAAAACAGTCATTTGCTTCATTGCCTTAGATCGCTTCCTGCTGTAGTTCTCTGCACTGCCATTGGTTTACGTTCACTGTAGTGGCCTAAACAAGAGAGCACATTATTAATCACATGCCCCTTAAGGGCCCAACCCTGCAAAGTGCTGAGCTCATCCTGGGAGACAATGAGTGTTCTCGACCACCACTGAAATTTTGAGAAGCCCTTTTGCATCTTGCAGGATCACATTCTAACTGCACTCAACTAATGCTTGGTGCAAATATTCTCAATTAAGACAAAGCACCAAGCCTCGCAGGAGGGGAAGGGATTAATGAATACCATTTCAGACTGATTTCTCTAGGCTTAGAACTATAGAAAGACTTCTGAATACACGTTAAGGGAAAGCCACAGATAAGGGCTACTGGACTAGAGATGTTATGGTTTACCTGCCTTCATAACAGGTACTTTAAGCCGAACATTTGTTCTGCGTTATTCTCAGGTTTTTTTCTACTCTGTTCTTTTGAGTTAATATGACAAATTAGCCAATTTCAATAAATAAAAGTCAGAACTGAGCTGCTCAATTCCCCTTTCACTTATATGAGAACGAATTCCGTCCCAACGCTCTGAAGTCAATGACGTTACACTGGTGTAAAACTGTCAGTAACAGGAGACACGGGCCCACAGGGTATGTCTACACGGCATTTTGAAATGAGCCTCCCAGCCCGGATCCACAGACTTGGGCCAGCAGGGCTCATGCTAGCATAGGGGTGGCCAACCTGAGCCGGAGAAGGAGCCAGAATTTACCAATGTACATTGCCAAAGAGCCACAGTAATACGTCAGCAGCCCCCCCATCAGCTCCCCAACCCCCCTGCTCCCAGCGCCTCCCGGCCACCGGCAGCCCCGCCAATCAGCACCTCCTGATCAGCTGTTTCGTGGCATGCAGGAGGCTCTGGGGGGGAGGGGGAGGAGCGAGGGCACGGCAGGCTCAGGGAGGGGGCGGGAAGGGGTGGAGTGGGGGCAGGGCCTGTGGCAGAGCCAGGGGTTGAGCAGTGAGCACACACACCCCGGCACATTGGAAAGTTGGCGCCTGTAGCTCCAGCCCCGGAGTCGGTGCCTATACAAGGAGCCGCATATTAACTTCTGAAGAGCCGCATGTGGCTCCGGAGCCCCAGGTTGGCCACCCCTGTGCTAGCACTTTAAAAATAGCCACATACGNGTGGCAGAGCCAGGGGTTGAGCAGTGAACACCCCCCGGCACATTGGAAAGTTGGCGCCTGTAGCTCCAGCCCCGGAGTCGGTGCCTATACAAGGAGCCGCCTATTAACTTCTGAAGAGCCGCATGTGGCTCCGGAGCCACAGGTTGGCCACCCCTGGGCTAGCACTTTAAAAATAGCCACATACACAGCCCTGTGAAGTTGCAGCTTGGGCTGGAGCTGGGGCTTTGAAGCAGAGGGAGAGGAGTGGGCTCCAGCCCATAATGCCACTCTAAAAGGCCCAATATCTTCTACCTGTGAAACCTCCATTGATATTAATAGCCTCATTAATACTCCCTTGGCTAAAAATGAATCTAATGTATCACATGGGGGTGGGAATCACTATATAATCAGCTGATTATGTCAAAGCACTTGCACATCATAACATGGACCTTGTAAGCTGCAAGCATTAAAAATTGCAGGGATACATATGAGCCACTTAAATACAGATCAAAGAACCACACTGCATGAGGTACACAGATACTGTTGACTCAGAGTGTCGGCAAATCTTACAGACATGGGAAAGGTTAATACCAGAAGCGAAGAGAGAAGTCAAAGGAAGAGAAAGATTTCTGTCTAAACAAACTCCCACTGTTCCCTTGTAAGGAACGAGGTGAGCAAACTTTGGTCTGATTTGTAAGGTAATATGTCTCATTGTATATTATGTCGAAGCCAAAGCAAGCCAGTGAGGTGCCTATCAACCATCAATGTATGAAACATTTTAGGGCCAATATTATATTGGCGATTCCAAACCCATAAGTTTTGGGGTGAGGTATGGTCCCAGTTTTGACCTCTCTCTTGTGGAACGAGCTGCAGCCCTGCACAAGGTCTTGCCTGAGACTTCTTTGCAATGTGCTAAAAGAGGAGACCTCTTTCAAAGGCGCTCTGATTAACCACCCAAATCTGTTCTATTTCTGCTAAGGACTAGATGGAAGGGAAGCTGCTTCTGCTGCTTCA